>BPTQ01000003.1:258485189-259030151 GCA_019973895.1 Chrysanthemum seticuspe
AACAGAGTTCCATTACACTATTTTGAAGAAAAGAACAACATTAAAGCTTTAAATTACATTAAACTAGGAAAGCAATAAAAGTTAATCTACACTACATGACCTAGGCTATTCCAAAAGGTGTCTTGTTCCTCTGCTTTTCTTCTCTTTTTATATCACAATGACTTCCCACTAGACCACTAAGAAAATCCCACATCAATTCTGAGCCATTGGATGAGTCAAGTGGATATTGGTCGTTTGATTCATTTTGGCGCCAAAAAGGTGTTATCCACTGGAGGGGTTGAGTGAAGGGTGGAAGGGATCATTAAATGGTTTTTGGAGTTGTGATGAGGTGGGGGGACAAGGAGTGATAAGGGTGAGCTGGGGGGATGGTGATTTAGCTAGTTGCAGGAAGTGGTTGGGAGGAAGGAGACTTAGGCGCCAAAAAGGTGTGTTTGACCACGTGGGGAGAGTTGACTGACCAGGGTGTTATTAATAATCAAAAAGGCCGGGTCATGGATAGTGGATTTGGGTTTGGGCTTTTGATTGGGCTTTGGGTAATACAAGGGTCCATTTGGTTTAAGAGATAACAACAAGGACCAACTTTGCAATTACAACAAACCTCAAGGACTGAAAATGTAACTTTTCCAATACTCTCACAAGGACTAAATTTGCCTTACTTGAATAGAACAAGGACCAAAGTGGCATAAAATTCCATTTTTAAATGTCCAAGGACCATATGTGTAAATTTGGATATTTGAGGGACTGAAAATGTAATTTCCCAAAAGTTATCAAATTGTTCCATTTGTTAAATCATGCATAGTACAAGGGTATTATTTGTAAAATTCCAAGTTTAGAATACCCAGGGACCATTTTTGCCAATTTTGTAACTTGAGGGGTAAAAATTGCCATTTTGTGAAAACTTTTATCCAGGGATGTTTTGTGAACATTTTTAATTTCCCAAGGACTTAAGTTGACTTTTCATTCATTTAAAACATTTAGGGACTAGTTTTGACAATTTGAGTAACTTCAGGGACTGAAAACGACAATTATTGTGAAATTGATCAATTTTCACTTGTTTTTCAATCTTTTGTACCTGAATCACATAAAAACACATTTTTATGAATTTGTATCATTTTGAGAGTCATTTGTGTGTTTTTGGTTGTTTTTGTGGGTTTATAAAGCATAAAATATATGTGTTTTTAGACACATATCATATTGATATATTGTTTTGGTGATGTGGTTGGTGTGTGCAATACACCCCCTCACATTTTGGGAGCTGATCACTCCATTGGCTACTTGAGGACTCCCCTCTTATTGGTTTGGTATTCCGAGGTCACCCCTCCGAATACAATGGTTACTACATGATATTATGATATATGATTTGATTTGGTTTGTTTTGTTGGCTCGTGATGGAAAACTGACCTTCCTTTCTTTTGTTTCATTTCCCTACGCTATATTGCTTCATATCACTCTTACCATATTTATTTTGCCTTTGGTTCCATTATTGCTGTTGTATTGTTATATCTGTTCACTGGGCTTTTTAAGCTCAGCCGCATTTCTTTTCCTGCGGCAGGTTATTAAGCTAGAAGCTGGGGCTTTTCTGGGGATTGAGAGTAGGATGCTTTTGAGGACTTGCTTTAGTTATCTAGACTTTGATTACCATTGTTATTTGATTTGGAGACTTAGGCTTTGTATCGTTTCATTTCCTTTGGACATCTTTTGGAACTTTTGTATTGTTCAAGTCTTGTTGACTTGTTACTCTTTTGATTATTATTATAAGACTTCCGCTTGCATGGTTTATATGTATTGTTCTGATTTGTCTCCATAAATGTGATACTTCTACCCTTATCGGGTTGGGGTGTTACATGAGTTGTCACGTCTTATTCTTAGTTGCGTTGTGTGTCTAAAGTTGTAGGGTATGCGTTTATCCCTAACTCTTTGAACTTACCAAAGGGTCTTGTCTACAAACCCACTAGGGATGATAAACTCCTACTCTAAGGCGCTCTTTGGATGGTTTAGCCTACAACTACTCAGGTAATTATATTCTAAGGTTCACAAAGATGAATCAAGCATTAAGTACACAACGAATGACCTATCACATTACTAGATCATATATCAACTAAGATAAGAAACAACCAATCAATATTCAATAATTAAGTTTCATACTTCCTAAGCAAACACACAAATAAATTAGCCGGACATGGAGAACATGCAAGCATACACACAAATAATCAAAGACATAATTGAATTAATGAAGTAAAGACTTATCTTGATGTAAGATAGGGTTTAAAACCCTAAAATACTGTACAAGACACCTTAGGTTCGGTTTTAGGTTTTCACTCCAAAAGACTCTCCACAAAACTGAAAAATTCGGATTCTATATATAAGATTACATATGCGACGGCGTCACCTTATGTTTAGTGACGTCGTCGTGTCGCCGTCATTAGGGTTTCGTCTTGGCCACGTTAACCTTGCGACGGCGTCACCTTAAGTCCGTGACGCCGTCCTCTTCAGCTTCTGACGTCGTCTGGATTGCATCTAGGCCGTCTGAGTAGCGACGGCCTACTCTTTCACAACTAGACGTCGTCGCTTGAAAATACGAGTTTTGGGTTCTGGACCGTCACAACAATTTTGGGACGGCGTCGCCATTAGCACCTGACGCCGTCGCCTTCTGTTTTCAGCAACTGTGAGTGTCTCGATTCTGACTTTAGCCATTTTTTTCATATATTCGCGCCTTTTCGTCCAAATAAGTGCCATTCCAGCATTTTGCCTTCAAGAGACCTAAAAAGTGAAAATGAACGATATTAAGCAATAACGGATACAAAAGTGATCAAATAAGGACTTAAACGACCCCTCAAAATGGTACCTTTTAAAACCTTATCAGTGTACAAAATGTTCCTGCTGATTCAAGTTTAGTATGCAAACTCAAGAAGTCCTTGTATGGCCTCAAACAAGCACCTAGACAGTGGTTTGCCAAACTCTCTTCAGCATTGTTGTCCTTTGGCTATACTCAATCTAAGGCTGATTACTCATTGTTCATCAAGACAGATATTGAATCCTTTACAGCAGTCCTTGTTTATGTTGATGATCTTCTAATCACTGGTTCTAGCAACACTCAGATTCAAGCTCTTAAAACACAATTAAGTACTCATTTTCACATGAAGGATTTGGGTCAGATGAATTATTTCTTAGGACCGGAGGTGTGCAAAAGTGACCAAGGCATTTTCATCTCTCAAAAGAAGTACACTACTGATTTACTTCAAGAAGCTGGTTTGACTAATGCAAGACCATACAAGTTGCCTATGGATTCTCATATCAAGTTGCAAGCAGACATGGGAACTTCTTTACCTGATCCAGAAGTATACAGAAGATACATAGGCAAACTCATATATCTCACAATAACAAGACCTGATATTTGCTATACTGTGCAGTTGTTGAGCCAGTTTATGCAAAATCCTACATCAGTGCATATGCAAGCAGTGAAACATTTGATGAGATATTTGTTGAATTCACCAGGTCAAGGTATATTATTAGCTATAGATTCAGCTGTTCATTTGACTGCCTATTGTGACAGTGATTGGGCTAGTTGTCCTATGACAAGAAGGTCCACCACTGGCTATTGTATTTTGCTGGGTCAATCACCTATTTCATGGAAATCTAAGAAGCAACAAGTGGTGTCTAGATCATCAGCTGAAGCTGAATACAGAGCTATGGCCCTAACATGTTGTGAAGTTACTTGGCTGGTGACATTGTTGAAAGATTTGGGGCTCAAAGATCTTGGTCCTGTAGATTTGAAATGTGATAATCAAGCTGCCATTTATATAGCTGCCAATCCGGTCTTCCATGCCAGAACAAAGCATATAGAAGTGGATTGCCATTATGTAAGGGATCAAGTCAAGAATGGGGAAGTCCTACCTTCTCATGTTTCCACTAAAGACCAGCTGGCTGATGTGTTTACTAAAGTTCTTCCAGCAGATCAGCATTCTAAATTAATGTCCAAGTTGGGAGCTTGCAGTCCTTCCACCTCTCAACTTGAGGGGGAGTGTAAAAGAGGGGTTGGTTAATAGTTGAAGGACTCATATTGGAACATTGAAATAGTGTAGGGTTTGTTTTGTAACTTTTCTGTTATTCTTTTTCTCCTTCCTCCCATCTGTTTTTCTGCTGTATAAAACCTTTGTATCTTTCATTTTGAAGTAATAAGGAGAATCATTTTCACTGTGTGAACTGTGTGTTTCTCTCTACTCATTACTGTCAACAGAACCAATATCGACTCACTAGATAGAAAGTTGATACGGTATCTGCGAACACCTCTAAAAGATATAGCCACAAAATTAAATGACAGCACAAAACGCAAAAAGTATCTTGTTTGAACATGTATTAGCATTATGTATGACAACTAAATAGACAAATGTAACAATAAGGTTCAGGTGTAAGTAGTCAATAAAATAAGACACACCCGATGTGGCTGCAAACATAGTATGTTGCCCTACCAACATGTAGCGTATTTTAATTTTATCAAAACTAACTCAGATTAATCACAACCTATGATAATCAATGCCACCATGCAGTATTCTAGGTTAAATTGTTAGTGGGAAAAAGACGTTGGTTACAGAAAAAAACAATGTTTTAAAAACCGGGTTTTTAATCGATCTGGTCGAGTCACCGGGCACCGGTTCGACCGGTTCGACCGCCGGGTCAACCCGGTTTTCCATTTTTTATTATTTTATTTTTTCCGACCGGGTCAACCGGTTTGATCACCCGATCAACCGGTTCGACCGCCGGGTCAACCCGGTTTTCATTAAAAATTTTGAAAAAAATCAAACCCGGCCGGGTTTCATGACCCGGGTCACTCAAAACCCGGCGGGTCTAACCGGTTGATCCGGTTTTAGAAACCCGAGTTTTTTTGACCCGTTTTAGTGGCCGGGTACCGGTCCGACCGGTTGAACCGGCCGGGTAGACCTGGGTTTGAAAACATTGGAAAAAAGTACGTAGAAAGTCAAAAGGAAAGGCTATGGCATGAGTCAAAGCTAAAAATATAAGTTTTGAGTTTCCTATCATTTCCTTTCCTTTCTTATTAAAAACGAACTCGAGAACGGAGCAAGAACTACAAGCATTAATTAGCAGACTCTCCACTTAAAGATGCGAGCTCCTTTATTAGAGATCGATCATTAATTAGCAGACCCTCCATGCCTTAAAAACCACAATAGAGTAAGTTACTATTTGCAAAATTATGTTAAGCACTGTAATAGAAAATTTCAACTTAAGAGATATATAAGCGTGGTAGCCTTTATTCGAGATCGATCATTTTTTGTAATGATTCTAGAAAAAAACTGAATGTATGTATGTATTATACAAGGTACATGCGTTACATCATATGTAAATGTCGATCCATTGTGTAATGAATATGAAAGGAACCCACACATTAGAACCAAAAAGTCCAAAAACAAGATATTTGACGGAATAAGATTTGATCTTTACCAAAAGTTGAAACACAAAAGATTAGCAATCTAACAAAATTGATCCTTCAGATTGAAATCTTTCAAACAAGGAGAAAAACCCTAAGCAGGCACACTAGAAACGTTTAAGGTCTTCCCTTTCCAACCTTTAATGAATAAGTAGCCACTAGAGAATGATCTTTTCATCATACTATGGCTAACATCACCACGATTTTGGTACGTGCTATCTTCATTCATGACTAGTTTGGATGATCCAACGCCATCCTCAATGCGGAACTCTTTTGATACCATTTCTTCTTGTTGATCATTAACATACAAAATATCAGCTATGGATACACGGGTTTGACACATGTAACTCATGGACACCGATCTTCTGACCTCTCGTTCACCTTCGTCTTCTCTAATCTGAATTATAGCATCACGCACACCTAGATCACTAGGGACCCTCCTTGACACATGTACCTCAGGCTCAGGAGGAGACGGTGACAATGGTGGTGGTGGCGGTGGTGGCAGTAGTGGTGATGATGGAGGTGAATCATTTAACATGGATTTAACGCAACTTACATTAGCTCTACATAGTGGACAATTTGAATGACTTGAGAGCCAAGTATCAATGCAATGAACATGAAAAGCATGACTACATTTTGGCAAAAGTCTAAGCTTCTCGTCTTCTTGAAATTCTCCTAAACAAACCGAGCAATCCATACCCGAAACCAAGCCAACCCCTTTCTTGTACTTGCAAACCTTAATCGAATTTATAATACTCTTATCCAAACCCTTACTCGGAATATTCCAAGGTCCAAGATTCAGAGGGTCATCTTCCATGTTAAAATCATCCTCATACAATTCCAAATCCGAGGTTTCTTGATTTTGAGCCTCTCTTCGTCTCATAGATTGAGAAGAATCATGATTCACCATACATAATCGGGAGATTATAACATAGTAACTAATTAAAAGACAAGCACTTCCAAAAACACCAATGATGATGATCACAAGTGGAGACAGGGTAGCACCACTTGGATCGTCATCAGAAAATCCTACGGGTGGTGGAGGAGAAGGGAGGACGACGTAGTTACACCATTGGGGACAATATACGTTGCAAATGTTTTGCGAACAATCTGGATTGCTCACATATGGCACCCATGTTGTCGGGCTATCCATAGACGACCCCATAATTGGAAAAGTTGTAAGCAAAAATTACTTGTATCACAAGTAAAGCTTAATAGCTAGAATACCATGCAAATTAAGAACACCGAGGACACCATATAGAGTGAAGTAATATAAACTTCAAGTTCAATAAACCTTGAAATCTCGCATCTATGGCGGCATGAAGCACAAGAAACATGTGAGTATTGAAGAAACACAGCAGAAGCAAGTGAAGCATAGAATTTGCTTTTAAAATGGAGAATGAAAGATTGAAAAATTGATGAAAACAACATGAGAGCAAGGGACTTAGTTGGAAAGTGGGATTAAAGTAAAGAATGTGCTTTTAGTGTGGGGATAATATAGATGTGACTTTTTCCCTTCAAGTAATACTCTTTTCCTTTTGTATTGTTTCTTTTTCATTGTTGTGCTCCTCTTGTATAATTCTTTTAATATTTTCATGCCAAAAATTGTCTCTTGATTAAAGTTGGTGTTTTTGTGATGTTGGAAGGGGCATCTTTCAAAGTGATATAAAGCATTTTATTACTTTATCTTGTTCAATAGTATTAAAACAACCCTATGTCAAAAGGTGTAAGTTACGTGTATTAGCGTGTACACGCATATATAAACACACACACGCACATAGTTAAGAACACAAAAAACAAACACAATATGAATCTTAAACTATAATCACATACAGTAGTATAAAGATGAGTGATGATACAAACACATGCATGTATATGTACGTAGATATACACATACGTACATAATATACATTCATATATGCATAGCTTTCTTTATCTTATCTGTTTAGAATTGATTTTGTTTGATATGATTCTTTTATATTCATTGACTTTTTTAAAACCTTAAATAGTGTATAGCCTCATCTTGGTTTAGGGACATGGAATTCTTTTTTGAGCTAAATGCTCTAGTTGGAATCAGATACCGTTTGACAAATCTTTGGGTGGTATAAAACATATAATCAACATCTAAGAAAGCATAAATCATGCATTTTAGGGAAATGAGATCATGTGATCGGCTTTATAGAATAATTTTGAGTTATAAGAAATCGCTTACACAGTCGTCCATGTTAAGCAGTTGATCGACCCTTCTTGCTTATAAGATATGGATTTTGGTTGGATTTTATATGATACTGAAAGTTTAACTAAAAATCGAATTGATATAGTGCTGAGCTGAAGTTCAAAATTAAAGTGAAGGAATAAAGGAGGGGATGAGAATACAAGCACTGTGGCATAATTATGAGAAGCTAATGTTTTAAATTTGAAAATATAAGATTGATTAATCAAGTAGATCTAAGTAATGATGTTACTTAGTGTTTCCAACATATCATGTGCCAACAAGCATATATTCTTAGTTCAAATTTCAAAACTTACATTAAAATTGTCAAAAAAGAGAATTTGGGTTTCAAATATCTGTAATATCAACAATAATGAAATACTAGATGTGTCATTTCTACTCATTTATATATAAATGAGCAATCTGTAAAGAGAAAAAAAAAAAAAAAAAAGAAGTTCATAACGATCTATAAGGGACATATCACAGATTGGTGAATATGGCTTGTTTTCGGCTCAAACTAAACTGTAAATTGTAAAACAACTCGTCTGCGCAACTTTGGCATGTTTATCGATACATATATGTAACAGGTCGTATTAATAAGTGTTTATCAATTTCTGCTGAAAATTAAATTTAAACCTAGAAGTTGATAGTGGTTGTATATATCTCACATTCTTACTCATAAAAAGAAAAAGAGGAGGGAAAGATTATTCTCTTGTCTAAGGAAACAGAGAGTCAAAAAGAATAAAGAAATGTGATGGAAGGAGTCGCATTTTGGGCCCATAAATTGAGTGCATTATTAGTCATGGGTTTGTTCATGTTCGTTCATTTAATTTTAAACAGATAAATAAATGGCTCGAACACTTAAACAGACGAATTTTCTTATTCATATTCGGTTATTAATAAAATTAGTCATTCATATTCGTTTATTATATTTTTTGGTGAAGGGCCTACACCTGGTAAAATATATTACTCCAAAAAAACAGTTAAATATAATGGAATGTGGTTGAAATATCACATTAACCTCAAGCAGCCGTTTGAACAACCGCTAAATCATTCATAACAGGCTATAAATGATCCAACTAGCTATACACAACTAGAAAACCAAGACAACAAAAAGTATAAACTAAGACACGTCAACCTTTATGCTAAACAAAGGAAAAAGCAACATATCCAAGTCTGATGGTCATGGCTGGCAGCAGCCTTTAATTGGGCCGCAGATAGACCACAATCATCAAAGTAATCATCATCATAATCATTGTAGTTACATATCCCATCTTTCCATTGCTTCAAAAGACTCTTCTCGTTCCCTCCACTACCGAAATAATTAGCCTCGTTAGGATATTCCAGAACTTTATCATCGTCTCTATCAGAAACAACCACATTACCCACCTTAGAGAGTGGGTTACCCACCTTAGTTGAAGAAGTACAAGTAGAGGAAGAAATACTAGGCTTAGTAGCCGCATCCTGCTCCTTCTCTTTCAAATCAACATTTTTTAGAGTTTTCCCATCATTATCCACAAAAGTAACTTTTTCTAAACGAACATAAATGAACGTAGAAAAACAAACATAAACTTCATTAAATTATGCATAGTTATTGTTTTATAAGTGTTGTTTTGTTTAAACAAACCAGTTCTAAAAATATACAATTAAAAGATGAGTATGATATACGAACAAAAACAAATAAATGAATATAAACGAACGTTAATGAACGCATAATCGAACGTTTACGAACATAAATGAACGGGCGCGAATTTTTGTTCATTTTCGTTCATTTAACTAAACGAACGTAAAATATTGTTCATGTTTGTTTATTTAATAAACAAACGGACATGAACAAACTTTTTGCTGAACGGTTCATTAAATTTCACTAAATATTCAGTTCGTTTACAGCCCTGCGTATGAGTTAAGCTAATGAATATTGGATTAGATCGAATTTTATAAATGGGTTGCTACTTTTCTGCTATATAGATGCTATGTCTATTAATCAAATTCATGATATTTACATGAGTGGAGGTGGAGGCATAGATTTTATAAGATTTAGAGGGTGTTATTTGCTGACTATCTAAATGATTATCTTATTTGAAAATGAGCACATAGCTTGTTTATTTTTATTACTTAGTATTGCTCATTTTCTTTTAAAACAATAAACTAAAATATAAGCAATACAAACCATTTGCTAAACGCAAATTCAAGTTAATTTTAGGCACTAGTTTTGTTGCTCATTGCCTCAAATCAGCATAGTGATAATCGTATACAAGCATCATGGGCCAAATCATTACTCTTGCTGCATACATCATTCTAAGCAAACATTTTCTCATTAAAAAGTTTGGACATTTATTAGCATGTTCTTGTCCCAATAATATATGTTGAAGCATCACATACCATACAATAACCTAAGATACATGATAATTCCTCTTAAAAAGTTAATTAACCCCCCTTAACCCCACTAATACAATTCAAATTTTTCAAAAATGCATCCAGAAGAGACGTTCAAACAGATCGTTGCTTGAAGCATATGGTGAAGAAACACAAATTCCATATCTTCTTTCACTAGTTGGATATCAAAACTTTTGTTCCATGAATGGCCTCGAGGACTTTTTTCCAACACGTTCTAGTCAATCAGATTAAGAGATTGGGAAGCACTACAATTCAGCATGATGTTCCTCTGAAGGGTTTTCGTTTTCCTCATTAGTTTCAGATTTGTCACTAGACTTTTCACTAAACTTTAATATAATAGGCCTCCCGAGCAAGTCCTGCACAAAATAAAGGGATCCGTTATTCAACATATCATAACTCATAAAAATCAGACACTAGTTTACCTTGCCATTCAAGGTTGATACTGCAGATTCAGCTTCCTCCTTTGTGGCAAATGAGACAAACCCATATCCAGCAGAGCTTCCTGAAGCGCTGAAAACAATCCTTGTGGACACAGGAGTGAAGTCTGCAAAGAACTCTTTAAGATTTGTAGCCCTTGCTTTCCATGCAAGATTTGACACAAACAGCTTATGGCGGGTTTCATTTGAGTAGGTTGGAGAGCGAGGAGGTGTAGGTTTCTTGAATGTCTTTGAATATTCAACCTTTATAATCCGACCCTCAACTTCCTGCACCAAAAAGAAATGTTTCAACTTTAGAAAACCTGTAAGCTACACTTCATGGGAAACCTTTGAGATTTGCTTTGTTTTTAGGAACAGTAAACCGATGGTTTAGAACGGAGTAAGTAGTAACCCTTCTATTAGTTCTGTATTTATTACTTGAACATTTTTTTTGAAAGTCAATCAGAGTCTATAGAGTTCGCTGAGAATTGCAAGAGCCCGCAAAAAACTTATGAAACTTTTCACTTTGAAAGCTAAACAAATGACAATGGTACGCTATAGTCTATAGATTATGTCATGTGCATAAGACAATAATCGCAACATTCTTGACTAATGCATTATTTTGACTTTTGAAGTCAAATTGGGATTTAACACAACTGATAACTGATTTCTGATATAAAACCGCCATGTTTAACTACCTATCCATTTTGGCTCAAAAAAAAAAACTACCTATCCATTAAAAATTAACCTTTTTACGATTTAGCAAAATTTTGAGTGACCAATAAGAAGTTAATTTAACTCTCAATGCAAGTCAAATGAAGAGCATTATACACAATTCTGAGCTCTAGCTACAAAATTCTGCACTATATATTGGTTTTCATACTTTTAAAGATTCATGGGGTGTCATGCATATCAGCCATAGCAAAAAGCGCTGCAAGAATTGGTGTTTGGAAGTGCTTTGCTTTTGTCATTGTGAATTTGTGACATTCTGATTTCTGATGATCAGTTGTTTCTGTCTTACTCTTTGCCAATTTATATTACCTATGAATTTACATCTAAATAACCGATACATAATCAGTGTCACGAATGTTTCACTTGCTCCTTATTTTTAAAGGCAACTACCTATCTCGCAACATACACAACAAATCTACCTCACATTAACTAGACAAGACTTGAACCCACAACCATTTAGTTAACCAGCATGAGGTACCGTGGGGTTACAAACCCTCTGGTTGTTGCACATACTCCTAAACTAAAATTCTTCCCTAGATAACTACTACTACGTATTAAACAGAATAAGTTTCACTACACCAAACACTAGAACTTATTAGTATTTTCAACTTAAAAATGCAATAAACAGATAATAACATTAAACCACCTTAGAAACAGCAATAACAAGAACAAAACCACCTTAAAAACAGATAATAAAATGTGCAAAACACTATAAAAGGCTTGTGACTATCACTCTAAAATGTGTGAGGTCTCAAGTTCAATTCCTGCTAGGTGCAAACAACCTTAAGTGCCACGCCAACCTCCTGAAAAAGGAGGGCTTTACCTGGTTTGAGTCTGTGTGGTGGTGGGTTCAAACCCCGTGGATTAGTCGGACAAAAGGTCGGAAATCATAGTTGCCAAAAAAAAAAGAAAAAAAAAAAGAAACAAGAAAAAGTGAACTTACATAGGAATCAAATTTGTCAATAACAGCAACAGCCTCTTCTCCAGAAGACATTGTAACAAATACAAACCCTCTCTTCCCATCTTCCCTTTTTATTATCTATCACCAAATAAAACAAAAAACAATTTAACAACAAATATTTTCTACCAAAAAAAACATAGTACTAATAAATATTACCTCAACATCAGTTACAGTCCCACATTCACTAAAGAAACTTTTAACATCAGAAGCAGAGAAAGACCAAGGAAGACCAACTACAAAAAGCTTCTTTTTCAAATCCTCTTTTTGGGTCTGTTCCAATAGAGGAACTTCTTGTTGGGTTGTTAATGATAAGCAGTTTCTTGAAACTGGATGTCTGAGGAGGGGGTAAAGATGTGTTTTGTAGAAAGTTAAGGGGGTGTAAGTGGAAATTGTGAATGAAAGATTTGACTTTGTAGATTGTAAGTGGGTGTTTGGAGATGGTGGTGATGAGGGATGGAAGTGTTGGAGCTTCAGTGACTTAACTGCCGCCATTTTTGTTCTTTAAGGATAATGGTGATAAAACATGTTTTATATGTTGTGTTTTTATGTATGTTTGGGCTTTGACCCAAGGATCTCAAGTGGTCTTTTGAGTTACATTACTACTGTATATATTTGTATAACATTGGCCCATGCTTCTAATATATTTTCTCCTTTGAAAATAAACGCTTAAAAAGTTTTTATCAGGGCTTTAAAAAGCGCGTCATGACGGCGCTAAGGTTATAGATCGAGGCATCGGTTTTATGCATAACGTGAGATGAGGCGTGAAAAAACGCGATAAGGCGCGAGGCGTAACGTCTATTTTGAATTAAACTCTGAAAAAAAATGTTACTTTTTTTTTTCTTTTTTTTTAATAGAATTGAAAAAGATTACATGCAATATGATAAATCTATAAATATTTTCATATTTTGTGTCATTTAAAGTCACGCCTTAAAAAACACTATTGCTTCGTCATAACTTCTAAGGCATGAAGCGTGGCTCTGCCGCCATGCCACGCAACGTCTCATGCTATTTATAACATTGGTTTTTATCTTTAACAAGTGTCATAGGGCCCATTTTTGCCCTTATAACTTCGACGTCATCCACATGTCGTCAATTAACTCATTGTGTGCTTGTATTTTTGTTTGTGTTTGTTATTTCGCGAGTCTAAGGGCACCTGTCGCTCAATGTTATTAGATAACACGTATGAGAGCAAATGTTGACGATGAGTTATAGGATTGTGTTATAAGAGTTATATCTAATGTCATGCACTTATCACGTTTTACATAGGGAAAATGATTTGCACATTCAATTTTTTTATTTGAACACTCTAACTTTTGCATTAAAATGTTGTCTATATATATATTCTGCTTTAGCTTGTTGTATATAAGAGTGTGCAAATCAAAACCTCATGTTTGCAAATCATCTCCCTTTATATAGGCTTACCATGCCTGGTGCTATGAGATTGGCGAGTCTATAATAAATAAGGCCAAAAACCGGTTCTAACATAAAATCTGAACATAAAATGTTTTACAAACTTAGATGGTTAAGGACTTATGTCATTTGGCTTGTATTCAAAGGATTGAACGTCCAACCTTGCAAAGATCCATATTTTTAAAACTTTAGTAACAGAAGCTTGGAAGCACTCAAGCACGCTGTTTGGAATAGTCCTTGTACATCTCTGTACAATGTACATCAATAACACACGTAACTAGTTAATTCAATGCGGTTTTGTATGGATAAAAACAATGCGTGATAGTAGCCATATATATGCTTTAGAGACGGTTTTGTTATCTAATCCACAAGCTTATCTAATAATAAGCTTTTCTTTGGGTAAAAGAGATTTTTCACCCGGGTAAAATGATCTAATAATAAGCTTCAAACTCATAAAATGGTCATTTATAAATCAGAAGCTAGAAACATCACTAAAATTCACTTTGTAAGATTGAAAATGGCTTTGAAACTTTCCCTTTCTCAAGGAAAATTATATGAAAAAACAAATATCAAAGTTTATTTTAAAACATGAATAATGTTGGGCTCGATAATGCTTTGATCAAAACACCAAACGTGGTATCTTGTGTGAGTTGTGTCTATATGCCACGCTTGTGTACATTGTTTGTAGACCAAACCTTATCTCGAATCTCTATAGTCTATATACTATAAATCATGATCTTTTGAAATTTTTGAATGCATTTACATTGTTACATGTTAAAGGCGACCATGATTGAATAATATATTCCTAGGTTAAATCATCCACTTATAAGGGTGCTATGGTAAGTTGATACCATCCTGTCAAAACACCATTTTTCAAACACAATCAAGGGATTTCCACCCTTTTTCAAAAGTGAAAGTGAAGTGATCAGAAAATGTGCCAAAAGCTCAAGACCCTCTTATAATAACCATCTCATGATACCTTTCTTCACTAGCTTTTACATCTAAGATAAAGAACAAAAAAACATTTGAGTTCTAAACCCTCTCAATATCTACTACCCTCCAAAACAAACATGGCAATGAGCAACAATGTCACTGGAGGCATCAACTTCGTGGCCATGTTGCTCTCCATCCCAATCATTGGAGCCGGGATCTGGCTAGCAAGCGAGGACGATAATGCTTGTGTTCAAATCCTACAATGGCCCGTTATAGTTCTAGGTGTCTTGATCTTAGTTGTAGCCATAGCTGGCTTCATTGGAGGGTTTTGGCGAGTGTCGTGGCTTCTTGTGTTCTATCTTATTTCCATGCTTATACTAATCATCTTGCTAGCTTGTTTGGTGGTTTTTGTGTACATGGTTACTATGAGGGGCTCTGGTCATCCTGAGCCGAGCCGGGCTTTCTTAGAATACCGGCTTGATGATTACTCGGGATTTTTACGACGACGAGTTAGAAGCAATTATAAATGGGATAAAATTAGAACTTGTTTAAGTTCTACAAGTTTGTGTGCTGAATTAAACCAAACCTATCGCATGGCTCAAGATTTCTTCAATGCACACATTACACCATTACAGGTTTATACTAAACTTTTACCTCTTTCTATTTTCATAATTATTTCCATTTTTTTTTCTTCATATTTTAGAGAATTTCTTTTTTAGTACTTTTTTCATATTATAGATACTACTCCGTTTGATCCATAATAACCAATACAGGGATGATTTTGGTATGTACGGTACAACTTAAAAGTGTTGCATGATTACAATATTAGGTATGTGAGTAATATGGACATTGAAAATTTATTGGTGCTGCAACTGCAAAATTTTTTGACTCAGCGGTAAGGATACCAAGCCTTTTAAAGAGGAGCTCAAGGGTTCGAATCCAATAGGGAGAAAATTAATCCCTTTGTGGCCACGGAGGTTCACCTGCGCCGACTCCAGGCTATCCAAAAGAGTAGTCGCCCTGGGATTAGTCGGCTCGCAATGTCAAGTCAGAAACCCACGTAACCCACACAAAAAAACTGCACAAATGTTTTTCAAATTGTTTGGTTAACTATGAGCATCATTTAATTAACTTTAGAAGATCAGAACCAATTGCTGTATTGTTTTTAACCTTTATTCTAACACTTTAAAGGCTTATAAACTTAATTATTTGCTTTTTTCGAGCAAACTTAATTGTTACTAACGTTTTAATGTAACATTATAATTTCCTCTTGACTATCGAAAATATCCTAGATTTATTCTTGTTAAGATCTGTTCAGCATTAGCTTATAACATACTGAGTGGAATATAGTATGTGTGTTAACTACGCGTGCATGGTGTAATGACCAACGAAATAGAGTAAGGGACATGAAAACATGACACGAATAAGTGAAAGCTGGTTTTCATGAGAATATGTATGTAAGAAGAAGATGAGAGGCAAATATTCTGACATAACCATGTTGTAGTGCATATCTTTATTCCCCTAAATATATTCTAATAACATTTTTATCTCGATCTTTAATTACAGTCAGGATGCTGTAAGCCTCCAACGCAGTGCGGGTACACTTTTGTAAACCCGACATATTGGATAAGTCCAATCAACAATGCAGCTGATATGGATTGCCTAAACTGGAGCAACGAGCAAACCGAGCTTTGTTATGGTTGTGATTCATGCAAGGCCGGGTTGCTTGAGAATTTGAAGAAGGAATGGAGGATGGCTAATATAATTTTGATCATAACCCTTGTAGCTTTAATATGTGTTTATTTGATCGGGTGCTGTGCATTCCGCAATGCCAAAACAGAAGATCTCTTTCGCAAGTATAAGCAAGGCTACACGTAATTAACTTGTTGATCGATCAAGGCAAGAAGGTTTGTATGTAACTTGCATGTTGATCAAGGGGGGAAGCTTGTTATGCCTAACTTGCGGATTAGGAGATCTGTACCTTGTGCGATATTATGATTGTATTCAGCGTGAATTAGTAGTGAAAATGAGGTTTGGATTAATTGAAAATGAACTTTGTTCAGTCGATTTCGTGTTGGTTTTTTCTCGGAAATGATCAAATAGAGTTTTGCTATATCCACTTACGTTATATTTCTACATATCCTCCGACACATAGAGTAGAGTTTTGCTATATCACTACTCTCCTATCTTATATCAAAACAAATGCTAATAGAAAACAAATTTCGGAAATAAAAACTTAATTTACTGTAAAATTCGTGCATTTATAGAAAACAACTTTCGGAACAAAATGAGGGTAAAACTATGAATACAATTAATAATAGAAAACATTACTAGTTCGTAAATTATGGATTGATGCATCGGGTTAAGCGTCTTGACTCTTGATTGAGGGTAAAAGAAAGGAATAAAAGTGAAACAAGAAAGTATAAAGTAACGTGATTATAGGAGCTCACCGAAAGTAACATTTATTCATATAATAATATCTGAATGCCTCCGAAATAAATCTAATTATGAAAATTTAAAATTTGGCGTTTATGCAATTTATTGAGGCAATTCACACCTCTAAATAACCAACGGGCTTAGCTCAGTTTGCCAACTAGGAGTCTTTTAGCGCTCTTGAGGGAAGAAGGTCTTAAGTTCAAATCCTGTAAGGCGGTTGAATGAGGGATTTTCCTTCAAGGTAATCCTTTAATGAAGGGGTTTGGGTCTGGTAACCCCGGGTTCGAATCTTGGAAAAGGCAAAGGTTTACCCCTATTAATTGTCGTGCCTTCGGGCGGATTAGTAGGGGGTGTTCCCCCCATCGGGTATTTGAAATAGGCATTTCCGCTTCGAGTGAGCTCTCTAGCGCGGACCCGGTTTAGACAACGTAGTCTAGACCTCCCGCTGTCGAACCACGACACGAAGCACTTTATAAGAAATTCACCTTTCAAAAAAAATAACTAAAGGCAAAAAATCAGTTCGGTCAATGAATTGACTTTTTCTTCCAAGCTCCATTCCCACCATGGCGTTTCCAGGTAACTCTACCATAATCAAATCCAATTAATCTTCTTTAATTTACCATATTTCAATTAATTCAAAACCCACTTCCAAAATCACCATTCCATCAATTCCCCCAATTTATTTTTCTTTAATTTTCCAATCGAACCTCCTTAACCATGGGAAAACCAGCAACTCACACTGATCCCAGTGGTTGGACATGGATATTTCGCAACAACAAGACGACCAACTCTAAACCCATTGGAAATCCTTATCATAGTGATGTAGACAAGGTTGCAACCTCTTTTTATGTCACCAATTTTCCAGATTCCATAGATGCTAGAGGTTTATGGAATATCTGCACTCCTTATGGTCGTCTCGTTGATGCCTTCATTGCCAACAAACGATCAAAGGCGGGAAAGAGATTTGGTTTCATTCGTTATTTGGGTGTTGCTGATGCTACTGATTTTGTCAGATCCTTATCGAATATCTGGGTTGGGAATTATCATTTGTATGTTTCTGTGGCAAGATTTCAGAGACCTAATTCAAGCAAACCCAACACCAATCAATTCCCACGCGCGAATCAATCAAACCATTACCCTAATCCTCCAAACCCTAACCTTAACTCTAATAACAGTGAGCAACAATCCTTTGCGTCTATCGTGCATGGAAACCTTAAGCCTAAACATCCTAATGTTAACGCTTTTCATGACATAACGCGTGTTGTATCTTTGGACGGCCGGGATTTGATAGGCGTGGATGATACGTCTAAGGTTCTCTTGGTTAAACTAAAGTATTTGGACTCAGCAAGCAATATGTATGTGATTTGTAAGAATGAAGGGTTCATAGATCTTAAAATTCACCATGTTGGGGGATCTTGAATTTGGATCCAATTCCCGTCCCCTGAAGCATGCGAGAATTTTAGGCTTAATGCCACTATGACTAACATCTCTTCTGCGATTCGTACTGTTACGCCCTCTTTCAAGGTGGATGAACGTTTGATTTGGATTGAGATAAGCGGTCTCCCTCTTTGTGCCTGGGGTTCCAACGCCTTTAAGAAGGTTGCGTGCTTATTTGGGAAATTCATGTTTTTTGAGGTAGAACAATCTACATCCATGAGTACAGGTAGAGTTTGCATCTCTACCAAATCACATCAGCCCGTTTCAGAAAAGGTGAAGGTGGTTCATAGGGAAATTTTTGAAATACTAGTGCATGAAATAGGCACCTGGAGTATTAACATCGAGGATGAAGCTCTCGACTTATCATCAACTGAAGATGAGAATGATATCGAAAAGGTTGCGGATACGTTTGAGGAAAACTCAGTTGACGATTTTGATGAGGTTACAAAGAACCTGAATAAAGAGAATGAGGACATTGAAACAAAAGAGGAACCCTCTAATACTAGCGCTGAAGACTTGCAGCCCGCAAAAGGAACAGACACATCTGACCTCAGCCGCCCACCTGGTTTTGAAAATTTCAAAAGGGGATCCTCTACCGGGTGCTCTACTTCCTTTCCTAGAAGTCGGAACAAAGATATTAAAGGTATCTCCTTTATTCCTGAACTCTCAAGGCTGATTGAAGTGGGGAGCTCGTTGGGTCTTGATACCAGGGGTTGTCGTAGATCACTGAATCAAATGATCAATGGAATAGGGGCTCATATTGTTGACAAATGAATGTGCTATCTATTAACATACGCGACACGAAGAAAAGGAGGAAACGCACTTGGGGTTAAAGAATTATGTTTCAAACATAATGTTCACTTTTTGGGCGTTCAAGAATCCAAAATGACTCGATTAGAACTTTTTCGTCTCAAATCGATGTGGGGAAATTACTCTTTTGATTTTGCTTCTAGTCTGGCACGTGGTAGATCGGGAGGCTTAATCTCCATGTGGGATCCGAATAATTTTGTGAAAGATGATATTTGGTGCGATGATGCTTTCATTATTGTCAAAGGGAAATGGAAAAATACGGTTGGAGCTTGTTACATGGTTAATATATATGGCCCCCATGACCCTTTGGCTAAATCCGCTCTATGGAACAGAATTTGTGATTTCATGCAATGTAACAGGGGTAATTACATTCTATTTGGTGACATGAACAAGGTTAGAAATGCTCAAGAATGTCATGGTTCCATTCTCTCTAGAAGCGAAGCCGAGATTTTTAACAATTTTATTAGCAGCTCCAATCTTATTGACCTTCCTTTGGGAGGTCACTCGTTTACTTGGATGAACAAACAAGGTACGAAACTCAACAAGTTGGATCGTTTCTTAATCTCTGAAGATGTTTATAATCTGCTCCCTGACACTGAAGTTACTGCTCTTGATCGCTTATGGTCTGATCACATTCCCATTCTCCTCCATTGTAATAAACGTGACTTTGGCCCTATTCCCTTCAAAATTTATCACTCATGGCTTCACCGAGAAGGTTTTGATGAGCTTATCACTTCGGAACTGCCCAACTTAAGTTCCTTATCTTCGTATGAAAAAATGAAATCCCTTAAGCCTAAGATTAGGCAATGGTATGCCTCTATCAGAAGCATCGAAAAGTCCCAAAAAAATGATGTTATAAAGGCTATTAAGATTTTGGAAGATAAAATTGAGGAGGGTTATGCTTCTAATGATGATCGGGAGTCGCGATTAAAGCTTCTTCATGAAATGGATAAGCTTGATAGTTTAGAGGCTATGGACAATATCCAAAAGGCGTGCATCAAATGGGATGTTGAAGGGGATGAGAACTATAAGTTTTTCCACTGTCTGATTAATAAAAAACGAAGATGTAATTCCATCAAAGGCATCATGCATGAGGGTGTTTGGGTCACTGATCCTCTTCTTGTTAAAGAGGTTTTTCTTGAATTCTTCAAGCAAAAGTTTCAAGCTAATGACTCATTGATCGACTTCCCTTCTACTAACACCTCGTCTAGGCTTAATGATTGTGATCATGCTTTACTTGAGGCCAATGTCTCTATGGATGAAGTAAAGGGTGCGGTGTGGGATTGTGGTAGCGATAAAGCCCCCGGCCCCGATGGGTACACTTTCGCTTTTATCAAGCGTTATTGGGACATCCTTAAAAATGATATTCTGGATTTTGTGAATTCGTTCCTCATTTCAAGAAAGATGCCCCTGGCTCCAACTCCTCTTTCATCACTCTCATTCCAAAGGTGAGTAATCCGGTCAATGTTAGCGATTTTCGGCCTATATCTCTAATAGGCATTCATTATAAAATCATTGCTAAAGTACTTGCAAATAGGCTTTCTAAAGTGATTGATAAAATAATTAGCCACGAGCAATCTGCCTTCATCAAGAGTCGTCAAATCCTTGATAGGCCTCTCATCCTTAGTCAGGCCATCGATTGGTATAAGAAAAGAAAGAAAAAAATGTTGCTCTTCAAAGTTGATTTTGAAAAGGCTTTCGACTCGGTTAGTTGGACATACCTTGATTTCATGTTATGTAACCTCGGTTTCGGTCTAACATGGAGGTCATGGATTAAAGCTTGTCTTGATTCCTCTCGAACCTCTATTTTGATCAATGGCAGCCCCACTTCTGAGTTCAATGTTAGACGAGGCTTGAGACAAGGAGACCCCCTATCTCCTTTCTTGTTTATCATCATTATGGAAGGCCTTCACGTGGCGCTCTTAGATTCTGTTCTAAGTGGTCTTATCCGTGGTATTAATTTCGGTTCTACTGATTTAAATCTTAGTCACCTATTCTTTGCCGACGATGTCATAATTACAACGGATTGGAGTGTTCATGATTTGAATAATGTTATTCGCGTCTTTCAGGTGTTCTTTCTTGCATCAAGTCTGAAAATTAACATTCATAAGTCCAGCATCTATGGAATTGGAGTGTCTACTGTCGATGTTTAAATTATGGCTGCTAACACGGGTTGCAGTGCGGGTTCGTTTCCTTTCAATTATCTTGGCTTACCTATTGGTTCTAATATGTCGCTCATTGCAAATTGGAAGCCATTGGTTGATAAATTTCATCTGAAGCTTTCCTCTTGGAAGGATAATCTTCTATCTCATGGTGGTCGCTTAACTCTTATCAAAGCTGTTCTAAGGAGCATTGGTATATATTTCTTTTCTCTTTTCAAAGCCCCCGTCGCGGTTTTGAAGTCCCTTGAGAACGCTCGTGCATCTTTCTTTTGGGGAGGAACGAAAGATTTGAAAAAGCTTTCATGGTTGAAATGGTCTAACGTATTGGCCTCTTTCGACAAAGGGGGTCTAGCTATTGGTAGCCTAAATTCTTTTAACCTTTCCTTGCTTCACAAATGGAGATGGCGCCACTTCTCTTCTCCTGATTCTTTATGGGTTAATATTATTAAAGCTTTGCATGGTAGTGAAGGTGGTTTTGATCTCAATGGTTGCAAATTCAATGGCACTTGGTCCAAGATTGTCGGGACATCTAATTATCTTCATTCAAGCTCTATTCTTCCCATGGATTCCATTCGCTTCCAGGTAGGTTGTGGCTCTCTTATTCAATTTTGGAAGGGTATTTGGCTTGGCGATTCTCCTTTGTACACCCGTTTCACTAGACTCTTTCGATTGGAACAAGAGAAGGATTGCTTAGTTGTGGATCGAATTTCTAACGGGCAATGGTCGTGGAATTGGTCTCGTGATAATATTGGCACCAGTAATTATACACACCTCAATAACTTGCTAGAGGATATCAGCCATATTAAGGTGAGAGACGGTGCGAACAAATGTATTTGGTCTCTTGCTCATGATGGGACGTTCAATGTTGCGGACTTGCGTCGCTTAATTGATGATCATATGTTGCCTTCTTTGGATACAAAGACGATTTGGGATAAATCTCTTCCACGTAAAGTAAATATTTTTATTTGGCGTTTGAAGTTAGATAAGCTTTCGCACAGCCTTAATCTTTCTTCTTGAGGTATTGAAATTCCGGAGATCTCTTGTCCCACTTGCAACGGTAAAGTGGAGTCTAATATCCATATTTTCTTCGAATGCATCTTTGCCAAGGAGATTTAGATGATTATTAGGAGGTGGTGTGAGGATTCTTTCCCTCTTTTCGATTCCAACGCCCATTGGATTGATTGGTTGAATTCATGGCCTGTTTCTAGAGACAAAAAGCATCGTTTATTCGTGATTATTGCGGTTTCTTTATGGTTCATTTGGCGGTATCGTAATGGCGTCACTTTTGCTCTCATTCCTTGAGGAAAAGTGATGTATTCAATTATATTCGTTTGTACTCATTTTCTTGGCTTAAACATAGAGGTAGTTTATCTTGTAGTTGGAATGCTTGGCTTAATTCGCCTTTGTAATTTCTAGCACCTTGCTAGTTTTTTATAAAATTTGCCGCCGTTCAAAAAAAAATAACTAAAGGCAAAAATAAATGTTTTAGATGGGGAGTCATATAAAAACTAACCTGTTTTGAAAGATTCTAAACATTATTTGCGAAAATTGCTTTTATGCGGTCTTCGTATATGTCTATGGATAATCAAAATACTATGAGAAAGACGAATAAATTTGTTGTTTCGATCTGTTAGTAATTCTGATGTTCAACCTGAAACGCAAAATTCTCAGAATCACAGATCTAGAAAGCATAACAATCATATATTCATATTCATCAAACGAGAAAACATGATAAAGTTGTTAATACAACTAATTCTAATATCTCTCCTACCACATATTTAGAAACGTCATGTACTGTTGGGAGATTAGAAGCTAAGAGCCCCTCTCGGAAGACTAAAACATCTCACACTCATAACTTGCAAACGTTTTATACGCAAAGACAAAATTATGGGTAAAGAGTTTCTTCAATAAAATATATTACTCAAAAAAAATATTTAAGTACAACGGTTGAGAGTGAGTCCCACAACTCAGCCTAATAAGGCTAAACGTATTAATTGCCCAAAATGTGTTAAGGAGGCGGTTCGTAGTGAAGTTAACGTGGCACCTAATGCCCCTACTGTTTACGGAAAAGACTAGTGATGGTTTCACTGAAGTTCATAATCGTAAGGCTAAGGATAAAAGTGTATCGGGTAGAGGAGGATTTACAAGACCTGTTGTGAGTAATAAGGTTTGTTACCAACCAAAAGTAAATGCTATTGTGTCCAAAAAGGTGAGTACTACTACGGAGAAGTCAACTGACATTGCCAGTACAGGTGGTACAAACATTGCTACATCAAATCAGTTTGATGTCCTTAATACGGTTGATATTGTCGAGTATGACATTCCAGCTAGTGTCGTGAATAAGGATGTGGCTGATTTGGATTTGGGTAGTAACAAGGAAGATAAAGATGAGGGGTCTCAAAAGACTGGTACATTGTCAAAGGAACAACTTGTGAGTTGTGAGTGATGTGAATGAGAAGAAGCATGTTGCGGCTTCTGAGCCTAGTTCCTCTTCTTTTCCGTATACTAATGTGGGTAACCCATTTTCTAAGGTGGGTGAGTTGTTTGTTTCGGACAAATGATGATGAGGAGGTGCTTGGGGATAACCCTATGGCTAAATTCGTCGGATCGATTGGTGGCGGTCATTAGCTCGAAGATTATTATGATGACTATGCCGATCAGGTCTACGATTTACCCAGGAAATTAAAAGTTTTTTATGACATGTATGATATCAAGCTCCAAGGTCATAGTAAGAAGTAATTTTATTGTTTAGTAGGTCATGAGATTGACATGTCTTTCCTATGTATTGTTTTGGTTGTTGCACATTATGTGTTTGTTTATTGCCCATGTGACGGTCCAAGATGAGATATTCACTCTCATCCGTTGTACTTAATGTTTTTGGCGTAATATATTTACCAGGGTGATCCTCTTTTACCCAAACACATACTTACAGAGAATAAAACCTAACCTAGCATAAGCATGACACCCCATACTTATACATAACAAGAAAAAAACCTATCTAATTTAACCATGAAGATAAATGTCATATTCATTAGCATACTTCCATTATACACTAGTCAAATCACAATCATCAAGATCTTCATCATCATACTGGCTTTGATCATGGGTATCATTTTTCCATCTCTCAAATAAGCTCTTCTTACCAGCTCCACCACCACTCTTGGGACCATTATTCGTCATATTACTAGAAGTTGAATTTTCGACTTCAAAAACTTCATCATCATCATCATCACTTTCCAAATTTCCAAAATATGTGTCCATGAAATTCCGATTATTAGCCCTTTTCCCATCACTTCCTATACCCGAATCATGGCCCATGTTAGAACCGCGACCCACACTAGCCTCCTTTTATATAGAAAGCGGCTTCGTATCATCACCCACACAAAGCTTCTCCACAATAATTTGACTTTCTAGATTATTAATCTTATCAACGAGGGATGTAGTACTTGGACTGCCAAATGAAGTAATAATTGGACTCGCCTGTTTATCCATGTTCCAAATTCCATTACCAAAATCCGAATATTTACTATTTGAAGTAAATGAATGTTCAATAGTAGGCGAATTATCCATTATACTATCATTTATCTCATTAAGAGCAGCAAATGTATTCGAAGTATTTAACATATTACTAACCTTCATAGGTTGTTTGGAAGTAGGGGCAACTTTGGTGTTATCATATATGCTTGACGTCGTTTTAGTAGATTGTTATTTAACAACCTGCCTATACTCAACTCTCTTGTTCTTAGCTACCCCGAAAACCTGCTTATAATGAGATCCTTTTCGCTTGACAGTGGTAAACCCATCATTCGACACCTCTTTAGTAGCACCTGAAGTCGGACCTTTGCCATTTCCAACCGCATTAACTACATGTTTATGTGTAGTTTTGGGGTACTCATCAATAAGATGTCCATATAGCAAACATGTACTACATCGAGGGGGTTCCCATTCATATTTAATACGGACAGTTTCTTTCATATATCCACTTCCATTAAGTTTAGGAACAACCAACACAAGATTATCTCGCAACTCATTAGACGCATTAATTTCAATCAAAGCTCTAGCATAGCTACTCCTACCCCATGATTCTAAACACATATCATTAGTATACAAGTCAAGTAATATAGGAGTACCAATTCTAGAAGCAATCAAACTCAATCCATCCGAAGTGTACGCGACCAGGGGAACAACATGAAACTTTATCCAAACTGGAACACATGATAGATCCTCTTTCAACAGGTTTATCTCGGGCAACCACTTGTTAAGAAAAATTGAAATTCCACGAAGCATCCATGGACCATCACGTAGAGCCGCTTCTGCTCCTTGAGTGGACGAGAATTTAAAGAAAAAAACCATTTGCATCCATTATCACTTTAACAATAGCATACTTTTGCTAATTATCACGTACAAACCAGTCAACAACAGGAAAAGCAAGCCTTTTACCTATTAAGTATCTATACAGAGAATTTTTCAATCTCTCATTGATTTCATGAACCGATTCAATAGGTATTCCAACATCATAATCAACATCCTTTGGAGCATTATCCTTTATTTTTTGAAAGTTTGCCTTATTCAAAGACTTAGGATTTAATTTATTTGCATAACTTGAGGGACTTACATTAGACATATTAGCTTTGTCTTCTTTTGCATAGTCTCATCGCTCGTACCAAGTTAATTAAAACTACCAACACCACAAAAATTATGTAATAGTGAATATAGCCACTTTCAAAGTTTTAGAACTTTTTGTCCTTGATTCACGAGTTAAAAATCTACTTCTACACAAACTCAATCAAGGCAAAGTAATTTATTCTCAAAATGCTGGCATGACCACTTTATTTAATTTAATGTTTGATTAGTTTTATTTTATGAATATCTCGAATCATAAAAAAGATATACAATAAAGACCGTAAAGACCGTATAAATTATTAATACTCGTGAGACTACTTAAATTTATTAATTAATGAATATTGGTTAATTTAAATTAATGAATTAAGACTTACAAAAATTATTATTATAAAAAATTTATTAATTAATCATGTATTAATTTATGGTCAAATTGCATAAAAAGGTATCCAAGTTAAGTCCATTTACAATTTAAGGTACCCATCTTATTTTTTCTTAATTTAAGGTATCGAACTATAGTTTAGTTGCAATGCGGGGAAATTAACAAGTTTCCAGTCACTTTAAAAATGTTAGCCTGTTACTATCTCTTTCCTGACTTTTCCGGCGATCCCACTTTCGGTGGCTGGTTTCCGGCCATCCTCACCTTATATCTAGTGTAACCCACATGCTTTCCTATGACACCAACCTTTTCACAGCAAGACCCATCCAACTTAAAGCACCACCACTGTGAGCACCCCATCCACCTCACTTATCAATGGTGATATTCCTTCGTATCACACTCATGTCCTCATGGGGACCACCGATCACATATCATCCAGATGGAATCGTGACAATAGTGTAAACACATGTGGGACTATGGCACCATCATTATTGCATTACTCGATTATCTCTTCGGTAGTTTTCACAATTAGCACTAAAGTTTGGTTGCAAGGTCATGGGTCAATGGCATAAATTTGGTTGTGTGTGTGAAGAAGACTAAAATAAAAGTGGGTGTATGAATGTGTTTTAGAAGAAGATAAAGAAAGAAAAAAAAAAGTGGTGTTGGATTTTTCTTATTAAAAATTCCGATGGAATATGCCACGTCACTACACATATGCCATGTAATGGATAAATGACCGGGAACCGTATGTACCGGTAAAATATTTCCAATATTGTAACAAAAATAAAGTTCTGTACCTTAAATTGAGAAAAAATAAGATAAGTACCTTAAATTGAAATTGAAGATAAATTCGGTACCTTTTTATGCTATTTGCCCTTAATTTATCGAGTATTAGAAATTAGTCACAATTCGGTTAAGTTAAAATGAATCGAAATTATAGTTCAACTTCAGCATCCTCAAAATGTTTTCGGTTTTGGCTTTCGGCCTTTTGGGTAGGGGTGTTCATCGGTTCGATTATCGGGTTGTTCGGTTTGTTTGGTTAATTTTTTTTCTGGGTATAACCGAGAACCGAACCGAAACTAATTCAAATTTATTAAACCGAACCGAATAACCGAAAACCGAACCCTCATAACCGAAAACCGAACCGAATAACCCGAATTATACAAATTTAATTATTTTTTCATTTATTTATATAGGGGCATTTACATACATCCCCATATCCCAACCAATATTTACATATTTCCCCAAACCTTACATATTTAAAAACTTGTGTTTGGGGATATATGTAAATATTGGTTGAGATATGGGGATGTATGTAAATCCCCCATTTATATATATTTTTAGAAAAACTAATAATTTCAAGCTTAAAAAATGTTATATATATAGTATAAAAGAGTTTTAATAGTTTTTTTATATATAAATATATAAAAAAAAATATATTAATTTATTTGAATTTGGTTTTCGGTTTGGATTGCTAAAACCATAACCGAACCGAAAACCGAATAATTAATTCGGTTCGGTTCGGTTTTAGCAAATTCGGTTCGGTTACGAATTCAATTCGATTATTTTCAGTTCGGTTTGGTTTTGGTTTTCGGTTTATTCGGATATTACCCAACCCATGAACACCCCTACTTTTGGGTGTTAATTACTCATACAAGAATGGGCCTATCTAAGCCCGTTTGAAAAGGAGCCTTATCAGTGATAACAACAGTCATAACACAGTAACGCACCTCCAAACACATGTTAGCCCATTGGGTAAAATACCTAGTCTAAAATATGCATAAACAAAAACAAAACACTGAAATAAGAGATAAATAGTTTTATAATACCAACAAATACAATACCAACTTTTGTACTGTAGCATGAAGAGTGGCACAAATTTTAAGAGACAATAATAATTTACGCCGTATAAATTAAACAACAACCAATACGTGTCAAAACTTCTGTAGTCCTTACTCCTTACCTCCGTATAGGTGACACATGTATAACTTCACATAAATAAGAAGAAGACTAAAATACACCGTTGGTCCTTGAACTTGGCAAAACGCTTCGCGATGGGACAAAACTCGGCCTTTTCATCGTGGTAAGTCCAAACCTTGGCCTTTAAATGCCAAATCAGTCCCTTTGACCAATTCTCTATTAGTCAAAGTCTGTTAATGTCCTCATGTGCCTTGCACATTAGGGTAAAATCGTCATTTCATTATTTTGGTTTATCACCCTTCATCTTCATCTTCCTCATGTTTAAACCCAGATTCCGACGACCTTAAACCCAGAATCCGGCGACCAAGAAAAGTTGTCATGTGTCATCTATGATGAGACGTACTATATTCACAAGAAAAGCACATGTTGGATAACAAGTATATAGACTGTTGACACCTCATGTTTAGCTGTATCGTTTCTTCAAGTATATTTTGTAAGAAAAGATGGTTATTCAAGCAGGTTTAAAGCTATTTGACTCGGGTTGTTTGGGTTTTGATACATCGTCGAGACCCAACTTGAATTTGAAGCACCAATCCAAATTACCCAACTGTTACTGAGAGGTTTTTTTGATTGCATGAAGATGGTTTTTGGATTTGGATTTTGATACAAGTAATCAAGATTGTGAAATTATTCTAAAATCATTTTGATTACATGTATGGTGTTTGCACAAGTTGTAGGTTGGATATGTCTACCGTTTTGATGATTTCATCTTGTTCCGTAATTTTGTAAACAATTTGTGATTTCATCTTCTTCCTTAACTTTGTAATCGATCCAGCGATTTTTTTTTTGTAGAATCGCAATGATTGATGTATGCTTATTTCAATCTCCCTCGCTTTTGGGTTTCATATATCTTATCAACCTATCCAAGTTCATACATGGTTAATTTGACAGAACAGAACTAGTATGGCAAAAAAATTACTCATGAGCACGAACTCCAATTATACCAAGCTCTATGAGTCTTGCGGTGAGGTCTATGAAGCCTGAGTTTTACTTGTTATGTCACCGTTAGATTGCTCAAGTGACTTCGAAATTGGACCCGAGGAGGATGTTGGATGATTTGAGACTGCCGTGGAGGAGGTTGCAAGATCTTGTGCTAAGTCACCTCCATTTCTTTAATAATGGCTGTATAATGAAATGTTAAGTAACATTATGATTAGCATTATTTTTTCTGTTTATGTGTGCATATGGCGTTCTCATCATCACTATTTATCTATATTGCTAGTTTGTTGCCTTCACACTTACATTATAACGTCGACATATCTTCACAATTATCGCTAATAAACACCAGTGACCCACCATTCAAAATTGTTTGTTATTTATGTTGTTTCTTATCTTTTGTGTAACGAATAAATATATATTTGTACTTTATCATCCAAATCTTTGAACACTTGCAAAAATAATAGAATAAACATATATATCACCTTCTTTAACATAATATGTGTGTTAACAAAAACCTTATAATATCTATCTCCTAGTAAAGTTGATGACGAAAGAAGACGTGTCAACAGTTTATATACTTGTTATCCAACACGTGCTTTTCTTGTGGATATAATACGTCTCATCATAGATGACACATAACAACTTTTCTTGGTCGCCGGATTCTGGGTTTAAGGTCGTCGGAATCTGGGTTTAAACATGAGGAAGATGAAGATGGAGGGTGATAAACCAAAACAATGAAATGACGATTTTACCCTCATGTGCAAGGCACATGGGGACATTAACAGACTTTGACTAATAGAGAATTGGTCAAAGGGACTGATTTGGCATTTAAAGGCCAATGTTTGGACTCACCACGATGAAAAGGCCGAGTTTTGTCCTATCGCGGAACGTCTTGCCAAGTTCAGAGACCAACGGTGTATTTTAGTTTAAGAAGAATGAGAAGAAATTTGACCACATATTTTAAATAAAGTAGAAAAATTTAAGGGGAGATGCATCTATATTTGTAAGTACATCTAAAATATGCGGTTCTGATTTTTTTCCACCTTTCTCATTTTAATTTTATTTTTCATTTGATCTTTACTCTGCCCAAATAAACATCCGATGACAATATTAGTTTTTGTTGTCATTATACACTTCAAAGTTCAAACAATATCCATGTTCTAGAAACGCTGTATTTGATTTATCTGACAAACGATTTACGATAGTTAGGCCAGAAGGCAACGCATTAAGTTAACACTATACTTATCTTACACCTCATGTTACGTCAGTTTTCTTTCTTTTCTCTCTTCCACTTACTTTCACTCCTTTTTTTGTAGACAATGTCATTCTATCATCACCTTTCATAAAATACTCACTTTATAAAAATATATCCCACTAAATACCTCACATACACTCACAAACAAAATAAATAATTAAGTAAGGCCTTGTTTTTTTACAATCTCACCTAAGTGAGTCGTTCACCTTAAATCCTCTTAGTTTGTGTGACTCACGTGTGTATCGGGATGGTGGGCAAAGGAGTCACGTGTAAGTGTGTAATTAAGGTGAGTGAGATTTGGCCCTTGCCATCTAGCCTTAGATCATCTCTAATGTGATCATTAAGTGTAACTTTTGTAGCAAAATAATAAAAATATACTCCGTATTAAAATTGTTATCCAATGTAGACATAAAACATGATAATATTGCAATAAATAGTAGACAAGCAAAAACCACTGAACATGATAGCATGTTTATTCATTGAACCAAACACTAATTTTTTAATTTAAGATTTGATTTTGTTTTATAATTTGTTTGATATTTGTTATAAATAATAAATAATAAAAACTCATTACTGAAGTAAAATATATATATATATATATATATATATATATATATATATATATATATATATATATAGGGGCAATTGCATATATATCCCTCCAAAGATCTAAAATTGCATATATATCCGACTCAAAATCATAATTACGTATATATCCTTCTTAAACTTTAAATATGTCATATATATCTAAATTAATAAATTTTATATAATCAAACCAATAAAATACATTATTAAATATACATTGACCATTATACCCTTATTAATTTTCTAACATCATCTTCTTGGTTACGTATACATTAACCACCAAACAACAGTCCAAGATCACAAACCACAAACACAATTACTAGTATCAATGTCATAATATCATGTGTTGGGTTAGTATACATAGTTTAATTTTTAATGTTATTATTGAACCCACATACATATTTTGTAAAAATTCATCAAGGATATGTAAGAATCCAAGTTTTACTAAACTGAGATTGAGGATATTACTGTGGGTAGACATTGAAAATGAATTAGCGGATTTTTTTAATCATATTTTGTTATAAATAACATGGGTTTAAACAAAAATGTTACAAATCTCTACCGATTGACAAATTCGCTCAAACAAAAGTGGTAGCAATTGCCATGATAGGGGTAATTGTGTTTCTGGATTGTTGGGTTTATATTAAGATTGAAAAAACTAAGGGTATCATTGTGAATATACATTTAATAATGTATTTTTTGGTTTGTTTATATAAATTTTATTAATTTGGATATATATGAAATATTTAAAGTTTAAGAAGGATATATATGTAATTATGATTTTGAGTTGGATATATATGCAATTTCAAGTCTTTGGAAGGATATATATGCAATTCTCCCATATATATATATATATGTATAATAAATAAAAAAATCTGAAAATTAGTGAAATATATATGACTACATTTCAGTAAATTAGTGAAATATATTAGTGCCAAAATAAACAAATTGTCCTCCAATGTTGATACTAAACCTTGCACTATTATAGTATGATGAATAGCAAATGATAACACCAAGCTACTTTTTAAATTTTATTGACTTGAAACACTTATTTTCATATCAACAAATAACCTATCAAACTTGTTTGTGATATGTTAACATACTCCGTAAATAAGATGACTTGAAAGTACAATAACAATTTTCACGTGAACTTTTAAATATTACTTAAATGTATCATCGCCAAATAAAATAACAGTATTCTTAACCCGCTTTTAAATACAACTATCTTCAAAACCCGTCCTCATCTTCAAAATTTACCCTTCTTAAAAACCATCACTACCATCTCTCTTTCCCAAATCAACCACTACCACATATACACACATAATAAACATAGCTCATAGTCTTGGGAGTATTAATGTCAATTCTGATGTTGAATGTAGAAAGACTCGTATATGTGTTGTAGCATAATAAAGACTCGTTTTTAGTTCAATAGGTTTTGAAAGGAATAATGGTGGTTTTGATGTTAATTTCATTCAGAAATTACATATAGGGATGAGGTTGTAATTTATAAGTAGTGGACAGAGAAAATAATGGTCATCGGAAAGTTACAGGAGAAGACGGTAGTGCCCAAATACTTTTAGGAAAGTATGGTGGTTTTCCGCATCATATCCACGTAGGATCCATTTGAGCACCAAAATGTTCACATAAGCATTTAAAAATATTAGGGGTGAGCAAAACAAACCGAAAAAACCAAAACCGAACCGAAAACCGAAAAAACCGACCGAAACTAAAAACCGATGGTCCTGTTTTTACTTTTTCAGAAACCGAAAAATGTGATTCGGTTTCGGTTTTCGTCCAAAAGCCAAACCGCAAAAATCGAACCGAACCGAACCGGTTTTATTATATAATAATATCTAATTAATATAATATGATTAAATAACTAAATAAATCAAATTTATAAATTCATATTCATTTTGTGAGTTATATATTTATTTTAACGTTTATATTTATATGTGTGTTTGTTATGTCGCGTGTTTTGTATGAATATATCAATAAGTATTCGATAATGATTATACTACGTGTATGTTCACTTGTATGTGTACGTCTCATTTATATGTTTGTAATTGTAGAATTATGCAATGAACATTATTATCCTTAGATTGAAAAAAAGTAAAGAAGAATAACTAATTTTGTACGTAAAACAAGTTTGTTGGATAATTTGGCCATACCCAAATATAAACGGTTAGAAACCGAAAAACCGAACCGAAACCGATAACAAACCGAAAAAACCGAACCGCCAAAAACCGAACGGTTTCGGTTTTGGGTTCTACAAAAACCGAACATTGTGGTTCGGTTTCGGTTTTAGCCAAAAACCGATTCAAACCGAACCGTGCACACCCTTAAAAAATATACATTAATTACTTGGAAAAAAAATAACCGACTCAATAGGTAAAGGTTACCAAATTTGTTGATAATGTGATAAAATTAAAAAATTTATGATTTATTTATTAATAAAAAATAAAGTGTTTAAAGTCGGTAAATATATAAAAACTTAAAAAGTAGCTTGGTATTATATTACTTTAACCGCAAATGGGTCAAGAAAAACATTAAATGTTCATCACACTAACTTTATTCAACATAGTTAAAACTCAATATTTCAATAAGTTTATTTCATTTAAGCTTAAAATTTGTAAATAAGTTATAAAAAATATATATGGTGCTAGTATAAGTTAGAAGGATGTTTTATTTGAACTATTTTAGTGCAAACATTTAATAACTATATTAGAGATGACCTTATAATCGATGAATATTAATCATGCAATATTTGGTTGTAACAATTAATTTTAGGGGCAATTGCATATATCCATCAAAATTTGTATATTTATTATATATATATATCCAAAACATGTGTAACTTGTATTGTATATCATGCAATGAATACTTGTATTTTAAGAAAACATGCAAGTTTTTGATTTTTAGTTTGTATATATATGCAATTCTCCCTTGATTTTACGATAACAAGATAACTTCGAGAATTTTTTTAACTTTGAGTATTAACGTAAATTAATTTCGTCTTGCAAATAATCAACATTTTTATAACAAAAAGAATTTCATATTCATGTAGTAATATTTTTATTATATAAACAAAATAACTAAATGGAAGAATATTGTTATCAAGCGGGCTTTTGTACGACGGTAAGAGTACTTGGCAATAATCTATAGACTCAAGTTCGAGTCTTGCCCTTGGCCTAACTTACACCATTCCTTCAACGTAAATGTCCAATTGTTAAGTCATGGGAGGTTACTTGGAAATCAACCCGGGTTCTACCCAAACTCTAGCTGGCAACTTGTGACAGGTGACCATAACTAGAACTAAGTTCTTGGAAAAAGGTTTGATTAGCATCAAAAGATGTATGAAGCATAGTTGTCACTTGTCAGGATCCCGATCCTGATCTTAGGATTTTACGATTTTATGATACTGCAAAGAAAAAACGATCCGAATCCTACATAGGATTTTTGCAAGCATAAGATCTTATAGGATCCCGATCTTAACCATACGATCTTACGATCTAATCCGATTCGATCTTACTTTTTTCGGATTATAAACTAAAAAACTACAAATTTATAGGTTGTTTGTTTGTTGAATTCAAAAAACAACACGTTAATCTTTTTAAACATTTTATAATTATAAGTTAGTACAACATTTATATGAAACATTCATAGTATTTTATGGTTATAATGTATTAGAAATTGTAGATTTGTATAAAATTACATAAACTATTAAGAAATAATATTAGAGTAGAATCTTAAGATCCCGATCCGATCTTACGATCACGATTTTGCAAAGACGAAAACGATCCTGGATAGGATCCCGATCTTGACAATCTTGACATGAAGTTAAGGTGTCCCACCGTCCACACCTTTTCTATGGAAGAATATATTATTTTTCCAATCGACATGAAGGCTGCGGTCTAGTTAGTCTATATCTCGTGTCTTGACACGTGATTCTCATAGTCGTCGGCGGCTGAGTTCGTGTGTTTGCAAACTATTTTTAAGAAAAATCTCTAACTCTATAATAGTGCTAGTTTAACACATGTGCTTTCTTATTATTCAATTCAAGCCCAACTTTACTCAACATAGATCTAAAACTAAAGTATGCATAAAACAAAAGAGAAATTTGCAATATTTTAACTTGACTCAAATTTATGTCATATTTTTAAAATCAAGATAATAATACATTACGTTTTGTCGAGTTTACATTTCTGCACTCATTACATACCTATTTCTCACATATTTTGTCTATTATTTAAACTAATTAAGTTAATATGTGTTGCAACAGAATCAGATTGATTGTATAAAATTACACTATTTTTTTTAGCAATAAGATTACACTAATTTCAATACTTAAAAAGTATAAGTTGTCTTAAATTTAGTTTTATATGATGAAAAGTAGCATATTTTGATCGTGTTATTATGTTAATAAACAAACTTTGTGTCTCTTTTTTTTTTCCAACAAATGGTCTTTCATGGGAGTATGGGACATGTTTACGGTTTCTTACTTGAATTGTCTTTGGGGATTTTGTTTTCAAATAAAAAAAAGTTTTAATCTTCTTTCTCGAAACTACACTTTTTCTTTAGGAAAACAAAGACAATTAGCATTTTTTTAAATGCTTAGTCAAAAAGTATATCCTAATTATTTGTTTTGCATTATTAATTTTGAAACACAAAATAAGATACAAAAATATGATATTTGTATCCAAAAAAGATGGATAATTGCAGGGCCGTTTTTTAGGGTGTGTAAGGTGAGCGACCGCTCAAGGCCTCAGAATTTTTAGGACCTCAAAATTTGTCCCGTTAATAATTATATGCATGTGGAGACATATTTTTCACGAAGAAAAAAATATTTATATAGGAAAATAGGTTAAACGAGATTAGGAACCCGCGCGTTGCTGCGGGTTATTTTCTTTTGCTTGTATACAAAAGTAGATGCACATAACATTATATTCATCCCCAAAAGGTTATAACCGTTTTACAAAGCGCGTTGCCGCGGTATGTTTTATGAAACATGGATGTAAATATATATAGATAGTTAAGGTGTTTCTACATTGACATGCCAAATGTATCAGTCCTATTGCAAACATGCCATACCTATGCAAAGCATCATACAAAAGTATTTTAGAAAATATGCATTAGTGCATACATGGTTCTGCCTACAAATAGTCCTATTGAAGGTTCCATGGCGTTTTTTTCAGAATCTGAGAGAAAATAACCATACAGTTTGTGGTATACAAAGATAGTTGCCATGGCGTTTTCCGTTGCGTCTTTTGCAGTGGTTGTCGGCCTCAGGCCTGCAACCTGTGGTATACAAAGATATGTGTTAGATCAGGAGGTGAAAAAGGGGAGTCATGCAGATTTATGACGGGTCAAAACAGGATGTGCAGAAAATTGTATGGGAAAAATTTGTTTATAATCTATAACATATGTACTCCATAATTTGCACTATAGTTTTTATAATTTATGTTCTATAAATTGTAATTCCTAAGACAATCCGTTTATAATCTATAAGTTGCACTATACGTCAACCCCTAAGATGTTGACTCTTTTATGAGATAGGCCTTTTGGTCTTTACAGTAACCAAGATTTGATGACTATCTTTATAGTAGCAATAGAATAATAATCGGCGAAAAAAAGACGTTGATAGAAACCTTACCAGGGTACGACGTTTCCAAATGGTTGTATTAGCATAGGCATCGGGAAAGAAGCCTTGTTTCCAATGTTTAACTGGCCATCTTTCTTTGGCTGCAACCTTTAGTGGCCAGACTCCCTATTCCCAGGTAAATGTTACCTTTTGTTTTCTGAAATTATGACACAAATTAGTGACATAAGAAACATTCAAAATGTTGGCCAGTGCAACTAAAAATCTCAAGAAACCATAAGTATACATTAGTTTGGTTTGGTCAAACGGGTCATTCCAGAAGCAACTGACTTATTATAATTATAATTATACAGGTGTTGTTATGTGTACCTTTTAGACTAACTTTTTATCTTTTTGAAACACCCTTAACTTTGTCTACCATCTCTGGAAAAGCACCTGCAACGTTCATAAGAAACATTAAAAATGTTGGCCAATACAACTAAAATCCTCAAGAAACCATCAGTATGAACCCACCCACTGAGTAGTTTCCCTAAACCCACCCACTGACTCAATATACTCAACCAACCAACTGAACCAAGACACTCGACCAACACATGATGAATTTGTTAATATTCGTGAAAATGAACATGATGATAGCTTAATAAATGTTATTGCAGACAGTAAATGTATTTTTTAAATAACATAACCACTAACCTCTTTGTGTCTAGCAGTCTCTTCGTCCTTGAGATCACCCTGGTCATCTAACGATTCCATGATCATCGCTTGGAATCTCTATTCCAGCTTGCTTAAAAATAAGTTCAGAAGGTCCGCTTTCACATCCGATTTCCATGTCTTATTCAGATGCTGTGATCCGGAGTCCACATTCTGTTGACTATCACAACTTTCCTTTTGTTGCACCATCCGTTCTTGTTAGCTCGATTGATCTAGATCATTTCTATCTCCTGCTTGACACACAAAAAAGAAAAAGAAAAGAAACATACAGTTATACACGTGAGGTTTCATATGCAGACACCATGATATAACTTTGAACATCCATGTTTCAAAGCAAAGTTACTGAAATTTGGGCCAAATGATTAATTTGGAATAAGATTCAAATGAGTTCCCACGTTGTTGAGCCAAATTTTGGGCAAAGTAAAAAGGCTAACGTAAATGACACCGTTTATCATCGGCTATAATAGATATAGGTAACCCTATTTTTTACAAAACGTTATACCATACGACAAAAAATTGGATCCAGCACTGTTGGTGAAACCTTAAATATATCAAAAAAATCTGGTAAGGAGAACAATTGATACCTCTTTCACTGCAAGAAAACATTTTTAGGTGCAGTCTATTTGGTTCTTAGGTTGATAGAAGTTTAACAGTGATGGGATCAGTATGTTCATCACTTGATATGTTGAGGCTAATAGGTGTATAGAAGTTTTAGCATATAGCTTACATATGTAGATTAATAATTTAGCTCAAAAGCTTGGTTCACATTACAATAATTACATAATCACACAATACATAACAAAAATTTGCTATTTCAACCAACTGGTTAAAGTGAGGCCCTCTTAGACCTATTAGCGTCAAGATATCATGTGGGATACTTCTGAAATACTTGAGAATTAAAAAGACAATAACAGGTTGTTAGCCTCTTAGACCTGCCAAACAACTTGTTAGGGTCATTATCCCACTTGAGAATTAAAAAGACACGTTAAAATTTTTGGCTGTCCATTATATCTAGCTACGACCAATGTTGCAAAAGCTGAAGGACCATTAACAACAACAGCAGTTGCGACAATAACAGCTATAGAACATTGTAGGATAAGTAAGCAATCCCAAACACTCTAAAATGCTAAAAAGGCAAAGAAAATGGTATGACTAATACACTTAGAAGATTCCGATTTAGAAAAAGTTATGTATGTGATTTATGTCTAGTTCAGCACAAACAATTTTTTATATTAAAATTTGATATTCAAACAATTTTCCGTATTATTTTCAAGAATAGAGAAGGAGTATAAAAAGTACCTCTTTATGGTGAGCAAGGATTCCAACGATAGATGCATCAATAGCATCTTGGTCCATTTCATGTGCTTTAGGGTGTTATATCGTACAAAGCACATGAAACCATAACTTCTCATCATACAGCTCGCTCCATATAATTGGTTGTACTCTAAATAAATATTGAAAAAAAAAGAGTAAATAAAGGCCTAAATGGACCATTGATTGCAATAAATTAGTTAATGAAAGCATAATCACTGCTCTTCTTTTACCTTGTAAAGTTTGTTTCATCGATCCTCTTTCCTCGTTCGGATGCATTCTCCCTTCGGCGCTTTTCCTCATATGGTGAACAGTCAAAGCGAGGGATGGGTTGTTTGCTGATTTGCCATGGTAAGTCCATTTGTAAGATGGTGTTGTATAATATACCCATACAACACTGTTTGTAATAGTATACGAACCACTTTCTGTCAGCATCTCTGTAAGATGGTGCTGCTAACCTCGTCTTGATCGTTGATCCTCTGTTGAACCGCAACCGCTTTAATTCTGCCACTACATCTCTGAACATTTTATTTAGATTATATATAACTTTATCCTCGAACATTAAGTTTAATGACAACAGATATGAAAGTTAGATTACATCATGCTAAATGTTATTAGTTATCCGTCAAATGTTGCAGAGGCCAAGATTCAAATACCTTCTAATTGACTTTAAAAGTGTTGAATTTATATAATAGTCAAAATATGTATTACTCATTTACTCATAAAAACAAATTAGCATACAAAAGATTTGAGCAAGTTCTTTTATATCAAGCCAACTGATGTTTTATACGAAGCCAACTTCTTAGCATCTATTATATGAAGGCAACTGGTGTTATTTTTACTTAATTTACAATAATCTATGCACTTATGAAGATCTCTTATATCAAGCCAACTGATGTTACTTGGTATTAGCGAATAACTTTTGTACACATGATATAATCTAACTTTATCCTCGAACATTTTAACGGCAAAACTGTCTTTAACACTCATGACTCGACCCCTAGAGTCACTGCAAACAATAATTTCGATTTATTAGCAAGGATAATCAGGGATATGCAAGGTTTATTTTCAATATATTCCCATGTTTCGGTTCGTCCAAACAAATCGACCATCATTGGCCATTAATCACCTAATCTCTACCACATTTTTATGAGACTATTATTATTAACAATATGAAAGCAAAAACTTTAAAAGGGTGTTCAGCTTAGTTTACATGGCTTATAAGCTTTTAGTGAAAGTTTAATTAGCCCTTAAGCTATTTTTTAAACAGGTATGTAAGCTATGTGTGTTTGTTAAACATTCACTAATCTTACAACAACTCTGCATAAGCTATAAAAAAATCAGCAACCATATATAGAAAATAGTAGTTACACTTGACAGCAGTAAATTGGCAATACATGATACACATGGAAGAACTTACACACCTGTTTCTACTTTGTGAAATGGTTGGACGTGTAAGCATATTGAGCTCCATCCCTACAGCCACATTCACAGATCTCGGCTCCTACACGGTGTATCTCTAATTTCTCTAAAAATAAACAGCTATCCTCCAACTTTCCGCACACCTACAACATATCAATAATTTTACCAATTATGAGTATTCATATTCATCACGAAATCAACTATACCAAACTTTTTTTTGTGCGTAAAAACTCTATGGGTATTGGATCTTTTTCACAAATGAAGAATACCCACTTTTTATTTTTGTTTGATTCGACTCTAAATGCTAAAAAGATTGGATCTTTATCACAAATGAACAATACCCAACTCAAATCTTTGGTTAAACTGACTTAAACTATAAGAGTCGAATGATTGCCACAGTAACCTTATGCCATCACAATTGTGATTGAAATTCGTTTCATCATTTTCACCTGCATAAAAACCCGAAAAAGCCCAGCATAAGATACACACCACAATGAACAAACCTTTGATCTAATTGTATAATAAGAAAAACCTGATGTAATAGCTGTTATTGATTTTTCTGTTGAAATTGGTTACCTTGTCGTTATGTAAAAATCATGGAACTCAACGGTGATGTGGATATCTTTTCATATAATTTGGAGATATATTTGTGTTTGATTTGGGTAGTGAGAGGTGAGCGTGTCTGGTTGGTAGTGAGAGGTGAGCGTGTCTGGTTTCATGTGTGTGTTTTTATGAGGATGAAAGGATTGGAGAAAGGTCTAGATTATAGTAGGAACTGGGAGTTGTGATATTTAGGTTTTTGTATAATAAGAGTGACGGGTGATGTAAGGCGGGTCTTGTTTACCCGAAACGACAATTTTTAAGTTTTTCTATAACTTGAAACGACAAAAAAAGGGAGTAAGTACTGTAGCATCTACTCACAATCTGTCGGGTTGAAATCGGGTCTTCACTGTAGCAAACGATGTCGTTTCGCTCTTCAATTAATAAAATTTATAATGAGTAATATGTTATAAAGTTTAAATAATTAATTGCATTATATATTATAAACGGTGACATGCATATATAATATTGTTAACGAAAAATTTTATTATATAATTTTGTACAAAGCATTCAAATTTTTTTTCGATTCATGAAACGGCCCTAGGTTATTATGGCTTTTGAGTTGACCAAATTGTTAGAACAAGTTGAGAAGAATTTATGAAAATTTGATATAGGACCCCTTCCAAGTTGTAGCTATCTTTATGACCCATTATTTAAGTTCCATGCTTGAAAGCAATGTGATACCATGTCTCCATCCATTCAATACAAGTGGAATGAGGCATTGGACTTGCATCAAACCCACTATGTATTTATAGTGTTATTTTAATTTTTAATTAGTGTTTATAATTTGGTTCTTATCTCGTGTAACATATGTGTGTGCCCCGATACGAGAAAAGACATGTTTGTCCTTAAAGTGACGTGTTTTAGACCAATCTAGAAATAATAAATACATCTGATTGGTTCTTATGTATGACCCAATAAATTGCTGAAAGCTACTATTATGTATGATACGAAGTAGTAAATTACTCCCTCCGTCCCAAAATATAAGTCCATGTTTGACTTTTCAAAGTCTTTTTTTTCAGACTTTGACCGTAATTATTTTTACTCGTATTATATAATACTTGATGAAAAATATATAAATGGATTTGTGTTTCAAATGTATGTTCATTTGTATACTTTTCATCAAGTATTATATAACACGAAAAAAAATAATTACAGTCAAAGTAAGAAGAAAAAGACTTTGAAAAGTCAAACATGGACTTATATTTTGGGACGGAGGGAGTATTAGTACTTATATAAATTCTTATCACCATCTTATTGTATATTTATTAAGCGTGATTACCAAAATAGTTCACGTTGTTTAGTACACTAACAGATAGTATGAGATATCATGAACATCATCTTTCATATATCGATGTTATTTGCCTAAAGTGGTATTTGTTTTTTAAGAGGCTCTGAATCTGAATCGCATATATGAATCTAAATTTGATGCGTAAATGTCTAAATCTGACCACATCTGAACGGGAAAAAAAAACTCGTGTTTGAACCGCACATTTGCTTGCTCATACAAATTTTTTTTTTGGTTTTTTTTGTGTCAGCAAGAGGCACCCCTCTCAAGTCTAGACCATTAAGATCTTACTGCCTCTGAACGATCTGAACGGCCAAAATGTCTGACCACTTCTGAACGGTTCAGATTAAGAGGCGGTTAAGAGCCTTTTTGTGGAAAAACAAACACCACCTAAGTGATACGTAATTGTTTTGCTCGATTTTTCATATATATTTCTCCTAAACTCACAATATGCATGTATATATATCCAACTTAGGTGGTGTTTGTTTCTTAAGAGGCTCTGAATCTGAATCTGAACCGCACATCTGAATCTGAATCTGAGGCGTAAATGTCTGAATCTGACCGCATCTGAACGGGAAAAAAAACTCATGTTTGAACCGCATATTTGCTTGCTCGTACTATTTTTTTTTTTTTGGTCTTTTTTTGTGTCAGCAAGAGGCAACAAAAGGCATTCAGACACACCTCTCAAGTCTAGACCATTAAGATCTTACTGCCTCTGAACGCGTCTGAACGGGAAAAAAAACAAACGGTCTGAACGACCAAAATGTCTGACTGCATCTGAACGGTTCAGATTAAGAGGTTGTTAAGAGCCTCTTAACGAAAAACAAACACCACCTTAATAAAACACAAAAATGGATAATAAATAGTATCAATTAGTTCTGAATAGACTAATATACCCTTTGTTTTATTATTTGTTCTTCATTTTAAGCCGCCACATGAAATGATTTCACCTTAAAACCAGTGGATAAGAATAATTGGAAGTTTCATTTTTATTCCATATTTAACTTCAAGTTTACTTAAGACCCTATTAACACGTTACTGAATATGTAGTTTACTCAATATCTACTTCACTCGAGAGGAGTGTATACGCAAATTATGACCATGTAATTGCTACTTTGTCAACGCTATGTTCAAGCTTCAGTTGTCAATATCCAGATTTATTTTTAAGAGAAAAAATATAGGTAAGAAGATTATGGGTATATAAGTCCATTCATGATTAATTGATGATTATTAAGCATTAAATTGTTTTATTTATTATTGATATCACTCTATGTACATAAATGATATTTCTAAAGTTAAGAAAAAGTATATGTAATAAAAATTTAAAATTGTGTATATATGTATTTTTTGAGTTTAAGTGGGATAAATTGGAAATTCTCCTTATATATTTTTTTAAACTCTTTAGCGATCAAAAGTAAAATATATTGCATACTCAATAAACTTCTTGTTGGAAAAATAGTTTTGAAAAATGAATTTTTCATATTTTGGACACTATTTAATAAATGTATATGTTACATATCTTGAGGCACTTGAAACATAAAAATAGGTTTTGAGAGAGTATCCCACATCGCCCAAAGAAGGAAATGAAAGCATGTTTATAAGGAAATTTTAGTATTGGCTATCAAAATTTTTTAGTTGGTTTTACTCCAACACCTACATGCGCGCGCGCAGAGGATGCAGATTTCAGGATTTCTGGGCCAAATTGGGTTCGAAGCTTCTGAACTCATGCGAGCCCGCGCGACCTGTGGACACGAATCTGTTTTAAGGGAATCGTGTTAAACACGGGCTTCGTGCCACTGTATTTACTGTTTTCGTTTTGAATTGTATCTATCTTCTGCTTTTACTTTATTCTTTGTAATCTGGTTTATTAATAAAAGTGTACATGTTTCCTTACAAGTGTAAAGATAAGAAACAATACTTAAGAATGAAAGATATATGTTTAACTTTTCCAAATCATTTGCAAGCCATGTTTATTTTTTATCAATCTCAAGTTAATACTAATCTGAAATAGTTTTATAGTGTGCCCATATTCTCCAATAATACAATGTAATAACCATTTATGCCAAAATATTTTTTTTATCATGCTTGGCTCACATCATACATTTCAAAACGTCCCTTTCTAGCATTTCAAGTCAAAAGCTTCAGATATCTCATATCTTGTGAAAATTACTGTGAAGGCCCTGCAGAAGCCTCTGTGTCCTGCAGAGGTCCTCTTTTTTTGCTATATCAAAAAAGGTCAGACATTTCGCTACCTACTGGTGGAGAAATGCTTAAAGGACACGTGTCGCCATCTAAATAAATTAACGTGCGTAATTAAAAAAAAAAAAAAAAAAAAAAAAAAAAAAAGCATATCGCCACTTACCTTCGGCGAAATCTGACATTGAGGACAGAACGTGGGGCCACAAGCTGACATGAAGAAAGAGAAACAAGCATTTCACATAATATTAGTGGCGAAATCCGACAATGGTCGGAACGTGGGCCCCAAAATAATTTTCGAATGATATATGATGAATGCTTTCTTTCACTCCAATGTCAAACTTTGACCTAGTCAATTCACTTTCTTGTGATATACTACTAAATGATATTGTGTTATGTTTTGGTGATTTGATTTTTTATTATGAAGGCAAAGAGTTTAATATGATACTACGATGGAGTTGAGTAGGGGTGTCATTCGGGGTGACCCGAACTGAACCCGACCCAAGTCAATTCGGGTCGGGTCAATTGGTATTTTGCTACTAATATGTTGCCATAATTTTTGACATAATTTTTTTTGTACACGATGATACCAATATTTTGCTACAAAAATATTTTGTTATAAAAATGTAATTTAATTTTTGTTATAAAAATGTAATGAATTTATTTTTGTGTTTATGATGGTGTATAAAGTTAGAGATGTCACAGAAAAACAAAATGTATCAGATATTGTCATTATAAAAAACGTCATGTTATTATTGCCTCATATACTTGTCTATTCAATACAAACACATGCTCAAATAATGCTCAAATAATGTCTATTCAATACAAACATCACTTGTGAAATTCAAATACATAGACAGACCAGACATCATTTGGATAAGTGAGAATGAAAAGCATGATGCACAGAAAAATCAAAACATACTACTAGTTGTTAACTAGTCACATACAGCTTCTACCTTATTAAAAACCAAACCGATTAAACCAACTATTTGAATCCTGCATTTGTTGATCATCTAGATGTTGAGAGTTGTGTTGCTGGGAAGTGTATTGTTGATACACTTTAGACTGGTATTGAAGATCATTTTCAAGTGGTTGCGTTTGGTTTTGCTGAGATAGGTTGAAATCTTGTTGTGTGTTATGTTGATCATATGTTTGTGATGTGTGTGTGTTTTCAGCATATTGTTGAGATGGGTATGGGTTGTGGTGGTAAGTTTGTGAAGCGTATTGGTTTGTGTGGTATGTGTTGTCACCATATGGTTGCCAAAATGGTTGATTAGTGTATGTGTTTTGGCCAAATGGTTCCCATGAGAATTGATTGTTTCCCATAAAAGTTTGATCGAACGGGTGATGTTGTTCATAAAAAGGTGCAGTGTCCTGTTGCTCATTAGTTGGAAATTCCCCTTGCTTTTGTTTACCCTTGCGGGTAGGTGGATCTGGGACAAATGATTTTTTGCAATTCTGACGGTTATGCCCCGCTTGTTTGCACCTGCTACAGTGTATAGTTCTTGGCTCTTCTCCTTGAGATAGTATACGGTCTGTGTTTTTCGGACGACCTGGCTGAGGGTTGTCCATTGTTGGAGGAGTAAGAGGATGTATATGGCTTGGATACTCCCATTCGTTAAAATTTCCAACAAATTGAATTGACTCTGCATAGGTTGCTTGATATTTTTCCTTTTTGAACCAGTCATGTACATATTGCACACAATCTGTTAGGTTCAAAAACCTTGTAACAGCAATAACGTGACCACAAGGTATCCCGGAAATTTGCCATTTCCGACATTCACATTCACCGGTCGTAAAGTTCACCTCACGGTTATATTGGCCATCATAAACTTGATACCGAAATTGAGTAATTCTGTGTACAACCCAACTGACGCTTTTCATTCTTCTTTTCTCCACCTTATGCGTTGCCCAATCTGTGATGTCGTACTTCATTTTTGCTACACGAAAAATGCAAAAATTAAATTAATTAACTTATCTAATATATTTTTCAAAATGATTACTGAGTACGTTATATTTTAAACAATAAATACCTGCAGCTTCCCGACGTTTAAAATACCACTTTTGAACCATACTTCGGTACGTGTCGGTCAACACTGTTACTGGTAGCTTTCTGTACAATACAATACATGCATTAACAGACTCGACACTGTTAGATGTACAATAATTGTAACGTCTACGTGGGCAATGTGCTCTAGACCAGCGTCTAGGATCAGCCTCCATTAGCTTTCGGTGTGCTTCAGGTTGTACAGCCAGGAGTATGTTCATTTGTCGTTGCCACTCATCGGGAGTATGTCACACCCCCAAATTACCTGTTTTGCAGCGGAATGGAATTCCTGGGGATTGATTGTCATAGCATCACAATCACAGTTATATTGAACGACCTAAAGTGTCGTTTGGAAAATACATCGTTTGATTTAATAAAATAATCAGAGTTACAAAGTATAGGTCCCAAATGAAAGTTACTATGTGCGGAAAGTAAGTTTAGTACAAGTCAAACGATGTTTTTAAAGTGTATAAACCCCATGTGAGACGCGTCGTCACAGCGACTCTATGCTATTTTCACATGCATGCCATGAAGTGAATGCCTTAGTTACCTGAAAATACATTGCTAAAAGTGTCAACACAATGGTTGAGTGAGTTCATAGAGTTTAAGTTGGAATGTAAAGTCTTTCAAAATCATTTATGCAGCAAAGGTATTGTAAATCCACTCAGTTCCAAGTTCCGCCCATACAAAACTTGCAACCTGTGTGTTCACAACCCACTGCCAAAATATGTATAATTTATGTTCAAACACATGATGTCAAATGAATTCACATAATAGTGCATGACTTTATGTATCAATAGTTACTTGACATAATTATACCAAGACATTTAGTTCAATGAAAATCCCAAGACATTCAGCTCAATGATGTTCCCAAGACATTTAGCTCAATAATAATCCCAAGACATTCAGCTCAATGATAATCCCAAGACATTCAGCTCAATGATATTCCCAAGACATTTAGCTCAATAATAATCCCAAGACATTCAGCTCAATGATAATCCCAAGACATTCAGCTCAATAATAATCGTATAGAAATTCTAAATATGACAATATTGCTACCTCGTATGATTAAACATTCATTTCAGTTAAACATGTAGTTGCAAATATCATGAATGTCATAAAAATAGTTGAGCATGTATCTCCCCCAAAAGTAATTCAAAACAGTTAAAAGAGTAGGGGCTATGACTCACCTGGTGCAATGTTTATGATGATAAAATGGCAAAAGTGGATACACTGAAATGTAGCGTGAATCTCGAAAATGACCTATTATGAATGATATGATATGTAATAAGTCATGATGTAATGTTATGCATGCAATTCGGATGATATATATACCACTTGTGAATTTTTGAAGATAATGTTTATCGTCGAAATATATGTTTACAACATATCGTCATTTTATAAAATACTTTACAAGTATTTACGTTGAAAAAACCTCATACGATAGTCGTTTAGTGATTTATTGTGAAATTATAACTTTTCGTCGTAAAATAATGTCATTGAAAATTTCCATAAAAGTGACTAAAACGGCCTCTAAAAGTCTTGTCGTAAAATGGTGCACGTCGAGCGTTAGGAAACAAACTCAACGGTTTTGGGAAGCTTGTATGATAATCTCAAAGTTTTAGCATTTAAGTTTTCGTCCTAGAGGTCTCGTACATAAAGAAAATTAGAGGTTAAGTATGGTACTTTTAGTCCAAAATATAGTTTAAGGATGGTTTTCGACAAAGTTTGAGTGACTATATGTTATTCGTTACAACTCCGCTCAACAAACGGTTGGACATTTTGGAAAATATGATAGGCGAACTTACTTTTACTAGAAGACATCACGTTATAAAAAGTTCTACATCATTGTTAAAAACGTCCGCCAACATGGTCCTTTAGTTGCCGTAGTATGTTTTTAATAGAGAATATATTAATTTTGCTAATAGAATAAAGTTACGGCAACTTGGTTTATCGCGTGTAATTTAATCGTTACAAGTCCGTTTTCTACGTTTTCTACATCCTTAGATTCGTATCAAAGTATACTAATATATTTTTGATAATTCGACACAATTTATAAAGCTTAAGACTCATTTTTGACTCGTAAAGAGTGACATTTTCATGCTGAAATTTCCAGAATTTATAGTTTTTGACGCTCAACTTGAAAAATTCATAACTTCTTCGTTATAACTCCGTTTTAATCCGTTCAAGCGGCCACGGTTTCGTTTTAAAGTGTATTTTCTAAATATCTAGGCCAAATATTTTTGTCTACTGTCGGATTTTCCAGAATTTAATTTTAAGGACAGACCCTTTTCAAAACGTGTCGAAATGAGTTTTTTCTCGCGCCAAACCTATTCAAACCCATTCAAAACAACTACGAAGCTATTCTAATCCTACCATACACCTTCTTAGGGTGTCATGGGTTCCTAGACATCACCAGAACTAATATATAACAAGGAGTAATTATAGGATGGATTATATATATTTAACACATAAAAACCTTAAAAATGGTATAAACATCATGAGACTTGCATGTTTCTCAAATAAAATGATATGACCATAAAAATGAATGTGAAATAAAAATATGAATATGAATGCTTACTAGTGATATGATGAGGTTTAAGGACAAAAGGTTTTCCTAATCACTTGAGGTTTGTATTACAAAACCTTTGCAACAAATGATACTAGTGTTTAATTAAACTTGTCTTGAAAACTTGGAGATGATCCTCCTATGATCCTTGTTGGCTGCCGGTTATGGAGCAAGAGAAAGAGATATGTTTGAAATTTTACACTTTGTGAAAATGAAATATTATGAGTAGTTTGTTAGTATAATATGAATGTAAGTTAGGATATTTTAGTGAAACCATTGAGTGACTCACCCTTGTGTCGACAAGGGTGTTAATTTGAAGGCTAGTCATCATTTTTTTTTCTATTTAAGTAATTTAGGTAGTGTAATTTGTATAATTATTTAGGGATAAGTGCTAACTTGAGTAAATATTTAAGCTTGTAAGGTAGCGTTAGCTAAAAATTAAATTTTAACGGATCGAAAAAAAATATATTGAAGTCATTAAAATTATAAAAATACATTTCTTACAAGAATTGAGTGAATAAATATTTATCGGGTTGAATTTACGAAAACCGTCGTAATTATATAAACATAACAATTTATATACGAAATAAATTAAAAACATCGGGTAAACTAATAATATAACTTTTATAACTTAATATGAGTATAAAAATATATCAGGATAATTTTTGGAAGTAACGGATCAATTGTTCAAAATAATTACTTACGCGATAACGTTTATTTAATATAAAATTAAACGTTTAACGAAAAATGCAAAACCATGCATAATATTGATATGAAATGATGAAAATGATGTTAATAAAATATAGACTAAACTTAGTCTATATGAAATGAACTCGATGATATGATCATGAATTCACAGCTAAACCATTACGGTTACGTGAATTTGATGCTCGTAAACCTAGTTCACGATAAATGATAAATACTGAAGCATGAATAATGTTTTGAGAATGACCCAAAAATACGAATTGTCACATTCGCCCAACCAAAAAGGAATTCAGTCCCTGAATTCAGTTCGTGTTAGTCTATCGAATTTTTGAGTTTGTGATGAATATCGAGGAGAGAAGACATGAAGAAGTGTCGTTACGGTTATTGATGATTGAGAGTGTACAAAACATCATAGTAAAGAAAATAGTGGATGAATCTCCCATGAGTAACACTTAGACTTTTATGAATATGTGAAAACCCTGCTTGCACTAAGACTTATAAATAACTGCTCCCAACATAACATGATCCCTCCAGAATTAGACATAGTTAGCTAGGCTATGTATAATTAAGGAACGATAATGTGACATTCGGTTTAGTTGTTATAACTCTCAATGTTTACAAAGATTTAAACCGTGTCGTTAAAATGGTAGTTAAAGTAAAAGGAAGTAAAATCCTTGTAAGTGATTACAAATCAGAAAGAAAATAAAGTACGATAGATGAGAATATTTTACAACGAGTGGTTTATCAAACAGTAAGACATCTTAAGTTCTAAAGATCCGAATACGATGGAAGACATAAACTTAGTACGACATAGTACATAAGGAAAATTTAAGACTGTTAGTTTCCGAACTTCTTCAGTCTTTCGCGTTGTTGAAATCCTGACGAGCTTCACCTCCTTCTAACATGTATGCTTTCCCAAGAGCACCTTCACCTTGTTGACCTTGGTTTTGGGGACATTGGTTCCGATAGTGTCCTTGCTCCCCACATCCGAAGCATATGACTATGGATTTACCTCTACAATCCCTGGCATGGTGTCTTAGTTTTTGACACTTGTAGCACTTAACAGGGCAAAGACCCGAGTGATGATACTTACATCGATTACATAGTGAGTAGGTTCCAGCATAACCTTTGCCTTCTATTGGTGCAACAACATAAACCATTGCGGCTCCTTGTCCTCTATTCTGCTGTTGATGATAGTTAGTGTTATGGTTTTGGTCGTCGTTATCATAACCTCCCTGGTCATTTTCCCATTTTCTTTTATTGTTGTTGATTTGGTTATCGTCGTTGTTTTTGTTGTTTTGGTTATTGTTGTAGTTGGTGCGGTTGTTGGTATTGTTGTTACGGTTGGTGTTGGTAATGTTTCCTCTCTTTACTACTTGTGCCATGAGTTTTTGGGATACTCGAACAGATTCCTCAATCATTTGCGGATCAAAGGAAATCACATCACCTTGAATAATCTCGGGAAGTCCTCCAATGAAAGCCTCCAGTAGCTTCTCATTATCCGAAGCCATAGATGGGCATAACACGGCCAATTCTTGAAACCTTCGAATGTAAGTATCAATGTCATACCCAATAGTTACCAGTTCATAGAATTCGGTCTCTAACTTTTTCACCTCCGTACGCGGACAATACTTCTTCGTTAACAACCCTTTGAATTGCTCCCAAGTAAGCTTGAAAGCATTTTCCATTCCCATTGGCTGAGCATACGAGTTCCACCAAGACATTGCCCCATCAAGTAGTGTACTCGTAGCAAACTTAACCTTGCTATCCTCCGGGCAATTACATAACAGAAACACAGACTCCATTTTCTCGAACCATCGAACCATGGCAGTGGCCCCTTCAGTGCCCTTGAACTTAGTGGGATCTCCACTTTTAAAATCCTTATACGAACAACTTCTAACCCCGGACCCTCCTGCAATACCTGCAGCAGCAGCAAGCCTAGCGGCTTCAGCTTCCCTCGCAATTCTAGTAGCTTCAGCAGTTGCCGTAGCCGCGGCGGCATTAGCATGCCTAGCAGCTTCAGCATTAGCTGCAGCCTCAGCGGCAGTGGCGAGTCTAGCGGCTTCAGCAGTGGCTGCAGCCTCGGCAGCATTGGCAAGTCTAGTGGCTTCGGCAGTAGCCGCAGCCTCAGCAGCAACCGCCACTGTTGCCCTTTCAATCCTTAATGCATTGGCTATACTATCCCTCACAAACTTTTGCATAGCCTCTTGAGTCAAAACTTGTGGAGCTTTCTTTGGCGCCATAACTTCTTCAAAATAAGAGGAAAGGTGAGACGTAGTAAAGTCTGATGTTAATAATAAACGCTCCAAAGAGATATGATATGAGGTGATAAGTTTGAGGTTATTTTTCAAAAATGAATGATGGATTCCAAAAAGATGGGTTATGAGATGTCGTAAATGCTTCAAATGTACGATGGTTTAGTGACTTAATGTGTGAATAACGTGTAACTCGACATGTTAGTGGTGAAACAAAGGAGTGAGAGTGACTTCGCCCTACTTAGAGGTTTTGTCTCGGCATTCGACGTTATCGGTGATGAATCAGCTGATTTTAAAAATTACGATAGGGAATGACAAAGCATTCTCCACATTAGAGTATGAAGAAAGGATAATGGAATGGGTATTTGAAGGCATCCATGTGACAATCGTTTTGAAATGAAAGTAAATAACTCGAAAAATGTACGTATAAACCGCATGTAAAGTGAACATGCACTTATGATGAAATGATGAGATGCTATGATGGTGTAGTTATAGTCTAGGGTCAATGATGCAACCTAGTTCTCTATAACTGAAGCTCTGATGCCAATCTGTCACACCCCCAAATTACCTGTTTTGCAGCGGAATGGAATTCCTGGGGATTGACTATCATAGCATCACAATCACAGTTATATTGAACGACCTAAAGTGTCGTTTGGAAAATACATCGTTTGATTTAATAAAATAATCAGAGTTACAAAGTATAGGTCCCAAATGAAAGTTACTATGTGCGGAAAGTAAGTTTAGTACAAGTCAAACGATGTTTTTAAAGTGTATAAACCCCATGTGAGACGCGTCGTCACAGCGACTCTATGCTATTTCCACATGCATGCCATGAAGTGAATGCCTTAGTTACCTGAAAATACATTGCTAAAAGTGTCAACACAATGGTTGAGTGAGTTCATAGAGTTTAAGTTGGAATGTAAAGTCTTTCAAAATCATTTATGCAGCAAAGGTATTGTAAATCCACTCAGTTCCAAGTTCCGCCCATACAAAACTTGCAACCTGTGTATTCACAACCCACTGCCAAAATATGTATTATTTATGTTCAAACACATGATGTCAAATGAATTCACATAATAGTGCATGACTTTATGTATCAATAGTTACTTGACATAATTATACCAAGACATTTAGTTCAATGAAAATCCCAAGACATTCAGCTCAATGATGTTCCCAAGACATTTAGCTCAATAATAATCCCAAGACATTCAGCTCAATGATAATCCCAAGACATTCAGCTCAATGATATTCCCAAGACATTTAGCTCAATAATAATCCCAAGACATTCAGCTCAATGATAATCCCAAGACATTCAGCTCAATAATAATCGTATAGAAATTCTAAATATGACAATATTGCTACCTCGTATGATTAAACATTCATTTCAGTTAAACATGTAGTTGCAAATATCATGAATGTCATAAAAATAGTTGAGCATGTATCTCCCCCAAAAGTAATTCAAAACAGTTAAAAGAGTAGGGGCTATGACTCACCTGGTGCAATGTTTATGATGATAAAATGGCAAAATTGGATACACTGAAATGTAGCGTGAATCTCGAAAATGACCTATTATGAATGATACGATATGTAATAAGTCATGATGTAATGTTATGCATGCAATTCGGATGATATTTATACCACTTGTGAATTTTTGAAGATAATGTTTATCGTCGAAATATATGTTTACAACATATCGTCATTTTATAAAATACTTTACAAGTATTTACGTTGAAACAACCTCCTACGATAGTCGTTTAGTGATTTATTGTGAAATTATAACTTTTCGTCGTAAAATAATGTCATTGAAAATTTTCATGAAAGTGACTAAAACGGCCTCTAAAAGTCTAGTCGTAAAATGGTGCACGTCGAGCGTTAGGAAACAAACTCAACGGTTTTGGGAAGCTTGTATGATAATCTCAAAGTTTTAGCATTTAAGTTTTCTTCCTAGAGGTCTCGTACATAAAGAAAATTAGAGGTTAAGTATGGTACTTTTAGTCCAAAATATAGTTTAAGGATGGTTTTCGACAAAGTTTGAGTGACTATATGTTATTCGTTACAACTCCGCTCAACAAACGGTTGGACATTTTGGAAAATATGCTAGGCGAACTTACTTTTACTAGAAGACATCACGTTATAAAAAGTTCTACATCATTGTTAAAAACGTCCGCCAACATGGTCCTTTAGTTGCCGTAGTATGTTTTTAATAGAGAATATATTAATTTTGCTAATAGAATAAAGTTACGGCAACTTGGTTTATCGCGTGTAATTTAATCGTTACAAGTCCGTTTTCTACGTTTTCTACATCCTTAGATTCGTATCAAAGTATACTAATATATTTTTGATAATTCGACACAATTTATAAAGCTTAAGACTCATTTTTGACTCGTAAAGAGTGACATTTTCATGCTGAAATTTCCAGAATTTATAGTTTTTGACGCTCAACTTGAAAAATTCATAACTTCTTCGTTATAACTCCGTTTTAATCCGTTCAAGCGGCCACGGTTTTGTTTTAAAGTGTATTTTCTAAATATCTAGGCCAAATATTTTTGTCTACTGTCGGATTTTCCAGAATTTAATTTTAAGGATAGACCCTTTTCAAAACGTGTCGAAATGAGTTTTTCTCGCGCCAAACATATTCTAACCCATTCAAAACAACTCCGAAGCTATTCTAATCCTACCATACACCTTCTTAGGGTGTCATGGGTTCTAGACATCACCAGAACTAATATATAACAAGGAGTAATTATAGGATGGATTATATATATTTAACACATAAAAACCTTAAAAATGGTATAAACATCATGAGACTTGCATGTTTCTCAAATAAAATGATATGACCATAAAAATGAATGTGAAATAAAAATATGAATATGAATGCTTACTAGTGATATGATGAGGTTTAAGGACAAAAGGTTTTCCTAATCACTTGAGGTTTGTATTACAAAACCTTTGCAACAAATGATACTAGTGTTTAATTAAACTTGTCTTGAAAACTTGGAGATGATCCTCCTATGATCCTTGTTGGTTGCCGGTTATGGAGCAAGAGAAAGAGATATGTTTGAAATTTTACACTTTGTGAAAATGAAAAATTATGAGTAGTTTGTTAGTATAATATGAATGTAAGTTAGGATATTTTAGTGAAACCATTGAGTGACTCACCCTTGTGTCGACAAGGGTGTTAATTTGAAGGCTAGTCATCATTTTTTTTTTCTATTTAAGTAATTTAGGTAGTGTAATTTGTATAATTATTTAGGGATAAGTGGTAACTTGAGTAAATATTTAAGCTTGTAAGGTAGCGTTAGCTAAAAATTAAATTTTAACGGATCGAAAAAAAATACATTGAAGTCATTAAAATTATAAAAATACATTTCTTACAAGAATTGAGTGAATAAATATTTATCGGGTTGAATTTACGAAAACCGTCGTAATTATATAAACATAACAATTTATATACGAAATAAATTAAAAACATCGGGTAAACTAATAATATAACTTTTATAACTTAATATGAGTATAAAAATATATCAGGATAATTTTTTGAAGTAACGGATCAATTGTTCAAAATAATTACTTACGCGATAACGTTTATTTAATATAAAATTAAACGTTTAACGAAAAATGCAAAACCATGCATAATATTGATATGAAATGATGAAAATGATGTTAATGAAATATAGACTAAACTTAGTCTATATGAAATGACCTCGATGATATGATCATGAATTCACAGCTAAACCATTACGGTTACGTGAATTTGATGCTCGTAAACCTAGTCCACGATAAATGATAAATACTGAAGCATGAATAATGTTTTGAGAATGACCCAAAAATACGAATTGTCACATTCGCCCAACCAAAAAGGAATTCAGTCCCTGAATTCAGTTCGTGTTAGTCTATCGAATTTTTGAGTTTGTGATGAATATCGAGGAGAGAAGACATGAAGAAGTGTCGTTACGGTTATTGATGATTGAGAGTGTACAAAACATCATAGTAAAGAAAATAGTGGATGAATCTCCCATGAGTAACACTTAGACTTTTATGAATATGTGAAAACCCTGCTTGCACTAAGACTTATAAATAACTGCTCCCAACATAACATGATCCCTCCAGAAATAGACATAGTTAGCTAGGCTATGTATAATTAAGGAACGATAATGTGACATTCGGTTTAGTTGTTATAACTCTCAATGTTTACAAAGATTTAAACCGTGTCGCTAAAATGGTAGTTAAAGTAAAAGGAAGTAAAATCCTTATAAGTGATTACAAATCAGAAAGAAAATAAAGTACGATAGATGAGAATATTTTACAACGAGTGGTTTATCAAACAGTAAGACATCTTAAGTTCTAAAGATCCGAATACGATGGAAGACATAAACTTAGTACGACATAGTACATAAGGAAAATTTAAGACTGTTAGTTTCCGAACTTCTTCAGTCTTTCGCGTTGTTGAAATCCTGACGAGCTTCACCTCCTTATAACATGTATGCTTTCCCAAGAGCACCTTCACCTTGTTGACCTTGGTTTTGGGGACATTGGTTCCGATAGTGTCCTTGCTCCCCACATCCGAAGCATATGACTATGGATTTACCTCTACAATCCCTGGCATGGTGTCCTAGTTTTTGACACTTGTAGCACTTAACAGGGCAAAGACCCGAGTGATGATACTTACATCGATTACATAGTGGGTAGGTTCCAGCATAACCTTTGCCTTCTATTGGTGCAACAACATAAACCATTGCGGCTCCTTGTCCTCTATTCTGCTGTTGATGATAGTTAGTGTTATGGTTTTGGTCGTCGTTATCATAACCTCCCTGGTCATTTTCCCATTTTCTTTTATTGTTGTTGATTTGGTTATCGTCGTTGTTTTTGTTGTTTTGGTTATTGTTGTAGTTGGTGCGGTTGTTGGTATTGTTGTTACGGTTGGTGTTGGTAATGTTTCCTCTCTTTACTACTTGTGCCATGAGTTTTTGGGATACTCGAACAGATTCCTCAATCATTTGCGGATCAAAGGAAATCACATCACCTTGAATAATCTCGGGAAGTCCTCCAATGAAAGCCTCCAGTAGCTTCTCATTATCCGAAACCATAGATGGGCATAACACGGCCAATTCTTGAAACCTTCGAATGTAAGTATCAATGTCATACCCAATAGTTACCAGTTCATAGAATTCGGTCTCTAACTTTTTCACCTCCGTACGTGGACAATACTTCTTCGTTAACAACCCTTTGAATTGCTCCCAAGTAAGCTTGAAAGCATTTTCCATTCCCATTGGCTGAGCATACGAGTTCCACCAAGACATTGCCCCATCAAGTAGTGTACTCGTAGCAAACTTAACCTTGCTATCCTCCGGGCAATTACATAACAGAAACACAGACTCCATTTTCTCGAACCATCGAACCATGGCAGTGGCCCCTTCAGTGCCCTTGAACTTAGTGGGATCTCCACTTTTAAAATCCTTATACGAACAAATTCTAACCCCGGACCCTCCTGCAATACCTGCAGCAGCAGCAAGCCTAGCGGCTTCAGCTTCCCTCGCAATTCTAGTAGCTTCAGCAGTTGCCGTAGCCGCGGCGGCATTAGCATGCCTGGCAGCTTCAGCATTAGCTGCAGCCTCAGCGGCAGTGGCGAGTCTAGCGGCTTCAGCAGTGGCTGCAGCCTCGGCAGCATTGGCAAGTCTAGTGGCTTCGGCAGTAGCCGCAGCCTCAGCAGCAACCGCCACTGTTGCCCTTTCAATCCTTAATGCATTGGCTATACTATCCCTCACAAACTTTTGCATAGCCTCTTGAGTCAAAACTTGTGGAGCTTTCTTTGGCGCCATAACTTCTTCAAAATAAGAGGAAAGGTGAGACGTAGCAAAGTCTGATGTTAATAATAAACGCTCCAAAGAGATATGATATGATAACTCCACCCGTGATACGTACACATGTAGTTGGTTTTGCTGAAGTTGAGTATACTTTCGTATACGTTCGGGGTCTTCCATTGCATCAACTAATAGTTCGAGTCCTGAATCAAGACTACAGTTTGGTTTCTTTAAATAAAAAAAGGTTGGGGAGTTTTCATCATAACCTAAACAATTGGTTAAGATTATTTTCAACTGATTGACCGAAAAAGTTTCGTAATCAACTGGATCTACACAAGCAACTATACCACCTACAAAAGGTCTGGCCAAGCAGTAGTGGGTGGTAAAATTTACTGGCTTGGTTATGAAAAATTTCTTTTCAATGATGGTATTTTGTACAAACGCTATATGGTAGTTTCATTTGATTTGGTTAGTCACCAATTTACCGACGTAGGCATACCAGAAGAGATAAGACGCATGGTTGGGCCTCCATTCCATATATCCCAGCTACGGAACTCTATTGTAATTTCAGGAAGTTTCCTAGCAGATGGGTACAAAGTTTTGTGTGCATGGGTGTTAGAAATTAATGGTGCTATCGTATCATCGTGTACAGTGCTATTCACTCTTCCATACCCAATTGAGAATGTGGTAAAATTAGTTGGGTTTACTAAGGATGATGATCCAATTATTGACGCTAAGATCAACCAAGAGATAGCTCACTCGCTACAAGTGTACGAGCGAGCTTCTGAATTGTGGCAAGACATGGGTATTGAAGCGAATGGTGGTTCATTTTTCATTGGCCCATATAAAGAATCCCTAATTCTTCTTAATGAACCAAATCATACCATTGTGGTTTAGTTTTAGTATTTTTATCTTGAGCGATCTCGTTGTATTATGAATGTTTAATTTTTTCCACCATCAATGAAGTGTTTGTTTTCCAAAATCTGTGCTTGTAGTGAAGAAATAAATATTATTAAGAAAAACATATTATTAAGACAATCTTAAATCATACACGACACATATTGAGTGATTATGACTATGAATACCAATGATTCTTTCATATGTATTTATGGCGTTCATCTGCTTTAGCATCCTCATTCTGAAAGTGTTGTTGTTCTGCCCATTCAACCATTTGATCACAAGTGTAATCCGCTTGAGTTATGTTCTTGTTTCCGTCTTCATTGTCACTTGTGTATTCTGTTATCACATGCTCCATCATTTCTGCCAAAGTAGCATTTGGCAATATATATTTTTCAATATTAAAATCGACACCGCCATGGTCAATGTAGATTTCCAAGTTGCCTAGCGCTGCAGAAATATCAAACATTACATGCATATCATAGTTGTTTCTTAGTTTTACGGTGCTTGAAATGCCAGTGTGTGGTACTTCATAAAACAGAGCATGAATATTCATGTCAACGATGTTAAACAAATATTGCTTGAGCTCTTCTAGCTTCATTCTTGGAATGTTGATGTTCATCTTCCAACCATTTACATACGTTGGTTTTCCGCCATAGCAAACCAATCGACCCTTGTTGTGAACAGGAAAATTGAAAATGGTTTGTGTATATGGTGCAGTAGGTATAGTTTTTTTTATTATACCAACGTTTAAAGCGTACACGCTCTTCCAGTTTGTTTTTTCTCTGAACCATTTCATGTATATAACGGACACTCTCTTGACTCTCTAGTTTTGTTTCTTCTGAAATTACACCTGCAAATGATTCTTCCATAGAACCATCATTTGGAATCAAATTTGTGCTTAAATTTGTCGGATGCTCACAAACAAAAATTTGGAGCTGTCCAGCAACTTTTGCGATGTCGTACATAACATCAATGTCATAATCATTTTCAATTGCTTTCATCCCCATTAAAGTTTGGTTTTGTGGCAATGTGTAATATAGAAAGTTGACCTTTGTTGGTAATTTTCTCTCTAGATACTTAACCATATCTCGAAAACCAAATTCTGGAACATTGATATTCATGTTTGAACCATCTTGGTATGTTATTGGGTTAAGTGTAAAGTTTCCGTTGTAGTTGATAGTGAATTGTAATGTAGTATTGTTAGATGTTGACATTTGATGAGTTAAAGAAGGAAGAATGTGCATATTTATATAAATATTGAATGTTGTCATACAATTATTGAATGTTATCATATTTCGTGTAAACATGTATGTGATTTATAGACAATTATAGACTTGTCAAATACATGTCCCTTGTTGCTTACTGACAGGCGTAAAAAGTTGTCATACAATTATTGAATGTTGTCATATTTCGTGTAAACATGTATGTGATTTATAGAAAGTCATAGACTTGTCAAATACATGTCCCTTGTTGCTTACTGACAGGTGTAAAAAGTTGTCATACAATTATTGAATGTTGTCATATTTCGTGTAAACATGTATGTGATTTATAGAAAGTCATAGACTTGTCAAATACATGTCCCTTGTTGCTTACTGACAGGCGTAAAAAGTTGTCATACAATTATTGAATGTTGTCATATTTCGTGTAAACATGTATGTGATTTATAGAAAGTCATAGACTTGTCAAATACATGTCCTTTGTTGCTTACTGACAGGCGTAAAAAGTTGTCATACAATTATTGAATGTTGTCATATTTCGTGTAAACATGTATGTGATTTATTGAAAGTCATTGACTTGTCAGATACATTGCTTACTGACAGGCCTAAAAAGTTGTCATACAATTATTGAATGTTGTCATATTTCGTGTAAACATGTATGTGAGTTATAGACAATTTTGAATGTCCCTGTAATATTACTGACATGTGTAAAAGTTTTCGTATAATTATTAAAACATGACAAAAGGTTTTCATATTTCGTGTAAAACACTATGTGATATAGACCCTATATATACAACATCTGAAAAGAATTTTAACAAACATACAAATGTCGGCTAATTTCCAGAAATTCAAATGTAAATTACATTTCAATGGCAAGGAAAGTGGTGTCATTATGTACAGTGACATCACTTACTCATTAATGGTTGAAATGTTGGTGAACAAATTCGAGTTGGATGCTAGTACGCAACTCAGATTGTCGTTTAGGCTAAGCCCATCAGATACAACGACGGAGATTAAAAACAACAACGACGTTACTTTATTTGTTACGTGTGCTTGTGCTTCCGCTGATGGTATAATACATTTGTACATTGATCAGCCCAGGGAAAATGCAAGTACAATAGCACACACAAGGATAATACCCGGTCCAGCGGGTATTCTTCAAATGGCCAAGCTCCGCAAAAATACAGACATTAGGGAAGGAGGCCCCTCGTCTGTAATGCCAACCCAAGAGTATGTCAGGAGAATAGAGGAGGATGCATCCGAAGATGATCATTTTACGCATGGCCCATGGCTATGCGCGCTTGGCTATCTAGATGCTTTTGGGATCAGGGTAGATGCTTGTTTAGGTGATATGAAAACCTTTTGTAAAAAAGGGAAGCTTGAACTAGTTTTAGCCGTCATCAAGTCTTGTACACCAAATGTGCTTGGTGACCTAACTGTGACACTCAAAGATCCATCAGGAACAATGTCTGGTTCAATTCATCACAAAGTACTAGAAGAGGATAAGGGGTACGTCAAGTCTATCGGTGTCGGTGCTGTTTTGATACTAAAGAACGTCTCAGTGTTCACACCAAAACCACATAACCATTACCTTAACATCACTTTGAAAAACATTGTTGAGGTTTACCACAAGGATACCGTTTATCAGTGATGTTTAAATTGGAGTTTCGTTTTTAAGTTGTATCATGTTTATCTTGTATTTCTTTATGTTTTTAATTAACCCATCTGCTAGACTTTCGTTTTTAATTTGTATCATCTTTATCCTGTATTTTTTTATGTATTTATTTAACCCATCTACTGTTTTCATTTAACTCATCTACAAAACTTTAGTTATCGACTTGTCAAATATCTTGTGATATGTAACATACACAAACTTTCATTAGATAAAAATATATATACAAACGGTTGAAACTACATATACAAATGGTCAACTAATCATATCTACATCCGCTAGTATTCGTCAACCATAGATGAAAATACATATACAAACGGTCAACTAATCATATCCACACTCTCTAGTATTCTCACAACGGGTATTATAAAAATGATGAGCCATAATAAATCTAAAGTCCTTAAAATACTGTTCAGGGTTAGTAATAACCGGTGGTGGGATCCTACCTGTAGAAAATCGATGCATAAGCCAACATACAACTACTCCACAATCCCTACCATTTGACTGCTGCGGAGCAGGAAACCATTTTGAATCATTATAAGAGAATGAGAAGTTAAAATGTGGCCGGCTGGTAACGCCAAAATATCCTTGGAGCTGTAAACTTTCATTTAAGACTTTAGTCCATCCATCAAGATGTTCTCGCAGCTTACCCGCCCTACTCTTATTATCCATGGAGTCAAAAACAGAAATATGCGAATTCGGAAGATCTACGACACCTAGAACCCAGTGGTTGCCTTCGGCATGGAACGACATATACACCTACAAAGATAAAATCATTAGCTTACATACAATTAAATAGCTTATTAAAATACTAAACGCATTAAAATCATTAAACAAAAATACTTACCACTTGTACCTCATCCCAGGATGGGTACGGACGTGTCCTCCCACTTATCGTTCCCTGTAATGGACTATCAGTCACAAGTAAGAAGAGAGAAGTGCCTGGAGCATACGATGCAAGTGTTGATTTCGCTACTGTCCAGGGAGCACCATTTGGCCTCTGACGAATTAGAAGCTCAGTCCATGCATTCATATGCTAGTTCATATCAAAAAAATATTAAAATTATTTATAAGCATTCTATAAAAAAAAACTATTCAAATACATTATAAACATGTAACAGTAAACTTACATCGTCTACAAGCCAACCATTACTTGGGACTTTGGAACAAAAAGGGAGCAATTCACGCCAAAAAATTGTCTCACACGCAAAACCCATCACATGACAGTCCAGGTATATGGGTTTAGGGTTCATCAGGAAAGTTTCTAAGTCTTCATAAAATGTACGCTTAACCTAAATAGCCAAAAGTAATATCAATAATAAGTTGTTAATCATTGTTAAATTTCAAGAATATTCACGTAGTTTTATGATTACCTTAGCAGGGTCAACGTTATAAAACGAAATGTACTCTCCGGTAAAATTTTCCCGTAAAAACTCAACTTTATCCCTCTCTTCTTCATCATCATTGACCCTATCGTCTTCTTCATCAATAGCTTTTCCAAGATCTAACGGGCTAATATTTGATGACATGGCATTATCCTTAAGCCTACCATCCCGTTTATTGGGAATAGGAGTCATGTCTGGCAAACGACCAAACGGGCTGCACAAATAACGGCTAGGACGAACATCTCTCTTTCCTCGATTAATAGCACCCTAACACGGAACAAATATACATGCAAGTATTATAGTAGAAAAATGAAAAAAATATATATACTTATGTGGGTTATAAATTTACCGGTAACACACGATTAGCTACCGGGGGGGGTGATGCAGTAGCTTGTTGCGCATTGTTACCCGACCACGGAACAAATCCTTGTTGTGGCATAGGCGTCCTAGAGTGAGGCGTCAGCTGGTCGTATACGTGCGTGCCCACCTGTGGCGACTGGTGGTGAGACACCCCCTCAAAGAAAGAACTACTGGGGGGTGTAGGAAACCCCCCATCTCCTTGACCAGCCTCACCAAATACCTACATACAATATTATAATGTTTAGTAATTTTTAAAACAAATGATTAGCAACAAAAAAATATGCAAATAAAACATACTTGCGCGTTCTGGTTCCAATTACTTCCAGTTCCAGCCGGCGCGAAAGCCTAAATACAATATTATAATGTTTAGTAATTTTTAAAACAAATGATTAGCAACAAAAAAATATGTAAATAAAACATACCTGCGCGTTCTGGTTCCAATTAAATCCAGTTCCAGTCGGCGCGAAAGCCTAAATACAATATTATAATGGTTAGTAATTTTTAAAACCAATAAGTAGCAACAAAAAAATATGCAAATAAAACATACCTGCGCGTTCTGGTTCCAATTAAATCCAGTTTCAGCCGGCGCGAAAGCCTAAATACAATATTATAATGTTTAGTAATTTTTAAAACCAATAAGTAGCAACTAAAAATTATGCAAATAAAACATACCTGCGCGTTCGGGAAACCACTAAATCCAGTTCCAGTCGGCGCAAAAGCCTAAATACAATATTATAATGGTTAGTAATTTTTAAAACCAATAAGTAGCAACAAAAAAATATGCAAATAAAATATACCTGCGCGTTCTGGTTCCAATTAAATCCAGTTTCAGCCGGCGCGAAAGCCTAAATACAATATTATAATGTTTAGTAATTTTTAAAACCAATAAGTAGCAACAAAAAAATATGCAAATAAAACATACCTGCGCGTTCGGGAAACCACTAAATCCAGTTCCAGCCGGCGCGAAAGCCTAAATACAATATTATAATGTTTAGTAATTTTTAAAACCAATAAGTAGCAACAAAAAAAAAATATGCAAATAAAACATACCTGCGCGTTCGGGAAACCACTAAATCCAGTTCCAGCCTGCGCGAAAGCCTAAATACAATATTATAATGTTTAGTAATTTTTAAAACCAATAAGTAGCAACAAAAAAATATGCAAATAAAACATACCTGCGCGTTCGGGAAACCACTAAATCCAGTTCCAGCCGGCGCGAAAGCCTAAATACAATATTATAATGTTCAGTAATTTTTAAAACCAATAAGTAGCAACAAAAAAATATGCAAATAAAACATACCTGCGCGTTCGGGAAACCACTAAAGAAACCAAATATTTTTTGGAACATTGTGTCGTGTTCCTTAATCTTGGCAGCCTGAGCCTTTGTCAAATCCTCTAGTTCCGTCAAATGACGATAAACGAATTCTGGAACATCGTCACGGCTATATTGGTCTGAAAGTGGGGGTATTGGTGGTGGTTCAATACTACGCCCCTCAAAAAATGCCATGCTATCACGGAACCAACCCTTTTCAGACTCATATGCATCGGGTACAAGTCTTAATGTAGGTTCCGCTACCTAAAATTTATATAACAACAAATACGAATATTGTTATGAATCACTAAAAACTGAATGGCATGATTAAATAACAACTCACCAATAAACTATCCAGGTAACAGCGTTTAAATGGCCGCTTGCAACGCCATGCACACACTCTCGGATGGAGCTCGTGACGATTAAAAAAATCTAGTGCCGTGTCTAGATAAGTCTCCAAAATCCACGTCTATAAAAAAATAATTGGTTAATTACTTTAACATTATATATATACATAAACAACAAAAACTAAAATTATATATATATATACATACCTTAAAGGCCCATGTAAAGCCGATCAGCGTATACTTAGGGTTCTTTACTTTACCGTCAGCGTCAGGCGGTGGTCGTGGGTTCACAAAAAAAGCTTCAAGCCGTGAATCTACTGCACCAACTAACTGACTGTACAATGTCGGCCACACGTACGAACCCCAAGGATATATATTCCAAGCATCAAGATTATCTACTAAAGCCAGGCACCATGGGGGAACTACGTTCTAAACCTCGTGGCCTAACAACACCATCTCCAACAACCCTAGCAAACTAACATGAACGGCATCGATATCGACAAGCTTATCAAAAGCATCGCTAGAAATAAATTCATTCAACACTCCGACAGTTATCGAACATCCATCATAACGTGAGTCAAAAACACGTCTCCTAAGAGGAGTAGGTTGATCTTTATATTTGTCTTGAAAATCAACACCAAATCTCAAGCTAGTTACTAAACAAAACTCCTCTCTACCAAATCTCAACTCAAAATCTCCTACACGATACCTCAATGGAACAACTTCCGTGTCTCCCGGTTCAGGGTCAAGTTGACATAAACTCATATAATGTAATAAAATACATGATTCTCGCATTTGTTCTATGTCAAACATCCATCCGAAACACGTCTGCCTAAACAATACTTCCTTATTGGTATTCACAAATTTTTTTTTAAGGTAATGAACCAATCTAAGCTTACTTCTACAGGTAAGGTCAACGGCAAAATCCTAAAATAACAATTAATAACAGTATATATTATTAACTACACAATAAGCATAAAATACCAAATAATGATATCATAAGAAAAATAAATATTTACCGGAACAACAAGTGCCATATTAACAAACAACCACGTTAACACCTACCCACTACCACCACCGAACCACCCAAGAATGAGAACCACAGCCTATCGTGCCACCACCAACTGCCGGCACCACCACCAACAGCACCACCAACTGCACCACCAACTGCCTTCACCACCACCACCACCACCAATTGCCTTCAACACCACGAACTGCCTTCACCACCAACACCAACACCACCAACTGCCTTCAACACAACAACAACACAACGAGCAGCCAAAAAAAAAAAAAAAAAAAAAACAAACAAATTTTTTTCTAAGATTCGGAAGGGAGAAACGAACACAAAACCCACTTGTTTATCTCTCGAAATGAAGATCAAATACTTGAATCAAAGTCTAAATATTCGGATAGTCGAATAGTCATTTCAAGAATAGTTGCAGGTTTAATTTTGCTCCTTCCCTAGGTGAGGAGAGAGCATTTCGCTCCCAATTAGATGTGAAATGGTGCTTTTTCAACTTTGTGTCAGCCGGTGTCCCCACACTTTGTCAGATTTCGCTACTTGTTAGAGGCGAAATGCTTTTTTTTTTTTTTTTTTTTTTTTTTTTTTTTTTTTTTTTTTAATTACGCACGTTAATTTAAGGGGGGAGCGATCCCACATCGCCCAAAGAAGAAAATGAAAGCATGTTTATAAGGAAATTTTAGTATTGGCTATCAAAATTTTTTAGTTGGTTTTACTCCAACACCTACATGCGCGCGCGCAGAGGATGCAGATTTTAGGATTTCTGGGCCAAATTGGGTTCGAAGCTTCTGAACTCATGCGAGCCCGCGCGACCTGTGGATACGAATCTGTTTTAAGGGAATCGTGTTAAACACGGGCTTCGTGCCACTGTATTTACTGTTTTCGTTTAGAATTGTATCTATCTTATGCTTTTACTTTATTCTTTGTAATCTGGTTTATTAATAAAAGTGTACATGTTTCCTTACAAGTGTAAAGATAAGAAACAATACTTAAGAATGAAAGATATATGTTTAACTTTTCCAAATCATTTGCAAGCCATGTTTATTTTTTATCAATCTCAAGTTAATACTAATCTGAAATAGTTTTATAGTGTGCCCATATTCTCCAATAATACAATGTAATAACCATTTATGCCAAAATATTTTTTTTATCATGCTTGGCTCACATCATACATTTCAAAACGTCCCTTTCTAGCATTTCAAGTCAAAAGCTTCAGATATCTCATATCTTCTCACGGGTTCTAACTTCAGAGTTTGATTTATTTTGCCTATTTCAACAAACTATAAACTGGCTCTTTATAGTTTGACATTTTTGGTTCAAGGGGTTGGTCAAAAAAATTAGTTTGATTTATTTCACCTAATATTACAAAAATATTAGTTTGTCACATTGTCAAACTTAACAAGCTTTTAATTATGGATAGGCTAACAATTGTCTGGTTATGGCTGTGTTTGGCAGCGGGCTTATGAGGGGCTTATGGGGCTTGGGCTTCTAAAATAAGCCGGCTTATAAAATAAGTCTCGTTTATCATGCGGGCTTATGAAATCATAAGCCTCTAATAGGGGCTTAAAACTTTAGCCCCATAAAAAGGGCTAAAAACTTTAGCCCGAGGCTTATGAACCATAAATTACATATTTACCCACAAAAATATCTAACATATACCATAAAACTCATTTAATTATATCCTATTTAGTAATTTTGCAATAATAAGCCCAGCTCCAGCCCATTTGCCAAACAAGTCTACAAAAATACAAATTTCAACTTCGGCTTATAATAAAAGCCCTAGCCCCAACCCCAGCTCCAGCCCATCGCGCCAAACATACCCTATATCTCATATTTTTTGTTGACGACTCTTTATTCTTCCTAAAAGCAAAAACTATTAAGTGCGAGTTGCTCGAGCTTATTAATCGTTATTGTGATGCAGTTGGTCAGCGTATAAACTTTACCTCAATTGATGTGCTCTCCCAACACTCCACCTTGTGTGCAAAAAGAATATTGTGATCGTCTTGGTGTTCATTTAATGGGATGAACCTAACAATAATCAACAATAATCAACACTCATATTATCTTGGTCCGGTATATGTACATGCTCGGAATAAAAGTGAATTATTCTCTTCTTTATTAGAAAAAAGTCTTACAAAAAATGCAATGATGGAAACAAAAGCTTCTTTCACAAGTTGGGCGTGAGATTTTAATCAAGTTGTAATTCAAGCCATCCCCAATTATATTATGCAGTGTTATATGTTGCCTAAGGGTTTTCTTCACAAAATTCTTGTACATGTTAAGCGATTTTTCGAGAATGGGGATGCACATGAACGACAAATCCATTGGTTAAACTGGGATCATATTTCTCGTTCTAAAGATTGTGGTGGTTTTGTTTCCGAGATCTTTCATATTTTAGTTTAGCTCTTCTTGCTAAACAAGGTTGGAAACTTGTTATAAGTCCATCTTCTTTTTGTGGTCGTTTTTTAAAAGGAATCTATTTTCTGCACTTTAGTTTTCTAACAGCCACTAAGGGTTCACATCATTCATGGTTGTTACAAAGTTTGCTTCAAGGGAGAGATCTCCTTCTTCGTGGTTTACGTTGGCAATGTTTCAAATATTCATTTTTTAGACGGAAAAAAATGGGTCCCATACTCGAAAGACTTTTACATTCAACATCCTCGTGGCCCTTTCGCTTCAAATGCCTACCTTTATCATAAATGGTGCCTGGGACGTGCCAAAACTTCAGCTTGTTGTTCTTCTAAAAAAGGTTGAATTCATTTAACAGATTCCTATATCAAGCGCTCAATCCGTGGATAAGATTATTTGGCATTATGACTCTAAAGGGAACTACAGTGTTAAATCGGGTTATCACCATACGCTTCTTCAATGTGACATTCCCTAAAATAATTTGGCTTCTTCGTCATCGGCCCCAAACAAAAGTTTCTGGAAGCAAGTATAGAATCTAAAGACATAGCCAACAATCAAATGTTTTTGGCGGAAAGCTTGCTCAAATGCTCTTGATAATCAAGAAAATCTTTCACGAAAAGGTTGTTATTGCTTACTTATACATCCTATTTGCTTTACGGAGATTGAAATTGTTGAGCATATTTTGCTTGAATGTTATTGGACAAAGGTAGTGTGGTTTACTTATGCCCTTTTGTCTTCGTTTGGACAACATGAATGGCCCTACTATTTCACGTGTCTAAGATCTATTAGATATGGTGCCTTCAACAATAGATCATATGAACTTTCACACCTCGTTGGCTAATATTGGATGGCAGATATAGTAGTCTCGAAATGAGTATATTTCAATAAAATTAGGCCTTCTCCATCGCGCACTTTATCATCAGTTAGCTGTAACGATCGCGATCTTAGTTCACTGTATCCATCATCACTTCCCTCACATTGTGTTTCGGTTGTAAGCAGGGGTGTCATTCGGGTTGACCTGACCCGACCCGAACCCGACCCGAGTCAATTCGGGTCGGGTCAATCGGGTTCAAAATTATATTCAGGTCAATCGGGATAAACCCGAATTGACCCGAGTTCTAAACAAGGTCGGGTTCGGCTATATTTTTTTAGCCTTGACCCGACCCGAACCCGACTAACCCGGCTCAACAACACTTTTACATGTAAAAATACTCGGGTTGACCCCGAACCCGAATTGACCCGACCCGAGTTGAACCGAAATCGAATTGACCCGACCCGAGTTGACTCGAGTTCTAAACAAGGTCGGGTTCGGGTATGTTTTTATAAGGCTTGACCCGATTTGACCCGACCCGAGTTGACCCGAACCCAACCGGGTCAAACCGAATAACACCTCTAGTTGTAAGCGAATCTTAATAGAGTTCACTTTGGTGGATCCCTGTAACACCCCCAATTTCGTGAATGCATCAGAATTCAAACTAGGTGTTACTCGACGATACGACAGTTATAACAATAGAAAATGAACTCAAATTGAGTCGTTTTGAAAGGATTATCATTCAATTTATTTAAATATCAGAGTTTACAAAAATGAGGTCCCAGTGGTTCCATGATTACATAATACATCAATATAAAATCCTTGACGTTTTTCGAATAATAAAATAATTTTTAGTCTTCTTGAGTATCCATGGCCTTCCTTACCAGCCTTGTATATTATGGACCTGAAATAAACATGCTAAAAAGTGTCAACACAAAGGTTGGTGACTTCATAGGTTTATTGTAAATAATGTGAAAACCTTTATAGACAAATCCTCGTAATAAGTATATGTAAACAATAAATGAAGATCACAAGATTTTTGAGTGTATGACTATTGTATATAAATACAATAACAAACTAGAGATAATGTTTTCATTGCCCTAAGTTCCTGACACAGAAACCTTAAGTTTTCTAGTTTCTGATTTCTAGTTTCCGCTTTGTTAGTGCAGATATTACGATATTTAATCTATACATTTTCATTTGTTTTGTTGATGACAAACATGTAACTTGTAATACATAACGTAAAATGTATATGTGAAAACGTAGAGGCGGGGGGGGGGGGGGGTGAATACGTTTCCGTTTCAAACTTAAAACTTTTGTATCAAATATAGTATAAACCATTGCATTTGCTAATCTCGACGCGAGGATGCATTTAACGCATTACGGCATGTAAGGCCAACCCCTTGACATCACATAAGATTCCGCAAGATTAATGGTTCATTATAAATCAAGTTTCACCATTATTAGTCCGGTTGCTTTTTCTTGATCAATCGTGGCATAATACGTAAAGTGTTTAATATAGTTTGTGACTATATGAAAGACCAAGTATGCATCACAAACATAGACATCAACCACATAGAGAATAAACAAAGTAATGCAAGAATAAAAGTAAAGCGATAAGTAAAAGGATAGACAAACCAACACGAAGATTTATAGTGGTTCGGCTACAAGGACACCTTCCTTGCCCTACTCCATTCCCCGAGTCACCTACTCGAGAGTTCGTAAGCACTACACCAATCTCCTTATGGCGGAGAAGCCTTTACAACGTCCCTTAACCTTTTTCCGGTACAAAGCTAAATACCGAGTTCTTTCACACCAAGGCGAACCACACCTAACACAATGTCGCCTACCCTTTATACGGTGCTAGGCTAACCACCAAGTTCTTTCACACCTTATGAGAACTAATCCTATCACAACGTCGCCTACCCTTTATTAGGTACTAGGCTAAACACTTAGTTCCATTACTATGGAGGAACAACTACCCATCACAACACAACACCTAATCTCAAGGAGATCCACTCCTTGTTACAACACCATCAAGGATATCACCATCCTTGGATCTAAACAAATACTATATGTATAACGATGCACCTCATCGATTATACGACCTAGGCATTCTTCACTAATGCCATTTACACGATCCTTCAGCACCTTTCACTAATGCCTTCAACACGGATCTTCGGCACTCTTCACTAATGCCTTTGACACTTCTATGACACCCGTTATGTTTTGTGGCCCAACATAACAAACCTTGTGTTTTATGGCACAAACACATAAACCATCTAGTATAGTCATAGATACAAGAATATGATACTAGACAATATCCAAGACAATGTGTCTAATGGATATAAACTCCTAGACTAAACATCAAGAACCTAAAGCATGATGTAGTTAGTCTTCTATGAATGAAGATGACAAGTTTCCCAAGCTTGTTGTATAAGATCTTCATGTGCTTGTATCTTGTGATGGGTGATCACTTCAGTAGGTAAGGAAGCAAGATCTCTAAGCTTGCTTTGGAGGATCACTTCGAGAGTGTGCTTACAACAAATGAGAGTTAGAAGCATTATGATCATATGAGATGAGGGTGGTTTACATGTTTCCTAATGATCTAAATATCCTAGATTTGGTGGAGAGAAACTATGTGTGAAGGTATGAAGAAATGGTAAGAAGTGGTTTGCTATTTATAGGCAAAAAGACCAAAACCATGTTCTGCCCCCAAGGATCCCTTCTGGAGGGATCCGTGGGTCATCTGAGGGATCCGTGCACGCTCCTCTTTACCCATTGTTTTTGGGTTGAAACCATGGGTTATGGGTTATGGTTTTGAGTACCCACCAAGGTACAATGTATCTAGACTTATGGGTATGGGTCAATACCATGGGTCATGGATAATATCCATATATGACTTATGTTTACTTAAGTGTTTTATAAACTATTTAACTAAACATGTTTAATGGTTTGTTAGGGGTTTGATCATAATGCAACATAACAAACATGTACGAACCTTTGTTGTAGCATACAAGGACTTGAGTCGTCGAGAGGTATTGAGAGTATGTTGAGACAAGATATAATTACAAGTAACTTATACATTTTACGTTATGTATTACAAGTTACATGTTTGTCATCATCAAAACAAATGAGAATGTATAGATTAAATATCGTAATATTTGCACTAACAGTATAAGTTACTTGTAATTATATTTTGTCTCAACATACTCTCAACACCTCTCGACGACTCAAGTCCTTGTATGCTACAACACAGGTTCGTACATGTTTTTTATGTTGCGTTATGATCAAACCCCTAACAAACCATTAAACATGTTTAGTTAAATAGTTTATAAAACACTTAAGTAATTTTGGTTACTTACATTTTATAAAATACATAAACATAAGTAAGTGTGTTGGGTAAAACCAATGACCCATGACCCAAGACCCATACCCAATGTCTAGATACATTGTACCTTGGTGGGCACTCAAAACCATAACCCATAGCCCATGGTTTTAACCCATAAACTATGGGTAAAGAGGAGCGTCCCATGGATCCCTCAAATGTCCCACGGATCCCTTGGAGTTACAAGGGCCGGATCCCTCAAGGAGGGATCCTTGGGGCAGAAACATGGTTTGGCCTTTTTGCCTATAAATAGCAAACCGCTTCTTACCATTTCTTCACACCTTCACACATAGTTTCTCTCCACCATTTCTAGGATAGTTAGATCATTAGGAAATATGTAAACCACCCTCATCTCATATGATCATAATGCTTCTAACTTTCATTTGTTGTAAGCATACTCCCGAAGTGATCCTCCAAAGCAAGCTTAGAGATCTTGCATCCTCACCTACTGAAGTGATCACCCATCACAAGCATACAAGCACATGAAGATCTTCTACAACAAGCTTGGGAAACTTGTCATCTTCATTCATAGAAGACTAACTACATCATGCTTTGTGTTCTTGATGTTTAGCTTACGATTTCATATCCATTAGACACATTGTCTTGGATATTGTCTAGTATCATATTCTTCTATCTATGACTAGACTTGATGGTTTATGTGTTTGTGCCATAAAACACAAGGTTTGTTATGTTGGGCCACAAAACATAACGAGTGTCATAGATGTGTTGTATATCTATGACTAGACTAGATGGTTTATGTGTTTGTGCTATAAAACACAAGGTTTGTTATGTTGGGCCACAAAACATAACGGTTGTCATAGATGTGTCATAGACATAAGTGAAAGATGTCTAAAGGGTCAAGACGAAGACACTAGTGAAAGGTTTCGAATTCCATACTGAAAGCACTAGTGAAGGGTGCTTAGAAGTCAAGGCTAAAGGCATTAGTGAAGGGTTCCTAGAATTCAAGTCACAAGGCATTAGTAAAGGGTGCCTTGAAGATCAAGTCAAAGGCATTACTGAAAGGTGCCTAAGGTGTGCATTCGATATGGTGTGATTCGATGTACAAGATAGATTAGTATTGGGTCAAAGGATATTGATATCCTTGTTGATGTTGTCATAAAGAGTGGATCTCCTTAGGGATAGGATTCGTGTTGGTCGGGTAGTGGTTCCTCCTTTGTAATGGAACCTGGTATCTAGCCTTGTACCGGATAAAGTATAGGCGACGTTGTGATAGGTTTGGTTCTACCTCGTGGAAGAACTCGGTGTTTAGCTTAGTACCGGAAAAAGTGTAAGCGACGTTGTGTAAGGTTTTCTTCGCCGAGAATGGAGTTTGTTGATCTAGTGAAGCAACTCTCGAGTAGGTGACTCGGGGAGTTGAGTAGGGTAAGGAAGGTGTCCTTGTAGCCGAACCACTATAAATCCTCGTGTTGGTTTGTCTATCCTTTTACTTATTGCTTTACGTTTATTCTTGCATTACATTATTTTTGTGGTTGATGTCTATGTTTGTGATGCATACTTGGTCTTTCATATAGTCATAAACTATATTTAACACTGTACATATTATGACACGCTTGATCAAGAAAAAGCAACCGGACTAATAATGGTGAAACTTGATTTATAATGAACCATTAATCTTGCGGAATCTTATGTGATATTAAGGGGTTGGCCTTAAATGCCGTAATGCGTTAAATGCATCATCGCGTCGAGATTATCAAATGCAACGGTTTATACTATATTTGATACAAAAGTTTTAAGTTTGAAACGGAAACGTATTCACCCCCCCCCCCTCCTCTACGTTTTCACACGCTTAGTTCATGAGTGTACCAAGTCCGTTATTTAGTTATTGTACCAAGTCCTTTAGTATGATATTATACCAAAATCGATAGTCCGTTTTCCGTTAGATCGAGATTATATCAAGTCCGTTAGATCGAATTTTGTACCAAGTCCTTTAGTTCGAGATTATACCAAGTTCGTTAGATCGAAATTGTACCAAGTTCGTTAGTTCAACAAATGATTCGTGATTTGCCGTTATACCTAGTGTTCTCAAATGTAGTGCGTCTGTTTGCCTTAACTGGGTCAACACAAACGAGGTTCATCAATTCCAATAGGCCTATTCATAGTATTTGCGCTCACTTAACTAGTGATTAGTGGTTCGTGATATATGGACTTAAGTGCGACAATAGTGTTACTTAGTGCTAATGCAACATTCAGTTCAGATAAATGTACAGTTTGCAAATAATCGTGATTGTTAATAAAAGTAGTTGAGCATATATCTCCCCCAAAGAGTTTACAGAATAGTTAGATGATAGAAAATGGGGCTATGAAACTCACCGTGAGTTAATAATATCAAATGTAAAACGAAGTCGATGGATAAGCCGTGAAAACCTCTACGTGCAACGTAGAATATGATGTAGCGTCTTATGTTTTGGAATAATGATGAGAAAACATAAACGAGTCTATATAAGTCATTTAAATTGATCATGATGTTGTACATGATAGCTTATAGTGATTGATTTTGTAGAAACGGTTCACTAGCTTATAAAATGTGTTTAGTTAAATATCGTACAACTGTTCGGGCTATCATAATTTAGAGGTTGTGTAGTAAACGTATAAGGAGCTATGACACTTTAAATCGTAAATCCAATAACTCGTCAATACATTTACCTCGAAGAGGCCCCTCACATGAAATTCCCTAGTAACGGAGTACTTAATATGTAAAACGTATATTTTGCATGTTTGATTAGATGACATATGCGTTAAAATGATCACGTGGTTTGTGAATTTAGTTGGTTTATGTCTCGTTAATGGATTTTAAACAAGTTTGATGTTTAACGCAAATTATAAAAATTATTAGTCATGATAGTGAATTAAAAACCGGCTTTTGGTCATATTTCTCGTTAATTGTGAACACTATTCTGATGGTCAAATAAACTTAAGTGTGTTTATTAGAATGTTTGTATGTTACATTTCTATAAGAAATATTAAGTTTTGTAAGTTAATATACTTGAAAAATAATGTAGTTTATAGCTACTTGACATGTGAAAATAATAACTTTTGCGTCAAAACTGTCTTTATTAATCTCGGTGGTAAACAACCCTTATTTTGCATTTTCAGGCTAAAAATCTTGCATTTCTCTTGTAAAACATCATTCCGTACAACTTTCGTGTTTTACACTTTTGCTGATTCAGACCAGAAAGGGGTGAAAAACATGGTTTAAGTTCTGATCAGAAACATTTTATTCAAAGTCAAGTTTTATTTTAGAAATCTTTAACTAGACATATCTTTTAATCTAAAAACCCTTTTAACATGATTTCAATGACTATAGTTTCGTTTTAATTTCCTCTTTAACTATATAATATCATTCAAGGTCTTGTATCCATAGTTTTGTGACAATAACTAGCATAAGTTTACTTGTTTTACTAGTTTACAAATAAAGTTTCACATAAAATCATCTACAAATTGTTTACCAGTGTTTTAAAGTTTTTGTATAACATGATCAATATAACTAACATATATAACATGAAATAACAAGCATAAAATCATAAGAATGGGGATGTTGATCATAAGTTTAGCTTACAACTATAGGCCATAATGAAAAGGGAAATTAAGAACTAAGAACAAGAACAAAGAACAATTCCACCTTTGGAATTCTTCAAGTGCGCTCTTGATCTTATGCTAAAACTTGTGTAAGAAACTTGATCACTTGTGTAGCTTACAATATAGCCAATGGATGAAAGAAATAGAACTAAATTCATGTAGAGCTTGACAAGAACTTCAAAGGATGGTGATTCTAGGATTTATGGATGGGGGGGCGATATAAGTTTCTAGTTGAATGAATGAGAAGTTTTATAGTGTGAATGAGGAGGTTAACTTTAGGATAATTTGTTAACTTAGCTATGAAGCATGTATACATGTAATGATCTAGTGAACCAAGTGATATCACCAAGTCAAGTGGCTTGCTGAATCAACCAAAAATGCCACATAGGGCTTGGAAGAGGAGGTTAGTGTATTTAGATATTATCTTGTGTTTTACGAAGTGTAGTTTGGTCCCAATAATTACTGCCGTTAAGTATTTAAATCGCGAAACTTAAAACCGGTATCTTAAAAATATAAAACTTGTAAGAAATGTTAAAACTTATCAATATACTCTATAAAAGTATATTAAATAATAAGTTTAATGGAGTGCGTAAACGTTGTTAAAACCTAAAACCGTAGGTTAAATACGCGTAAAACGTAAAACTTATAAGGTTTTCCTTAAATTGGAAAAATTGAAATGTGACTCTTCTGTTATTACAAATAAACCGTAAAAAATTTTGTTTATATTTAGCGATCTCATTATATTTTGTTGATAACAAATATAAAGTTATCATAAGTAAAATTATAAGAATACATGTTGTTTTGCAAAGTATATACATTTGGTCATTTATATAAATGTTGTAATAATAAATTGTTGTAATAGAATATGTAATAGGTTGGGTAATATCCAAGACCCATGACCCATACTCATGGAGATAATCTATAACCCATGACCCATTGCATGACATCGTGCATGAAATCATGTTGGGTATTATCCAAGACCCATGACCCAATGTCTATGAGCCACGACCCACCCATTGTCTATATACATTATATCTTGTTGGGTACCCATGACCCAAAGTCCATGACCCATGGCTCATAACCCATAACCCACAACCCGGTTTACAACCCAATATCCGGACTATTCTGACCCATACTGCCGGATCCCTGGAAATGCACTGGCCGGATCCCTTGGTTGAGGTATCCGCCTGAACCGTGGGACAGAAGGCTTTTTTGCCTATAAATAGTGTGCAATTTCTTCATTGGTTCTCACCCTTCTTCTTACAACTCTCTCATGTGTTATCTCACTCTCCTAACCTCTGATCATTTAATCATTCTAGTAGTTCTTCTATCTTTTGTTGTGATTCTCATATAGGTCCTTCACGAAGGCGAGATCACGCTATTCTACAAGTCATCCAAGCAAAGGGTCCTTGATTGATTTGTCCATCCGTAAGATTTCTGTAGCATATCTTGTATTTCATATTTCACATAGTTGTGTAAAGGTTTAGTTCTACCTCGTGGAAGAACTCGGTATTTAGCTCTGTACCGGAAAAAGTGTAAGTGACGTTGTGAGGCTTCTCCGCCAAGTTGAAGGAGCTTGTTGACATAGTGCTTGAACTCTCGAGTGGGGTACTCGGGGAGTGGAGTAAGGCAAGGAAGGTGTCCTTGTAACCGAACCACTATAAATCATTTGTGTCGCTACTTTCTATCCTTTTACTTTACTTGCTTTCTTTACTTACTTTACTTATTGCTTCGTACTATTTATCCATCAATACGAATTCACATAAGATTGAATCTAAATCTTTGAAACTTAAATTAAAAACGGTAGAACTATTCAACCCCCCTTCTAGTTTTCCATAATTGGCATCAAGAGCAAGGTTTTCAAAAAGTTTTCAAGTAAATTGTATATTAAAAACTTTTCTATCAAAATGAGTTTTGAAAACTATAGAGAATGACAATCTATGCAACGACCTCCACTACTTGAAACTAATAGTTTTATTTATTGGAAAAATAGATTTGAAACTTATGTGAAATATAAAGATATCGATCTTTGGTATATTATTGTTGAAAGTGATTTTCAAGCAACTGTAAAAGATGATAAAACCGGAAATGAAGAAAACATTTCTCATGATCGTCTCACTGACGACCAAAGGAAAAAGCTTTCCGAAAATAATGAGGAAAAAATGGTTTTATATAATGCCTTACCAAAAAAGGAATTTAAAAGAATATATATGCATAAAACTGCTAAAGAAATTTGGAACTCTTTGGTTGTAACACACCAAGAAAATCAACAAGTTAAAAACAACAAAATTGATTTATTTGTTCAACAATATGAAAAATTTTCAATGTTGGATGAGGATAGTATTGATAATTCTTTTATTAGCTTTAATACTATTATTACTTCATTACAAGCACTTGATGAGTCTTTTTCTAGTCGTAATCATGTCAGGAGATTTCTAAGGGCACTTCCATCAAAGTGGAGACCGAAGGTGACGACCATTGAAGAATCCAAAGACTTGTCAATCCTCACTCTTGATGAACTCATAGGCAACCTAAAAGTCTATGAGCTCGTACTCGCCAAAGACTCCGAAGTCTCGAAGGAAAAGAAAGAGAAACATAAATCTATCGCTTTAAAGGCCAAGAAAGTTTCAAGTGATGAAGAAACCTCATCTTCGGAAAGTGAAGACGAAGAGTATGCAATGGCGGTACGAGACTTCAAGAAGTTCTTTTGGAGAAAAGGAAGATATGTCAAACAACCCTATGACGACAAGAAAGGGTTGCGGAAAAGCAAAGACGACAAGAAAGCAAAGGATGAACGCAAATGCTTTAAATGCGGGGATCCAAATCACTTCAATAGTGAGTGTCCCAAACGGGACAAACAAAAGGCGTTTGTGTGTGGTTCATGGGGAATGAGTGAGGAAGAGAAGGAAGAAATTTGTCTCATGGCAAAAGACTCCAACGAGGTATGTTCCAACTCTCTATATTATAGTAGTTCATCTTTAGATGATGAATCCTTACATCTTGAATATAAAAAGCTTTGCAAAATTAGTCTCAAGGTAATTAACAAAAATAAGTTCTTGAACTAAAAGATAAATTAAATAAACTAGAAAAGGGAAAAGAAGTAAGTAGTGAATGCAAGCTTTGCGTAGAACTTCAAACTCTAGTTGATCACCTTAATTCTAAAATAGCTAGACTAAGTACTAATTACCTTGATAAAATACTTGATAGTGTTAAAACGTAATAATCAAAAGGGTCTAGGTATTCAGGAACATATTGCGTCAACTAGCGAGATTAAGTAAACACAATTCGTTAAAGCAATTGAAAAACCAGCCAATGTAGTCCCGGATCAGACGGATCCCTTGAAAAAGGATCCGACTAGTGTAAATTTAGGGATCCGGGCACATGTAACAGTAAATAGTAAAAATAACGCAACCACCTCTTATAGAACCGAATTTTTATAGTTAACAAAAAGAAACCAACCCATGTTACTGTTAGAAATGTCAAACAACCACCTTCCCTAAAACAAGGTCAAGGTTTTTATGAAAAACAAAACCCCATCGTTTTCTAAAACCAAACACAACTATAAGAACGCCAAACAATGTTTATCCTAGAACTAACCACCATCAAATAGGCTGGAATCCTAACACACAAAATGGTTTTCCATTTCAAAACTATACACCTTGGAATGCTTTTTCATCATTTTGGTATATGCCTCATATGAATGAAATGTATAACACCAATGGACCCATGAACAAATGGGGACCAAACTTTTGAGTTAATTGTTTTCTTAGGTGTGCCTAAAGGTTGACTTGGATCCGGACGAATGGATCAATGACAGGAGGTGCACAAGGCATATGACCGACAATAAAGAGTTGTTCTCCACATACGAATCCTTCAATGGAGGAAATGTGGTGTTCGGCAATAGCAAAAGTAAAATCATCGGAAAAGGTACAATCTCTCACAAATCCTTAACCATTAACGACGTATGCCACGTAGAAAACCTAAACTTTAATCTACTAAGTATAGGTCAAATATGCGATAAAAAGTGCAACGTACTCTTTAGCGAAACCGGTAGTAAAATCTTGAAAATTGTTATTACTATAGTAAGAGGCATTAGAAAATATGGAGTCTACGTTATTAAAATTGGAAATGAACCAAAAGACAAACTTTGTCTTACCTCTATGGATGATACTTCGTCCTTATGACATTGAAGATTGGGTCACGCCAATATGCGACTTCTTCAATCGCTATCATCCAAAGAACTTGTAAGAAACCTACCTAAACTAAAATACGAACATCATTTTTGTGATGCTTGTAACATCGGAAAACAAATTCATGCTAGTCATAAAGCTAAAAATATGGTTTCTACAACAAAGTGTCTAGAATTACTACATATGGATTTATTTGGTCCATCCGCTATCCAAAGTTACGGAGGGAACTTCAATACATTGGTTATAGTGGATGATTACTCTAAAGTACACATGGACTAAATTTTTAAAGAATAAAACTGAAATGTTTGATTACTTTGAAATCTTAAGTAAGAAAATACAAAGACAACTAGGAAATCCTATTGTGTCAATCGAACGGATCATGGATGGGAATTTGATAATGAAGTGCAATTCGGAGCTTTTTGTGATGCTAATGGTATTACCCATAATTTCTCGGCTCCTCGCACTCCACAATCAAATGGGGTAGTTGAAAGGAAAAATAAAACCCTACAAGAAATGAGTCGCACCATGATTAATGAGCAATCTATTCCTCAAAAAGTTTGGTGCAATGCCGTCGACACATCAACCTATATACTAAATCGAGTCTTGGTTAGACCATTTTTAGGAAAAACTCTATACGAGTTGTTACGAGGCAAAAAGCCTTCGTTAGAACACTTTCGAGTCTTTGGTAGCAAATGTTTTATACTTAACACTACTATTTAACTAAATTTGATCCAAAATCAACCGAAGGTATATTTTTAGGATATTCTTCTAATAGTAAAGCGTACATAATACTAAATAAAGAAACCATAAAAGTTGAAGAATCTTTAAATGTCAAATTTGACGAGAGTCCACCTAAAACTAACTTACCTCTTGTCGATTACGAGTTAATCGAAAGTGAAGTCTTAGAAATAAAAGAAAATGTAAACAAGGAAGATGAACCATTAAACAATGAAATCATCAATGTTAAAGAGTCTAAAGATCATCCGTAGAAAAGGTTATAGGAAAATTAAATGAAAGAACTCTAAGGTCTCAAGTCGAAAACCAAAGTAGTCTATTTTGGTTCGTGTCAACCATAGAACCTAAAAACTCTTAAGAAGCGACAAAAGATGAAAGTTGGGTTATGGCTATGCAAGAGGAATTAAATCAATTTGTTTCTAACAATGTTTGGACACTTGTCCCTCCACCTAAAAACCAAACCATAATTTGAACAAAATGGGTATATAAAAACAAGTTAGATGTAAACGGTGTCGTGTCTAGAAATAAAGCTAGACTTGTTGCTAAAGGATATAACCAACAAGAAGGCATAGACTTTGATGAGACCTATGCTCCAGTAGCTAGATTAGAGTCTATAAGAATCCTTCTTGCTTATGCTTGTGCTCATGATCTTAAGCTTTTTTATATGGATGTTAAAAGTGTTTTTCTAAATGGTTTTATAAATAAAGAATTTTATGTATCTCAACCTCCGAGTTTTGTCAATTTCGAAAAACCTAATCACGTGTACAAACTAAAGAAAGCTCTATATGGTATTAAATAAGCCCCAAAAGCTTGGTATGATAGACTCAAAGCATTTTTAATCAAAAACAACTATACCATGGGGTTAGTTGACAATACACTTTTTACGTGGACAATATTATATTCGGATCAACTTGTCAAGAAATGTGTGATGATCTCTCGAGAATCATGCATGATGAGTTTGAAATGAGTATGATGGGAGAATTAAGTTTCTTTCTGGGTTTACAAATCAAACAACTAGAAGATAGTATCTTCTTTAATCAATCTAAATACATAAAAAAATTGTTAAAGAAATTCGGATTAGAAGAGTCAAAACCAATAAGAACACCAATGTACTTCGATACCAAACTCACAAAAGATGAAGACGGTGAATCCGTTGACAACACCAAATACCGTGGCATGATTGGCAGTCTTCTCTACCACACGGCTAGTTGGCCGGATATCATGTTTAGTATATGTTGTAACATCCCGATTTTTAAATAAAGTAGTAACGGCTATATTTATTATTTTAGTGGAATAAATATAAAAGTCCCACTTTGACGGTATTAAAAATATAGTTAGTGGGGACTTGATATGTAAATAATATACGACCCAGTTTGCAAGACATCCTAACTACGGGGGACTAATTATGTCAAGTAGCCAAAGTTATTGGAAATTACCTATCAACCTTTTGGCTTAGCTTACAAAACCGACTCAGGAGTATATACTCCCTCCATATCCACGTTATACACAAAACAAAAGAGCAGGATATCAATGTTTCTTCAAGATGAAGAATTCCAGGTTCATGGTAAGTTCCATCAAATTTAAACAAAGCCTAATCAAGGATTAAAGAGAGCTTATCAAGGATTAAGGGTCATCAAGGTTTTATGTGTTCTTCCCCAATTCAAGGTAATTAGTGAATCATGTGTTAATTTATGATTATGAGTTATGAGGTTATGTTTAATAAGTGTTTTACATGATTATGTGATGAATCATGATTTATGTTTATGGGTTATGCATATGATTATTAGGGTTTATGATGGGATTATGTTAGTGATCAATTTATGATGTTTAGGAGGTGTTTATGTTGATTATTGAGTTGAACCAAACACCCCTTTATGTGATATATGATGTTAAACAAGTTGCTGAAATTTTGAGCAATGATTAGTTATGTTTGAAAAATCATATAAAATTGATAAAAGCTCGGATTAAATCATGGCTGGACTTTCTGGAAAGCCTAAGGTGTATACTTCAGTTGTATTCATAAAGTTTTTGCTCATTTAGTAGTTAAGTTGGTCTAAAACGTGATTTGGTACAGCAATGGCTGATCCTGAAATGTGCAGCAAACCGAACTTTAAAAATTCATACCGGATAGACCGTAGCTCCGTTTGGAGCGTTCTATACCTTTTCGGAAAGGGAAAATAGTGTCCTTTCATGGAAAAATATCCTCATGACCTGTTTCAGTAGTTAAGTCAGTCAAAATGAGGCATTTGCAGGCTGCTGCAGAAAATCAGCAAACGCATTGTTAAGTGTTTTGATGATTATGACATGATATGATGTTTTTGCAAGTCCCGGGTGATTATATGCTATGATAGCTTATGTTCTCAGCCCATATGATTATAATTCATGTTATGAAAGTATAGAACCAAGAGATAATACTTGGTTAGCTTAGCTCGAGTTCGCGAGCATAGTAGTGCATGTTTGGCGAGATATATGCCATAACTAGTTTATGAGTTTATGCATTATAGTTAGTTTATGTGTGCTTAGTTGCGCTTATAGTTGCATTATCATGTTATATTCTTGCCTAGTTATTATGTGTTAACATTATACGTGTACATCTATCATGATATAGGTGTTCGAGGCATATTCAGAATCATTCATCTTGCATTATATGGCCCAGGTGAGTAACGGATTTTCAGTTAACATGTTTAGTAGATTAAGCGTGTTTAGTATATATATGCTTTACTATATTTCAATTACTATGTAAGTTATGTATCATGTTGACCCGTGTGGTCATATAAGTATCATGTTGACCCGTGAGGTCATATTAGTATCATGTTGACCCGTGAGGTCATATTAGTATCATGTTCACCCGTGTGGTCATATTAGTATCATGTTGACCCGTTGGGTCATATTAAGTATTAAGTTGACCCGTTGGGTCATATTAAGTATCATGTTGACATGTTTGGTCATATTAAGTATCATATTGACCAATTTTGTCATATTAAGTATCATGTTGACCCGTTGGTCATATTAAGCATCAAGTTGACCCGTTTGGTCGTACTAACTATCATGTTGACCTGTTTGGTCATATTAAGTATCATATTGACTAGTTTTGCCATATTAAGTATCATGTTGACCCGTTGGGTCATATTAAGTATTATGTTGACATGTTTGGTCATATTAAGTATCATGTTGACCCCTTTGGTCATATTAAGTATTAAGTTGACCCGTTGGGCCATATTAAGCGTCAAGTTAACTCAAGTTGACCCGTTGGTCATATTAAGCATCAAGTTGACCCGTTTGGTCGTACTAATTATCATGTTGACCAGTTTGGTCATATTAAGTATCATATTGACCAGTTTTGTCATATTAAGTATCATGTTGACCCGTTTGGTCATATTAACTATCATGTTGACATGTTTGGTCATATTCATCATCATGTTGACCTGTTTGGTCATATTCATAGTCATGCTGACCTGTTTAGCAATATGCAGTATTAAGTAGACCCGATTGTTTTTACTAAGTAATATGTCGTGGTCAACCTCAGTATTATTTATAGCGCAGACTCAGTTATATGTTATAGTTGGTCTCAACGTTATGTTTATAGTAGTTCTGCTTTATATTATAGTTTAGCTTTATAATATAGTTCAGTTGTAGAATCAAGTTATAACTCAGCCTTGGTTTAGGTTATAGTACAATTTTAGTATTATATCTTAGTTTAACCTCGTAACCCTATTATTGCTTAGTTTCTATATTTAGCTCAGTCTCAGTTTCAGCTCAGCTAAGTATCATGTTATAGTCAAGCGTAAGTATTTAGTTTAACCTTAATTTATATATGAATGTTATATGTGTTTAGTAATGTGTGCAAAATGCTTTATGCACTTCTGGCATGCGATGCGTTTATATATATGCATGTCAAATTCTATTAGGTATATGCTTATGCAGGTTTTAAGGCGCGCCAAGTGCTTTATGCACTAAATTAGTCAGAATATTACTTTATGCATTACTCAATGTATTTAGTACTATCAGTATATAGTGCATAACTGACTGAGTACATAAGCACATAGTGAGTGCGTAAAGCACATACTGACTGAGTGCATAAGCACATACTGACTAAGTGCATAAGCACATACTGGTCATTAACATGGTGTATCATTTATTTAATCAGTCAGTGTCATGCTTATGCAGTTAGTTAATATTATGATTCATGTAGTCATAATAGTACTGTATATATACTTATTCAGCATCATGTTTATGTTTAGATTATGATTTAATACAGTTCCGTTATCTCACTAAGTCTTATATACTTACCGTTCTCAGTTTATATTTTTGTAGGTATGCAAGATGAGACCATGTACATGCTAAATGGGGCGTAATGGGTTAAAATGGTGTAGCTCGCGGGTTAGGTAACGAGCTTCTCATTTCCATCATTTGTTATCAGTTTGGAATGCCCCTAAATCAAGAACCAGCTTCTTTTCCAAGTTTAAAGAGTCATCGTTATGTATTTTTGTAAAGTTTAGTATTTTAACGGGGCGTTTGGAATAAGCCCGTATGTTGTAGAAAATACGCTTCCGCTAGTTTTATCAATGTATACAGTTTACAGATTTTTAAATTAAAAAAAAAAAAAAAAAAAAAAAAAAAAAAAAAAAAAAAATCTGGGCGTTTCATATGTCTTTGTGCTAGGTTTCAAGAAGACCCTAAAACTTCATAGAAGCCATCAAAAGAATATTTAGATATATTAAGGGTACTACTCAATTGGGATTATGGTATCCTAAGGGGAAGGGAGTAGAAACTATTGTGCATGCAGATTCTGACCATGCAAGTGATTATGTCGACCGAAAAAGTACAAGTGGTGTTTGCACTTTCATGGGTTGTTTTTTAACATCTTGGTTCTCAAAGAAGCAAACGACATTAGCCATATCAACAACCGAAGCCGAATATGTCTCCGCCGGCAAAGCATGCCAACAAGCACTATGGATGAAACAAGTGTTAGTTGACTACGACATCCATCTAAGTGACATTGCCACTCTATGCGACAACAAAGGTGCTATAGATCTTAGCAAAAATACGGTGTTGCATTTTCGTACCAAACATATAGAAATCCGTCATCACTTCTTAAGTGACAATTTTCAAAAAGGGAACATTTCAATTAAGAAAGTGTCATCCGAAGACAACATAGCTGACGTCCTCACCAAACCATTGAAGCGGGAGCAATTCAACTTACTTCGTCTAGGTCTTGGTCTTATGGAACAATCGTCTTGAAATACTTTTTCTCTACAAGGTACGTAAACTTTTGCTTTACCTCCTCTTCTGAGTCTAGGATCTCTATTTCACACGACTCACTAACAATATGGGGATCTATTTTCAAAACTAAAGATATTTTCTATACAAGAAACTCTTTGAAATATTTTCTAAAATATATTTCTCCCTGTATTATTTTTTTCTTAAAATCACTCTCCGTTTAAGACAAACACTCTTTTACTCATCGTTAATACAAAGTAAAAACCTTTTTCATTCCATCTCATATGTCTTTTGAATGCTTAAGGGAATATATAACTAATATGTGTTTTCGGGTACATTCAATCAAGCAAAAAAGAATTAAGGAGTCTTCGGTTTATCTCACGTATATATATATATATATATATATATATATATATATATATATATATATATATATATATATATATATATATATACATACGTACTTTTTCACTTCTATGTTTATTTTTCTTTCCTTAAAGAGTTGAGATAACCTCAACTCCATATGGTTTCCATATAGGCACACACTAGGCACTATTGTTTCCAAAAAAAATATTTTTGTGCTGCCTGAGAACACCAGTTCCCCGGATCCCAGCATTTTTGCTGGACGGATCCCTGAAAGATCGGATCCGTGGGAACCGTGCCACATTAGCCTCTTTTATCAAATCTTATTCTTATTTTGGCTTGAAATTTTCAAATTTTCAACATTTTATCTTTATCACTAATGAATATTTTCTTTAATACTTGTGCTCTCATGATCACTTGCTTTAAATTCATATCTAATCATTATATTATAGTCCATATTTTGGTTTTAGCATTCATTACAATGCATTATTTGTTCTTTAAATAAGGTTCCTAAATGCTTGCATATCCATCACTTTCAACCTCACAAACAACCATCATCATGTCTCCCATAAGATCCTCAAACAATGATGAACTATCTAGTGAAAACAACCCTTTTCAAGAAATCCGAAGCTTTATCCTACCACTTTCCGTAATACCACCACCACCCAAAACTAGGAAAACTGCCCGGATTAGCATCCGGCCTTGTTGCTTAGCTAAACCTTTGTCAAATAGCTCATCACCAACAACTCATTCTCCACCAAATGACTACACAATATAGCACTTCCATCATCTCCTAAAAACTCACTACCACATTCACCAACTGAGTCTCAACTTGACACTCAAATCACTCTAGCGGAACTCCTTAAACCTCCAGAAACCATTCCGCTACCCTTGTCTAGTCTACCACCCGCTCCACCCCAACCATCAAAATCTACCCAACTAGCCTCAAATATAAACCCGAAAGAGCTAGTCTTTTTAACACCTCTAACATCTCCAAATACATTCTTCAAAGATCTTGAAAACTCACCACCTCTACCACCCATTACCTTACAAGAACATCTAGGTTCTTTCCCACCACTAATCACCAACATCATGGACTTTGATCCATACTTACTAACATTTCCACCATCTATTCCGCACTCCAAAAATCAAACTTGGCCGGAGACCATCCACCCACACCTCCCTCAATATCTCTTTTGCGAACATTGTCAATCCACTAGGGATCTCGCAATGGAAATAAAAGACGAAATGCGGTTCATTCCTAACCATATCCTTGATCGCATCAACATTATCACTCACCAAAACTTCCATCATTAGACCCTATGCAAGCATGGAAGGAATGATAATAATATTTTCTCTATTGTTTTTCTTTTAGGTCTTTCTAAAGAACAAACCCTTATTCTTAGTTTTACAATTGTATGTGGCATATATACCACTACATATTGATATTTTATTACAAGGATTTGTTTACGTACCATGGCTTTCTATCATGTTTCTCGTCTTCTACAAGATTATATTACATGTTATCACTAACGTTTTTTGTAGCTATTATTTTTTTTTCTCACTTGACGCCCTATTCTAGAGGGAGCTACCGTCAAAGAGGAGTTAGTGCTTTGTGGATCATTTTTTTTTCATCATTTATTTCTTTACCCGACTCAATTTTTATTTCGACAAAAAGGGAGAGAAGAGAGTAAAACTCACATATACACTTTCAAAACGTACATCTAATCTTAAGTTTTACTCACCATAACTTTATGTTTTGTCATCAATAAAAAAGGGGAGATTGTTAATACAAATAAACCATAAAAACGTTTGTTTATATTTAGTGATCTCGTTATGCTTTGTTGATAACAAATATAAAGTTATCATAATTAAAATTATAAGAATACATGTTGTTTTAAAAAGTATATACATTTGGTCATTTACATAAATGTTGTAATAATAAATTTTTTTAATAGAATATGTAATAGGTTGGGTAATATCCAAGACCCATGACCTATATCCATGGAGCTAATCCATAATCCATGACCCATTGCATGACATCATGCATGAAATCATTTGGGTATTATCCAAGACCCATGACCCAATATCCATGACCCATGACCCAAGACCCATGACCCATTATATAGATACATTGTATCTTGTGGGTACCCATGACCCAAAGTCCATGACCCATGGCTCATAACCCATAACCCATAACCCGGTTTGCAACCCAATATCCGGACTATTCTGACCCAGACTGCCAGATCCCTGGAAATGCACTGTCCAGATCCCTTAGGTGAGGGATCCGCCGGAACCGTGGGACAGAAGGCTTTTTGTGCCTATAAATAGTGAGTCATTTCTTCATTGTTTCTCACCCTTTTTTCTTATAACTCTCTCATATATTATCTAACTCTCCTAACCTATGATCATTTGATCATTTTAGTAGTTCTTCTATCTTTTGTGGTGATTCTTATATAGGTCCTTTACAAAGGCGAGATCACTCTATTATACAAGTCATCCAAGCAAAGAGTCCTTGATTGATTTTTCTATTTACAAGATTTCTGTAGCATATCTTGTATTTTATATTTCACATAGTTGTTATGTAACAGTTGTATAAAGGTTTAGTTCTACCTCGTGGAAGAACTCGGTATTTAGCTTTGCACTAGAAAAAGTGTAAGCGATGTTGTGAGGCTTCTCCGCCAAGTTGAAAGAGCTTGTTGACATAGTGCTTGAACTCTCGAGTGGGGTACTCGGGGAGTGGAGTAGGGAAAGGAAGGTATCCTTGTAGTCGAACCACTATAAATCATTTGTGTTGCTACTTTCTATCCTTTTACTTTACTTGCTTTCGTTACTTACTTTACTATTTATCCATCCATACGAATTCACATAAGATCGAATCTAAATCTTTGAAACTTAAATTAAAAATGGTAAAACTATTCAACTACCCCTTCTAGTTTTTCACATCTTCAAATATGATTATTATAAACCTAAAAGGCTTATAATGTGTAGACTGGGCATAGTCTATTGCCGGTCGGTGTTAAATGTACGTTAGGTCTTGATTGTACAATAAAACGTACGACCATGCCTTGCGATGGTGATCGAAGGGTATGAGGGTGTTGTGCTTGCGCCAAACTTGTAGCCAATCTGCAATAAGAAATAGGAAACACTTCGTTAAGTGATTGCACAGGGGTTGGACCCTGCGAACCACCTCCGGTGTGCGAGTAAGTATGTGTTGAGTAATGTAGGTAATGTTAAGAGTGTGAAATGTAGTGTTGAATAAACATACCATCAGTAATGACTTGTCCAGTCTATTTATAGGTAGAAAGATAAGCTCGAAGAGTGTTTGCACATATTTCGGAGATCATGGGGGCGTCCCATGATTTATGGTAACCGCTAGAGCTTCATCCCCACTCTCTCTGTCTTAGAGGGAAAGCTAAGGAGAAAGTGGGAACGTGGGTTGGACCAAGTCAAGATCTTCTCTGTCTTAGTCTTTCCAAGGCCATACCCCGAAGGGCTTATGCCTTCGATTGGAGACTTCTCAAATGGTAACCATATCAATGATGAATGGTTTTAAGCAATCGATGACTTTGGAAGACTGACTTAGTTCTTCGTCATGAAGATTCGACTGAGGCCGAAGGGGAGTCCAGCGACCTGATCGGAGGGTACGTCATCAGGTCTAAAACCGAAAATATTAAATATCTAGTTAAACTTAGTTAGGAAGTTTTCATAACTAGATAATAAATAAAAATGACTAAATAGTTTTAGGCGTTTACAACTTAGTTAATTTAGTGTAATTTGATATTGTTTAGTGTATAAATCAATGATTGATTTTATGGTCAATGGGGGAGGGAGATGTGTTGACCTTAATCTGTACACAAGTTCGAGCACAAGATCAAGAGTGCAGGCATCTAATATAGTGGTTTATAAAGGCCAAAACACATATTACTACCTCGAACTTAACTTGTACCGATATTCTTTAGTGAAGGCATCTAATATAGTGGTTTATAAAAGGCTAAAACACATATTACTACATCGAACTTGGGAAACATGATCATTCAGTACGTTAAACTTTTAAGAGTGCAAAATGATACCCCAAACTTGACAAAATAGAATTACTACTACCTTATACTAAATTAACTCCATAACTTATTAATTTTTAATGTTTTTTAAAAAACTAATTTACTAAAGCGTAATGTAATATAAACGATTTTTAGTTAAACTTAAAATGATCAATCACATTTTATTTAAAATTGAGTTAATTTCATTTTTTTTAATTAATATAATATTATATCTTGAGAATATATATATATATATATATATATATATATATATATATATATATATATATATATATATATATATATATATATATAATTGAAATAATACTTTATAGAAAGTGAATCTACTACATAACTTTTGATTATATACAAACATTGTGTTCTTGAGTTTTGGTGGTAAAGAAAAGTAAAGTAATATGAAGTAAACATTTTCACCTCATTTTTGGGAGAAAACACTTTCATTTAAAAATCACCCAAATAACATTATTTTTCATTCATTTTCCTTTTCTTTTCGGTGAAACTCAAGAACACAACTTCTTTTGTTTCCTTTTCATTTTCTTTCTTAACTCTAACCGGAGAACACAATGTAAGTGTTTGTTTCAAATATTTTTGAGACAACAGCAATTTAACTATTTATTTCTTCATATGCATATATGAAATTGAAATTTACAAAAACTCATATATAGTTAGTTATAAGTTGATTTAAAAATTATTTGTAGCCAAAATTTGATAATATAGTATGAATATATATTAAGAGCAATGCGTTAATAATGTTTTAGAAATAGATACTACATATTCTTCATATCTAAATAATCAATTAAAATAATATATTAGTTTTAAAAAAATGAAAAAAATTATTAGTAAAAAATATATTTACTTAGCCAAAGTTTAATATAAATTAGCTATTATAAAATACTTTACTAAACTAATTTTTGGAAAGAAAAAAAATTAATTATTGCGTTAAAGAGTATAGGGTAGTAGAAATTTCATTTTGTCTAGTTTAGGTTACTATTCTACACTTTTAAAAATTCAAGATACTAGATGATTTTGTTTTTCAAGTTCGAGGTACTAATATGTGTTTTAGCCTTTATAAAAAAGGTTTAAAAACAACACTAGTAAATCATAGTGAGAATTAAATTTAAGATTGTGTAGCATAAAGATATTTAAGATATTAAATCTCTTTATATTTTAGTGCATTTAAAATATGTGAGGTGTTAATGAAGCTTTAAAATATTTATGTATAATAGAGATAGGTTCATATCACATGAAGGTTTGTAAATTAATGTTATAACAAAATTATTAATCTTTTAATAATTTACTGTAATGGATGGCCTAACAATGTAAGAGAATTAGGTGTAGCAAGATCATGGCTCGCTGTGGGGTGAGGTGGCACCTTGTCGTGCCTCGCCGCCACACCGGGGTGCCATTTCGTAGCTCGCCGTGTAGGATTTCGCCGTGGTGACGACGAGACAAAGGATCTGACACAACGGATATATTTCAAAATTATATCCGTTATTAAACGGATATTTTCTTTTTTTCTTAAAAAAAAATAATAAAAAATAAATAAATAAATAAATAAATAAAATTACCACCCCTATATAAACATATCTTAACCACCATTTTTATCATCTTCATCTCCTCAATCTTCAATCAAAATACTAAACCATTTCAATCAAAATAAACACACTTTTACACACTATAAAATCTACTTATATAAACATGAGTTACATGAGTGAATCATCTTTTTCCGATGAAAGTGAAATTGAAGAGTTAGCGGACCTAGAAATGTTTATTCAAGAGTTTGAGGCAGAGCAAACGTTGTAAGAACAAGAAGCCGGTCCTTCAAACCATCGTCGACACGTCCCTCGTGAACGTGAAGTTGCTGAAGCACGTCTACTTGCTGACTATTTTGGTGACAACCCAAAATATACGAATGATAATTTTAAGCGTCGCTTTCGTATGAGCCGTAGTCTATTTTTACAAATAGTACAAGGTATTGAAACATATATTGAAACTCATCATCCTCTTCCTAAGCATTTTGATTTCTTTAGAGTGCGACAAGATTGTAGGGGTGTAATGAGTTTTAGTGTGATTATGAAATGCACATGTCCCCTACGCTAATTGGCTTACGGGGTAGCACCTGATTCATTAGATGAGTATTTACAAATAGGTGAACACTGTGTACGCAATTGCCTAGATTTTTTTACTATGTGCATAATCCATCTATATGTTAAGGAGTTTTTAAGAAAACCAGATGAGGATGACATTCGTCACTTATACCATGCATATAACATTGTTCATAAGCTTCCGGGAATGTTGTGGAGCATCGATTGTATGCATTGGGAATGGAAAAACTGACCGAAAGAATGGCAAGGCCAATTTCACAGAGGTGATAAAAAATATCCAACTATAATGCTTGAAGCCGTTGCTTCATACGATTTGTGGATTTTGCATGCATTTTTTGGGGTAGCGGGTGCGAATAACGATCGTACGGTTTTAAATAATTCTCTGTTATTCGACGACCTGCTTGATGACATCGCCCCTGAGGTTGAGTTTGAAGTATACGGGTATAAATTTAAGCAAGGTTATTATCTAGCTGACAGAATTTACCCGGAGTGGGCATCTTTTGTCAAGTCATTTACAGTTGCAAGTAACCCAAAAAAATGTCGCATTCAAAGCGAAACAAGAAAGTGCTCGAAAAGATATCGAAAGAGCTTTTGGTGTCCTCCAAGAACGTTGGCATATCATTGACCAACCGGCGCGTGCATTTACTGTTGGCAAGTTACGGAGAATCATGTACTCGTGCATCATATTGTATAACATGATTTTGAAAGATCAACAATTTTCGGTATCCGACATTGCTGAAATGTATATTTCTTCGACACCACATTTACAACGGACATGGATTGAACGTTGCGAATTACAAAGGAAAAAAACCAAAGAACTACATGATAAATGCAAACACTCAAAGCTTCAACGATGTCTCATCGAGCATGTTTGGCAACAAGTTCAATGGGAAAATTTTCAACAACAGAATCCAAATAATTAGTTTCGTTATAATTTGATGTATTTGTTAAGTTGCGTATGTTTTTTTACCGTATCTTTATTTTACGTTCGTATGTTTTTTATTATATTGTATTGTATTTTTATTTTTAATGAAATGAATTTAGTTTATTTGGAAATTTAAAAAAAAAATAAAGTGGTAGTGGTGGACCCCAAATAAAGAGGTTGAGGTTTGTTATGAGTGAGGGGTTTGTTGTGGTTAATTGTGGATGTTTGTTATGCTGATGTGACGATGAGGTAGCGGTGATGAAGAGCCATAGCTAACCTATCACACTGAATGCTCTAATAACTATTTGTGTCAATAATCTTTTTTAAGCTAATTACGAAAATAATCCTTTGAGACAATGGTTTTACGAGAGTGAACTTTTGTCATATATTTTACACAAATGACCAAAATATGTCACAATCATACTTTTCACATATGTACTCGCCCAAACCAATCGCTCAGATAAAAACTATAGCCATAAATTCCTCACTCAAATATATAGCTACATTGTGCGCACTTTGGAGTGAGAAAATATGTTTTTGATCCATGTTTAAACAGTACATTCAGAAAAAATTGTAAGATAGAATTATTAAAAAAGAGCTTTGATACATGTGCCTAATTAAAGAGGCCTAAAAGGAGATCTAATGCATAAATGAATTGTACAGTACCGGTACTGTACAATTCATTTATGCATTAAGTCTCTTTTTAAACCTCTTTAATTATGTTCATTTATCACTTTTCATTAAAAAAAATACAAAAGCGATTGCATGGAAAGTTGGGAACTTTTTGTGGTTCCACAGGAAAATAGTACTGCACATACAGTAACAAGTGCATCAAGTTGTACCTACCAACTACACACAACAAAGATTCCTATTATATACTGTAATAAGTTATCCAACCAAGAAACCATTAACAGTGAACTTCATATCACTCGCCTAGCTTTTTGCTCGCCCACCCAGCCTCCTCGCCCAACATTTCCCAGCCTCGCCCAGACTTGCCCAACTCGCCCAGCCCTCACCCAGCTTCAAGGCTCGCCCAACACTTCGCCTAGCCCTCGCCCCGGCTCAAGACTCGCCCAACACTCGTGTCATACATGTGTATAGTTAAAAAGTAATCTACTAATCAATCTAACGGATAATATTTAAAGGTTCATTTTGAAAAAATGTATGTGCGAGGTTCAAATTTGTAAAGTAGTATTCTAAACTGTTCATTTAAAAAAATTTCTCTATCTTTTTTTCTTTTATCATGCTTGGCTCACATCATACTTCTAAAAACGTCCCTTTCTAGTATTTCAACTCACAAGCTTCAGATATCTTCTCACGGGTTATAACTTATAAGTTTAAGTTTATTTATTTATTTTTTTTTTGCCTATTTCAACAAACTATAAACTGGCTCAAGAACTTATAGTTTGACATTTGGTTCAAGGAGCTTATCAAGTTTATATATAACATAAACCTATTTTAGGGATCACAACATTTTATCTTAGTTTTTTTTTTTTTTTTTTTTTTTTTTTTTTTTTTTATATTTTTTTAGAACGGCAGAATTATATAAAAGCAACAACTAGCAAGGCGCTAGATGAGGAAGAAAAACAGATACAAACGTTAAAAGACAACCAAGCCAGCAAACAAAAAAATAGACCTAGCAAAAAACACGAATAAACTCGCTAGAACCCACTCAGAGCTTTGACTGCTAGGATCACAAAAGGGATGAAAAAACTCATGCCAATTACGCAATGCAGGACATGAGAAAAATCCCCGTCAACAGAGGCCGCGCCACCGGTTTTCACTCTGCGACGTTGTTGATGTAACCCCAAACAAGCCCCGAGGATGCCAACCCAACACTAAAAACCACGCCAAAAGTGTCAAAACCCGAACCATCCAAACGCGCCACACTTCAACAGACAGCTCAAAAAACATGAAACTCACCCATTTTCAAGGGGGTTCACGATCCACTTGTTCCAACAGTAATTGCGCTTCCTGTCACGGTTAGAGATCCAAAGAAAAGGGAGAGAGACAATAGAGTTGAAAGTGTCAGAAATATTACCATGAGATCCGTTGTGGAGATTGTTATTTCTGTCCTTCCACACATGCCACCACCAAATGAACACTATGGCTTCAACAATGTCTCGTTTGTATTCATTAATTTGAAGATGCTTGTACCAGGACACCATATCATTAGGATCGACATTAGGAATGTCAATGTTCATCCAAACACTAAGACTATCTCTGATGTTACACGTAAACGAGCATGAATGAAAAATGTGACTAACATCATCATACCCATTGGAGCAAAGGTAACATCGAACCGTGTCAATGTCAATTCCTCGGCCAAAAAGATTAACATAAGTAGGAATACCATTGCGAAGAAGGCGCCACACAAACAAATTAATCTTCTTAGGAACCTTCTTATTCCATCTTGTCTGCTTTTCAATTTTCGGAAGCAATTTAAAGTCAAAGAACCGCCGAGCATTTGCAACAGAGAAGTGAGATTTACCATCCATATTCCAAACCCAAGTGTCATCTGCATCGGAAATACCATCAGGAAGAAGCTCATTTAATTGATTAAATTGTTCATTTTCGATACCCGATCTAATGGGACGTCTCCAATTCCAAAACCAGGAGGAATTGGAACGTCTACTATGAACCGAGCTATCTTTTTCCTGATCAATAGCAAACAGACGCGGGAATCTAGACTCAAAAGGGATATCGCCACACCATATATCTTTCCAAAATTTCGTCTGCTTACCGTTACCAATTTTCCTGTCGATGACATTCCTAGGGAGAGAAAGCGAGTCATGTGCATTTCTAATAGCATCCATTATACTACTCCATAACCCTTTAGACTTTGCCGACATATTCTTGGAACAATCAGAACCGTGAATGTCAGACACGACCCGCACCCACATACTTTCAGGACTAATGAGGCCACGCCACCTCCATTTGTAGAGTAAAGCAACATTCATAGCGTTAAGGCTCCCAATACCAATCCCCCCAACGTCTCTCCCTGCTAGAACCGAACCCCAATCTATCCAATGCATCTTTCTTTTTACTGGAGTTCCTCCCCAGAGGAATGAGGCTCTCATTGACTCCAAGGACTTATTGACAGATTTAGGCAACCGGAAAATAGAAAGAAAGTAATTACCTAAAGAGCCGAGCACCGAAGAAATGAGCGTAGAACGGCCGCCTATAGACAAAAGATTAGCTTTCCAACCCGCTAGACGTTTGGATAATTTGTTGATGATTGGCTCCCAAGTAGAAACACGCTTAGAACTACCCCCAATTGGAATTCCCAAATATTTAAAAGGAAGATGTTCAACTTTACAACCAAACAAACTTGCAAGAAGATTAACCTCATTTGTAGAAGCCCCCACACCGATAATCGAAGATTTTTCAAAATTAATTTTGAGACCCGAAACACTATAAAAAAATCTCAAAGCATTAGATAAGTTTTTCAAGTTCCTTCTCGACCATTTTCCCATGACAATGACGTCATCAGCATAGAATAGATGAGAAACAGTAACCTGATTGAGTTTAGCACCCGAAAAGAGACCATTCGACACCAAATTATCAATTGCAATGTGAAGGCCTTCCATAGCAATGATGAACAAAAACGGCGCCATAGGATCACCCTGACGTAAACCGCGTTGAATAGGGAATTCTTCAGTTGGCCTACCATTTATAAGAACAGACGATTTAGCAGAGATAAGACAGGACCGAATCCAAGATATCCATTTTTGGCCAAACCCCATCCTCTTAAGCATATAGAAAAGAAAGTCCCAAGACAAGGAATCATATGCCTTTGCGAAGTCAATTTTGAACATCATCAACTTTTTCTTTTTACCCTTATACCAATCTATCACCTCATTAAGAAGAAGTGGGCCATCTAAAATTTGTCTTCCTTTAATGAAAGCCGTTTGTTGAATGTCCACCACATAATTGATGACCTTAGCCAACCGGTTAGCAAGAAGCTTGGCAATGATTTTATATTGGATACCAATAAGGCTAATAGGCCGAAAATCAGACATGAGAATAGGATTACTGACCTTGGGGATGAGCGTGATAAACGAGGAGTTGCATCCAACGGGAATGTGAGCATTATTGTGAAAATACGTGATCATGCTTACAATGTTGGTTTGAAGAAGATTCCAATATTGCTTCACAAAAGCAAAGGAGAAACCATCGGGACCAGGAGCTTTGTCACCCCCACAACTCCAAATAGCTTCACGAATTTCATCAATAGAAAAAGAAGCTTCTAGATTGCTCGCCTGGTCACTGGAAATGGTTCTAACTAAAGCCGGATCAATTGAGAAATCTGCCCCCTTAAATCGTTTGAATTTGTTGGAGAAATACCCGTGGAAACATTTCTTGACATCGTGAGGATCGTCAAACCAAATTCCGTTATGTTTAATCCCTTTTAAAGTAGCCGATCTCCGTTTAGTATTGATAACCGTATGGAAAAATTTGGAATTTTCATCACCTTCGACAGCCCATTTTACTCTCGCCTTTTGTTTCAAATCCTTACCAACACGATTATTAAACTCCATAAGCTCGTGAACAAGCAACCTACGTTTTTCTGAGAGAAACATTTTATCTTAGTACCTACATACATAGTAATTACATCTTCAAAGTCTCGTAAGGATCACATGTATGGTATTCTTTTCGTCTACCTTGCGGATGATTTGACACGATCATAATTGCGTGACTGTATTTGGTTTCGATTTGTTTTAGCATATTCAGAAAAACTAAAATGTGCCTACATGGCGACATCCTATATTAAACATTGACCACTAAACGAAACCACAAGAACAAGATAATGCAAATAAACATTTATGGCAACGGAGGTTCACGAGGTGACTCCAGGCTATCCAAAAGGGTAGTCGTTATAAGATTAGTCGACTCGCAATTTCAAGTCGAAAACCCATATAACGAAAAAAATAATGCAAATAACATCATATTATTTTAAATAGGGTTTTTCATGATAAAAAGTGAAAAAAGTACATAAAAGTACATAGGAATACACAAAAAATACATTTTTTTATATGTACTTGTGTCCTTTTTCGTGGATCCCCATATACTTTTATGTAACTTTTTCATTTTTTATCATGTAACTTATGGCACATAATAGAAAAACCCAATGTTTAAATAAAAATTTGTTAAGTTTGACAATGTGACAAACTAAATTTTTTTGTGAGAGACTAGGTCAAAATCAAACAACACCATTAGTTAAATATTACGGGCAGCCGGGCAAGACTTTCCTTTTTTTCTTTTTTGAAGTTTAAAAGGAGTAGTAGGTAATGTTGGTGAACTCACTAGTCAAAAATAAGTATGTATCAATTGTTATTCTTTAAAGTAGTATCCTGAATTTGCTTGTAATACCAAAACAATGATATAGAGCTAAAACGTTATACTTCATTTGCACTTACAAATGTATCTTAACCTTCGAATATTTTATGTTACTTAAAAAGTTTTTGGGCAAACCATAAACATGTGAACAATATAATTATATTATTTGTTCTATAATGATGATGCTTTGTGCTTAAGGCTTAAAATAATGGATAGTCATCTATATTAGACGATACTTATCCTAAACACGATTAAAGAAAGGTACAACTAAATCACGAGGTGAGATCTTAAGTTTTTTTAGTCAAGAACGAATCTTTTTTAAGTAATAAACATGGTAGGTTAATGTGATAGATTGTTTTTTGATTAAATATAAGTGACTATTTAAAAATAGCAAGTATAAGATAGGATTGGAATTGAAAATCCAAAATAGTAGAGGCATGTGATAAGAAAGGGTGATGCTTGAATTGATCAACTCTTTGGCTGAACACAGTGGCAACCTAGTTCATCTGTGCCACATCAGCTTTCTCTCTTTGACGACCTGACGACGACCTAGTTGCCACAGTAGTGACCTGAGATTTTTTTTTAAACCCACATGCTAGCCTTAAACTCGGTTGAGTATGCAAACTAGTTCATCCTTTTTGGCCTCTCAACCCAACACAACCGACCACCCCACAGTGGTGTCGACCTAGGTCGACCGACCACAACCCAACCACACAACCGATGCATTGTGTTCAGCCTTAGTTCAACTTCTATCGTATCCATTTTTTTTTTTCATATAAATAATTTTTTATACATCAATATTCATAGTAATATAGTATGTTTTTCTTCATTAAAAAGGAGGGCAACAAAAAGAGTTAATTACCTACTAGTCATTTTTTTTAATTGTGTGTATTCTTTTTTATTTCCTCTTATATACCGTAAATTTTTGATTTCGTGTGTCCATGTAAAATGATCATTTTACCTTTCGATGTCAATAAAGCAGTTAAAAAATGTAAGGGTAAAATTGTCATTTTACATGAGCAAATACACACATATGTCTAAATTCAAAAGTTTGAAGTATATAGAAGCAAAAAAATAAAAATGCTACACTCAATTAGAAAATTTTACAAGTTAGATACATTTTCAGGTAATTATCTCATAAAAAAATCTCCGTAAAGAAGAGTCGCGACAGAAAATATAAAATATGTTAACTTGTAAATATGCAGTTACGAATAATCTAGCAAAAAAATAATAAGAATTGATTTACTAATGTACTTTGTAATTTTTTTTTTTTTTTTTTTTAAAGAAAGAAATTCTATTATTACTTCTAAAAACGGATTACAATAAAGATGGCAGGCAAACGGGCAATATATATAAACTTAAAAACAACTAGATAAAACTATATATAAAAGAGGTTGGAGAATGTAAAAGACATTATGGCTTAGCTAAGTTGGGGACCTAAATTCGTCACGGACAGGCTTGACTCTTAGGCTGTGTTTGGCAGCGGGCTTATGAGGTGCTTATGGGGCTTGGGCTTTTAAAATAAGCCGGTTTATAAAATAAGTCTCGTTTGTCATGCGGGCTTATGAAATCATAAGCCCCTAATAGGGGCTTAAAACTTTAGCCCCATAAAAGGGGCTAAAAACTTTAGCCCGAGGCTTATGAACCATAAATTACATATTTACCCACAAAAATATCTAACATATACCATAAAACTCATTGAATTATATCCTTTTTAGTAATTTTGCAATAATAAGCCCCAGCCCATTTGCCAAACAAGTCTACAAAAATACAAATTTCAACTTCGGCTTATAATAAAAGCTCTAGCCCCAGCCCCAGCCCCAGCCCCAGCCCATCGCGCCAAACATACCCTTACTACTGATGAAGTTTGTTTTTATGTGAACAACTTACAATTTGTCTGTTATAGCCGAAAAAACTATCGACCCTAGTTTAGTAAACAGTAAATGAAATATTGGCACCCTTGTGTTGGTCAAAATGGAAAGGCTTGGTAGCATTTGGTTTGTTTAAATATGCTAAAAACCCCTCAAGACTCGAAGTACAACATCCATAAATTACAATGGTCCAAAAACAAATAAGTTAGAATCTATGATTTTCAACTCATTTTTCTTAAGGGTTACGTTTTGCTTTTGTATAACATTATTACATTTTTTAAACTTTATTCAATCATGAACACCTGAAAAACGATTTATAACTAACACCCTGTAAAAAAACATTTTCAAGTAACACATACCTTGATTGACGTTGATTTTAGTTATTTATTAATGTGACGTGTCGTCTGTTCAGCCTAATTCCTTAAAAGACCCTCTATTTTTGGTCTATTTTGGAATCTGGATAAAAGTAATGTCCGTAAAAAGCAACTCATGTTTAATCTTTCTTTTTCTATAGTACTAACGAAGATTGTAGTAAAAACTATGGGAAGTGATTTGTAGTTTTGTACACTCACATTATTGATTGGTACACTCAAATTATGAGTGTTTTGATACTTATACCCTTACAGGGTGAGAATAAGTAAAAGTGCTATGAGGGTATAAATGTCAACACGCTCATAATTTGAGTGTACCAATTAATTTTATGAGTGTACAAATCACTTCCCAAAAACTATAATCTGGTTAACAAAACCAAAGATAGAACGCGTTGAAGGAATAAAGTGCTCCCCGTGCTTAACGTGTGTGGGTTCTTTCGGACGTAGCGAGTGACGTTCTTGATGCACTTCACATAAGAAAAAGATACGTGTTATCCTCGTCTTTGGTTTGATCTCAAAATCAAACTATAGCGTGACAGTAAGTATAGGCTAAGACAAGACGGTTGGATAATAAACGTAAAAGTAAGGGTGCAATATACCACCTTATTTACTTTACCTGACAACAGGGAAAAAATAGTGAGCGGAGTTGTGCCTAGCTTAGGTGCTACTAGGCATGTCCACGTGAGGGACAATATCTCGAAATATCCGATTATGGCTGCTCAAGTTCAGTCATTGGCAAGGACTGTTGGATAAAAGAGGTTTTGGATTAAAAAAAATGCTTACTCTTAACACGTGGCTCTTGCCACGTCATCTAGTCGCTTGCAATCGTTCGGCATATCTGTCTTTGGACATGTGTCCTCAAGACACATACGATCTATCTGTCTCTAAACATGTGTCCTCCGGACAAATACATCATGAGAACATATGCATTTAATTTAAACGGCGCATAACAATTCTTTGAAAACCAAAGTATTAAAATGCATATTGAAGAATTAAAAGCACATTTTACATATCAAATGATGTAAACATAGCATAATCAAATGATAGAATATAAGTAAGCACAATTATAAGACTTGAACTTTGCTTGTCACAACACGATTAACTTTTTATAGTTTTACTAGCTGGGTATACGTTTGTTACGGCGGCGGTTACCTGTGTAACTAAATCTTCCGACGAGTATACATTTCTATGTTATATGTTTTTAGTGAGAATATAACTTTATAAATGGTGTTAGTAAAAAAGTTCACAATGTTGATTAAATAAGAAAACTTTGTATTTATAATTGCTAATTGTATCGTGTAATATGACTTTGTAACATTAGTCGCAAATAACTCTAATGTTATATAAATCTTCAAATTGACTGTGTAATATAACTTTCAATATGCCATACATATTATGTCATTAACTAAATATCTTCAAACTGAAATGATTTGTGTAGATGAGATTACACGTTTTTAATAACCATTATTTATAATTATGGTTTATAGTTAAATTTATTGCAAGAAGTAACATATCATTAAATATTTAAATATATCATTAAACAAAGTATTTATTAGTTTTAGTTGTTTTATTTGATAATAAAAGTAACACATTTCTATATTAAGCAAGTGTCTTCTTTTAACTAAAAACTTTATATTTGACAATGTATCAAATACACTATAAAGTAAGTCTTATTGTTAATAGGCAAATTTGACAAGTTTCACATCTGTTTACTTTAATGTATTTTTTTTTCCCTCATGGTTGTAGCTTTTAACTTTAAGGGTGGAAAATAACTAGTTTTATGATAGGTTGAATGGCTTTCATAGAATTTTTTTTTTCTATCTTTCTTGGTGGTGCATTAACTTGGATGTTTTATCATGTTACTTTTATAGCCGAATAAAAAAAACAATCACGCGTTACATTACCATGTATTGTCATTTCCAATTATGTTAGGTTAGGATGTTGATATAAGAAAGATAAAAAATCAAATTTTGTACAAATTATGATATGTCCTTTTACAAGTTATTATGTGATCAGATTTGGTAAATCAATATGTTATCTAATATTAAAATGAATTATAATACAAAATTATATTCATTCAATCAATTTAGGTACAACCTATGGCAATCCAATTCTTAGTATTTTATAAACTTCATAATTTTAAGTCTTTTTTTTTTTTTGAACTGACATAATTTTAAGTCTTGCCGGCAAGCCTTTATTTAGTTTCATGTAATAAACTAAGAATGATGGCTCATCCACACATCATGCCCTGAAAATAAAGAATGGATGGCAATTCTATGTAAATGATGTTAGAAACACTTGTGGACTGGTAAAGTAGAATGACCCGTTACGGATATACTAGAATAAGGAACAACACCACCCGTGAAGTTCTTTCTGTAGAACGAACTTAGTATCGCAAATAAGAGCTAGCCTTAAATCCATATCATGTTGGGGTTGCATTGATCTTCACTCGCGCTTTACGACAAAATGATCTTAAAGATCATAACAAAACGTCGTGGTCGGTCAAGAAATTTGAATTGGAGGTGTGAGCCTCATGTGTTGACGAGCTAGAACAGGTTCTTAACTCCCTCTTGTTTACTGCTTCTAACTTAGATAAATGGAACGGTCTATTGCGACAAACAGAAAATTCACAGTTTAAAAGCTAGCTTATTTTGTTGGTCGGAACATTCTTGGACCATTCTTTATTGGGTGCAATCACAACTAGAACAATTGGACATCCTTGCTCGCCGGATATGGTTAAAATTTTGGCGTTGGTGGGGTATCGTCGCGCCTACCAAATTCTCGAAAAGATGTTATTCTTCTATCTCTTGCCACGACAAATTCGAAATTGGTAAGTAAAACTTTGCAAGGTGTTTTATATGTGTTGATGTGGTCTATTTGAAAGTGGAGGAATCGGGTGGTCCATGCTTTCAACAATGAGAAAAACGCAATTTTAATTGAGGACATATTCCTGCAAATTCAACAACTATCACTTCTTTGGATTTCCGAATAGGTGCTAAATGCTGAATTTAGATTGGGTAGATGGATATTCGCTCCTAGAGAAGTCTTTAGTTAACATCTTTTGTGTTTTGGTGTTAGGTATGCCTCAATGCTTTAATATTGTAAATCGCCTTTTTCGGGTTTAGTTTGCTTCTATCTTGGAAGCTCAATTGTGTTTTGGTTTCTTTCCATGTTTCTTAAGAGTGTTTTAATAAAAACCTTGCTTATCGTTAAGAAAAAGATCATAACAAAACACCCAATCAAATCAAAACACTTATCAGCACACTCAGTCAAATACCTCTATAAGGGTTAGAACCAAGGTTCTAGATAACGTGAGGCGTGGCGTGACGGAATATTCAAGCCTCACATCTTAGTAGCTATGGCGAAGCCTTAGCGTTTTTGAAGCATGACTTAAAGCAGCAAAAAAATGAAAATATTTATAAATTTATATGTTATATATCATATATCATATATATCGAGTTTTCAAAAAGTGTTATACATAAAGAACTAAGTCATCAAACTATCCTTACACGTAAATTTTTTCATTAAAAAAAAAAGAAAAAAAAAAAGAAAAGCCTTTTTCATCGTAGTTGAATTAAAAAAAGGCGTCACGGCTCACGCATTGGCGTGCCTAATTGCACCTTTCCATGCTTCATCTTACATCACGCCATAAGTCGATGCCTTGGTCTATTGTGTAGCGTGGAAGTCACGCTTCGCGCCTTTGCGTCGCTATAGCGCGCCTTTTAGAACTATGGTTAGAACCCATCTATCCCACCTCCGTTGCGCTTCTTTGCACCTGTTAGAAAACCAAACCACGCATAGTTGTTGAACTTGTAAGAAAATGTCTTCAATCAGCCTAGCATTTATCTCTTCCTCATTGACGTGAACCACTCATTTTTGCCACTTCCATATAGCCCACATCAATACGTAAATTACACCTTGCAAAGCCTTACCAACATCTTTTAACTCGGTCGGGATCAAGTTATGGGATATTTCATCCTCCACAGAAAATGTGTTGGGGGACGGTAGAGGTGCACATCCGAACCGGTTAACCGAACCGCATCCGAAGACAAACCGAAAAACCCAACCGGTCAAAACCGGTTTTGACCATAACCGGTCCGGTTTTTATCCAAACCGCCGGTTCGGCATTTTGAAAAAACCACCGGTTTGGAGACCGGTTTTTATTAACCGAATAACCAAACTGGTTCGGTTTTTTTTGCTATGGGCGGGTTTTTTTGAATTTTAAAATTTTGAATTTGAAATTTTGAATGAGGGGCGGGAAGGAGCGTGGTGGGGGGGGGGGCATATTTTATTAAATATGTTTTAAAAATTACCATTTTGCCATCTAAATGTTAGTATTAATAGATGTGTTATGTATTTGGTTAATTACCACTTTCAAGTAATAAAAAAAACACTCAAAAAAATCAAAACCGAAAGTATGGAAAGTTCAAACACCACCAACACCGAAGCTGGTTCAACAAGTGTAGCGACGGTTTTGAAAGTTTTACCATGCGACTGTGTAAAAGATCCATGGGAACACTACAACTACGTCCTAATGTCGGACGGTAAGAAAAAGGCTCAATGTAAATATTGCTTGAGTATATTGTCTGCCGGTTCCAACTCGACGTTGAGGGCTCACATCAAACAAAAGTATTGCAAGGCACTCAAATCGGTTCCGGAAGCCAGTCAATCGTCCATGGCTCGAGACGGGACTATTTTTCATACGATCATGATTTACTCCGTCAAAAATTGGTCGGTTTGGTGATTCAACGTGGTTTGCCGTTCAACCACTATGACCACGATGGGACGACGGAGGTGTACCAGAATTATATGCAACCGCAGTACCATCATGTAAGTCGTATTACTCTTAAACGCGATGCTATGAAAATGTGGAAAACGGCTAAGCAAGATTTAAAAAATACTTTTTTAAATATAGATGCTTGTGTTAATTTAACAACCGATGTTTGGGCCGCTAATCATAATTTGCCATTTTCGTACCTTTGTGTTACCGCACATTGGGCTGATCCCGAAAGTTGGCAAATGATGAAGCGAGTCGTAACATTTGAAAACTTTCCGGTTCCTCACTCCGGAAAAGCTTTATACAAATTGTTGAAAAAAGTGTTTCATAAATTTAACTTGACAGAAAAAAAAATTCAATAACGTTGGATAATGCTAGTAACAACACAAATGCAATGGGTAGACTAAAAATGGAATACGATCCACCTTGTAATGGAGATTTTTTTCATAGTCGATGTGTTGCACACATCATTAACTTGGCCGTGCGAGCGGGATTAAAAGATCCGCATTTGAGTGAAGTGAGAGAAGGTTTTAAAAGAATGTTAGTCGATGTTTTTAAAAATGGTAATAAAAGATATAATGCATACATTTGGTTGTGTGAAAGTGCGGAGAAACCTTGGTTACAACCTTGTTGGGATGTTGAAACAAGATGGAACTCCACTTATCTTATGTTCATAAGTGGTTTAAAACAAAAGGTAACTTTGCAATATTTTCATGATGAGAAATTGTCGGGAAGGGGTAGGTGTGCTCCATTTGATGCCGATAATTGGGATACTATTGAAAAACTAACCCGGCTACTTGAAGTTTTTTACAACGCAACAAAAAAATTGTCGGGAGTTTATTATCCAACGGCTCATTTGGTACTCGAGCAACTATTCTTGATGTCTTCACAAATTTCCGCATTTGAATTTCATGGTGGTGTTTATACAAGCATGGTTTCCGGGATGAAAGAAAAGCTTTTGAAATATTTTGAAACTTTGCCACCGTTAATTACTTGTGCGGCCGCATTAAATCATGTTATAATGTAAAAGAGGTAGAGGTGCTTATCGACTCGATTGTGACTGATTTGGGTTGTTTCGCGTCAAACCCGAACTATGCGAATGATGCAAAAGAGTCCTTTGGCCATTCTTTTAAAAGTTTGTGGCAATATTATTTTGAAAAATATGGTAACCCACCTCCTACTGTGACGGAGTCTTCTTCATCATCATCAAGGGGTTTTAGAGGGAATCTGATACTTGCTTTGCATAAAAAGATAAGAGATAATCCCAACAAACGGTTAAGAAATGATGGTTTAGCGAACAGTGAATATGAAAGATATATCACAACCGATTTTATCTCACATATTCCGGCCGAACAAGTTGAAAACTTTGATGTGTTGGCGTTTTGGAAAGCAAAGGAAACAATGTTTCCCGTTCTATCCCGAATGGCTCGTGATGTACCAAGTGTACAAGCTACTTCGGTAGCTTCTGAATCCGCTTTTTCAACAAGTGGAAGGGTTTTATCAAATCTGAGAAACAGGCTCACACCGGCTTCTTTGGAGATGTGTATGGTTTTGAAAGATCACTTGGACGCAATGAAGCGAGTGGAAGATAAGACTGATCTTGAAAATTCCGCAGACTTCGAAGGGGAGGTCTACGTGGAAGAGGCACAAGCGGGTGAAATCGATATGCTTTCCGATGAAGAACTAAGACAAGATGCAGCTGCTCAAGAAGCTAGGGGATCCGATAACGACTATTAGGACTTTTATGCTTACGTATTATGTTTTAAGTTTATGTATTTCCTTTGATGTATTTCTTTTAAGTTTATGTATTTTCTTTCAGTTTATGTATTTCCGACGTTATAAATAAAAGTTGATGTTTATTCAGTGTAAGTTTGTTACATGTTGAAAAACGAAATATATATATATACATATATATATATATATATATATATAGATATATATATATATATATATATGTATATATATATATATATATATATATATATATATATATATATATATATATATACATATATATATATACATATATATATATATACATATATATATATATATACATATATATATATATATATATATATATATATATATATATATATATATATATATATATATATATATATATATATATATATATATATATATATATATATATAGGGGAGCTTTATTTTGATAACCCTGTTAAGTGCGAGAACTGCGAGAACTCCTTTAAACCAATGAGATTTTTTTAAATATTAAAAATTATCAATAATCCAAAAGGGTATCATGGTAAAATGTAATTTTTAAATTTTTATTTATTTATTTTTTTATTAAATCCTGTTTTTTAATACTCCTAAATATTCGGACTTTTTTTTTCTTTGAATTTTTTTAAGCTAGCATACAGGTGCATATATGTTATTTTTTTATATATAAAAAAATGAGGTACATGCATGTTTTTTAGACAATGTAAATTTAAATGTGTTTTTAGTATGTAATTGTTTACACTTTTCTATCAACCTACCAAGACTTTTGCCTAATTATTGTTATATTTTTTTATTTGGAGTTTGAAACACAAATCAAAGAACATAAACCATTATAAAAGATAAACAAGATTCATATATTTATTTAATGTTACATTTCACTTAATTACAAGTAAAAAATATATATATGCAATAATCGTATACCTTCAAAAGTCGCAAATTATCTTCATGTATATTTGTGTTCATCCACTTCTCGGTCTTCAATGATATCGTTATTTTCATCTCAAACAAGCATGCACAAAAAAAATTAAACCTCCAACAAATAAAAAAACAAAAGATAATCTTAACTATCATAACGCATATGCACAATCTTGTGTATATCAAACATATTTTGTTTAATCATAAACAACTATCAAAACATACATGTTCATGAGAACATGTATGTTTTCATAACAGAATTGTTGTCAAACATAAGTGTTTTGAAACATGCATGTTTTGAACCATAATTGTATTGAAGCATAATTGTATTGAAACTATTAGATATGAATGAAGATAGAATAAAGTCATCCCAACAGTTAACTACTAATAAACTATTAAACATAAAAAAAAAAAATCAAAAACATAAATTTTTAAAAGCAAAATATGTTTAATAACATAAGTTTTTTTTAGAACATACATGGTTTTAAAACATACATGTTTTTAGCATACATGTTTAGAAGCATTCAAGTTTTAAAACATACATGTTTTGAACGTACATGTTCCAATTAACCATGTCTAAGCGCAAAAAAAATAAACTATACCATACATTGGTTGATTTCTTTTTCCTTTATATCATCCCTAAGAATGTAATTTTTCTCACTGATAATATACATTGCTTGATCAACTTTTGTTATATTCTCGTTAAATAATAAAATGCTCGTCTATATAGATCTTACAATTGATTAAAAAAAGTTGGCAAAACTTTTTTAAATATACATGTTTTAGTGGCCTAGAATAAATAAAGTTAAAAGAAAATGTGAACATGGCCTAGAAAAAAAGGCTCATCAATGAATACGTGAACATGTACGTGAATAATAAGCTATAACAATGAATAATAACAACATATATCAAAGACTTAATAACCTAGTAACCTTCATATTAGATACTATTTTAACATACTATTCTTACCTCTTGTCTTTCCCACTTTGGCTCACTGATGGTATCATCGTCTCCGTCCAGCACAACAAATTCATCCTCACATACTATCTACCATCGTCACGCTCTAAAGTCACCAACAAAATTCGGAATATCCAACTCCTCAATATCTGCAAAAACATATTCAAACGCATCGGAGGATTCCGGCGAGGTAGCAGCGGAAGACCTGAAAGTTTGTCAAAAAATAAAAACAAAACATAGATCGATCTATAAATACAATAAATGAATTCATTAAAAAAAACTTTCAAAACTTGAAAAATATATAGATCTAGAAAGAAAAACAAGTGTATTCCTATTGTACGTCTAATTAATACACAATCTATGTAGGTACCCCAAATAATTATTGACGATTCTTGCAACTAATGAATAATGACAACATATCTTGGTACTGGAATGTAACAACGACATCAGATCCACAGTCGCCGGTGACATCAGATCCACAGTCCTGGACGGTTTTGCAGCCAAATCTTCGCCATCAATCGTGATGGTTATGATGACAAATGGAAGGAGTTATGGTTGGAGGCTGTCAAAAATGGTGATTGTGGAAGAGATTGGGAGAGAAGGCTGCTAGGTTTTTTGAGAATGGAAGAGAGAGGAATAAAATGTGGAAAACCTAATACTCCGTAACTTAATATGACGGTTTTAATAAGATATACTTAAAATCCTTTTAATTTTAATTTTTGCAATGACTATGATACCCTTTTCTATTTTTATCATATATGACCTTTTTCTATTTATTTACAAATATGTCACATTCATTTTTGACCATTGATCAACTAATCCAATGGTTTAAAATGGGTTCTCGTTGTTCTCGCACATAATAAGGTTCTCAAAATAAAGATACACTATATATATATATCCGGTTAACCGGTTACAAACTGGTTAAATATTTAAAAATTTTCAATTTTCGACTAGGCGGCAAAAAAAATTTCAAAATGAAACCGGTTAAACCGGTTACTAATTTTTAAAAATTCAAAATTTTGAAACCGGCGGCAATTTTTAAAAATTCAAAAATTTGAATTTACAACCGGTTAACCGGTTATGAACCGGTCCGAAACCGGTCAAACCGGTCCGAAAATTAAAATGTTAAATTTTCAAATTTTGAATTTTTTATGAGCGGGAAGGCGGGTAAACTTTCAAAATTTGAATTTTTTTTATATTTACAAGTTTGCCATTGTAAGACTAGTATAAATATATAAATTGTATTTTTATTTCTTTGCAACTTTTATACAATTAAAATAAACTCTAAAAAATAAAAATCAGAAGCATTTCACATTTTTACTATGGCTGATGCTGATCCTGCACCACCTCCGCCACCCCCGCCACCGGTGATTGTTCGTTATTTACCGGTAGACCGTGTACCAAATGTTTGGGCTCACTACCACTACGTTGAAATGTCGAATGGCATGCGAAAGGCTCAATGTAAGCATTGTTTATGTTTCTTCAAACCCACTTCCAACGCGGCGTTGAGGGCTCACACACAGAAGTATTGCCTACATGCACCTGCAGTTGATGCCTGATTCGAGACCTCGAGTCGACGTTGAGTAGCTTATCAAGTTATCGATGTTTTATGTTTACGTTATTATGTGTTATGTTTTAAGTTTATGTGTAATGTGTGATGTATCATGTATTCTCCGTTCTATTAAATAAAAGTTCTAGTTTATTAATACACGAAACAAGAAAACGATGACAAACGACGACGAAAAAAAAAAAAAATACTAGAACCGGTCAAAACCGGTTAACCGGTCTAGACCGGTCCCAAACCGAGCCCAAACCGGTTTGGACCGGTTGGGTTTTTCAGCCTTCACCTCCGGTTCGGAACCAAACCGGTTAACCGGCCCAACCGATTTTTTTTCTCGTTGACCCAAACCGGTTCGAGTTTGACCGGCCGTCAAACCGAACCGGTTAACTGTTTTGTGCACCTCTATGGGATGGCATATGTCACCATCTTCAACACTTCTTGAAAGCTTTCTGTAAATACTTTGGTTCCAGTTTGTGATATATATAAACTTCCTTTACTTTTACAGGAAAAAAAAAGATCATAATAACATTGATGATCGATATTACCATTACACAGTTATATTCTACGGGTAGTTATATATATATATTTTTTCTTTTGAACTTCGTTATATTCTACTAATCGTTTCAAAATAATTGTGCAAAGACAAAAACATACAGTTTAAGAAAAAAATCATAATTACAGCTTTATTTTTCTTACTTTTTGAATAAAAGACAATTTTACCCTTAACCATTTAATTTAAAGGGATTGAGTCGTAGAAAAGCAATATACCTTTTAAAGTTTTCCGTTTTGGTACGTGTACTTTTTTTAAGTTGTAGATTAGCAATGTACTTTTTAAAGTGTCTCGTTTTGGTACATATACTTTTTTTAAGTTGTAGAATAGCAATATATTTTTCATAAGTGTTCTAATTTTGTACGTCATACTTTTCATAAGTGTTCCAATTTGGTACGTCATTAACGTACGAAATTGGAACACTTATGGAAAGTACATCGTTATTCTACAACTTAAAAAAATACACGCACCAAATTAGAACACTTAATGAAAGTACATTGCTATTTAACAACTTAAAAAAAAGTACACATATCAAAACAACAAACTTTGAAAAGTACATTGCTATTCTACGACTCAATCCCTAATTTAAAACCTTTTTAAAGCTAGTAATAATAAACATCAAGTGAAGTTAATATAGTAAACTTGATCTATATTCTCTATATATTTTTGAAAGTGAACAATTAATTTAGGACAACCCAAAAAGAAAATATGTTAACAATAAAAATGGGACTGTGAGAGTATTAAAAAGGAGGCAGTCTGGCGTTCGTACACTAAAACAGATTCTAAGACTGAAAGTAGTGGTAGGTGACTTAGTTACCGCCACCATAGTATCACCTTCGCTTTCTCTCTACTTTCACTTTCACTCACTCTCATTCATCATACATCTCTTTTGATTACCATACCTCACATTTCATTAAAATACTTATTTTATACAAAATATACTTCAATAAATACTCGCCACACACTCACAAATCAAATACAAAAAATATTAAAACAAAAGTGACGCCCAAGATTTTCAATTATAAACATTGGTGAGTAACTCACCAAACCATCTCATTTTAGCCGTAACTTTTGTTATGTATTTAGGGTGGGTCGTGAGTGACTGACTCACTCACCAAATGGTGAGTTGAGCACCACTCCATTTAGGGTGTGTTTGGTACCGAGAATTGGGGCAAGAGAAATGGAAATGGTTCCATTTCTCTTGTTTGGTACCGAGAATTGAAAAAGCGGAGAAATGGGGTAGAGAAATGGAGAGAAATGGAGAGAATTGGGTAGTGTAATTTGGTTAGCTCCATTTCTCTTATTTTGGTGGAGAAATTGGAGAAATGGATTTTTTTTTTTTTTTTTTTTTTTTTTTTTTTACATTTAAAAAAAATTAAAAAAAATATTTAAAAAAAATATATATTTTTTTAAAAAAAATTATTTTTTTTTAAAATAAGTTTTTTTTAAAATAAATACATTTTTTTTTTAATTATTTTTAAAAAATTATTTTTTTTAAATATATTTTTTTAAATAAATACATACATTTTTTTTAAATAAATACATTTTTTTTCAAAATTATTTTTAAAAAATTATTTTTAAATATTTTTTTTAAAAATTATTTTTTTTAAAAAAATAAGTTTTTTTTTTTTAAATAATTTTTTTTAAAAAAATTATTTTTTAAAAAAAATAAGTTTTTTTTTTTAAAATAAGTTTTTTTTTAAAAAAAAATTATTTTTGAAAATTATTTTTTTTTTAAATAATTTTTTTTTTCATTTCTCGGGTCAAGTCTCTGTTGTTACCAAACATTTGAATTGAACACAATTCACTACTGAGATTTTATTCTCTACTTCATTTTATTCTCTACTTCATTTCTTTTCTCTGAATTTCTCTCTACCAAACGCACCCTTAGTATAAAACGTAGTTTAAAGATGATACATTGTTTTGGACACATTGACACGTTCACATTTAGTTTAAAGTTAAGATAACTTTGAATAACTAAAAACTGCCACGAACTCATATAAAATGTACACATATTTGAAATTGATAGGTACACCAAATGTACATGTGGGGTTGTCCACTTGACTCGTGCATATTTTGTACGTATACAATGCATCCGTTTTTATTCGTGTGCATGAATTTATGTTTGGTATATATACTAGATATTTTTATAAATTCAGTCTGTGACATGTCGTCCAACACAATGTGATTAATCTTGTTCGACCTAACTAGCAAGCATTCCATGTACAAGACAAAGAGAAATAGCGTTGTTAACCATTCGGCAAGGCCATAAGATACAAGAAGGAGAAAACAAGAAGCCGTTAACTAGCTAATAATAAAGTCGTTAAGGTGGTTGAACAAACTACCCGTCAATGGGGCCCTATCAACAACATTGCATTTTTAGGGTGCGTTTAGTATCGCAGGAATGAGGCTATGACTATAGAAGTGATTAAAGGTGTTTGTTTAAAATGAGAGGATCCACCACTATAGTAATAAATGATAAATATAACTCATACTCCATATACATGAAAGGATCTATGTATGAATCTTTCATAAGTGAGGGACCCACCACTACTATCAAACTCATACCCATTGTCATTCAATACAACATACCAAACGCACCCCTAGTAAATGGTTTTCACTATAATAATTGTTAAGGTTTGTCTAAGGAATGAACTCAGAGCATTACTTTAAATAGTTAAATAAAAAAGTTTAAGTTCATTAATTAAAAAAATCATAACAAATTAGGGTAGATTATAAGAACATTTAATGTATATTAAATGCATTTTTCAATTAAAATAAAAGCTAGGGTGAGTTCATGCACCTTAAGCGATGCACTAAGGGCACTGGCAACCATGATGCACTAAGGGTGAGTTCATGCAACCATGATACCGTACGTTACCACTCATCAATAATATCATTACACCTCATCTCATAACTCATCATATTTTTCTAGTGGCAACCGTGATTCCATACCTCACCTAATTTTATTTTGAAAACACATCTAACGGCTAGTTTTAGAACCGTTGCCAACGGCTCCTTTTTGCTTCACCATGCCATACCGATTCGGCAATCTTTGCCGCTCTTCTTCGCAACCGCCCCATACCGCAACGGTGGCACCGGTGTTGCCGCTCGGTATGAGGGCAAACCGAGCCCATACCGTGCCCATTGCCACTCCCCCAAGGACACTTGTTTGACAATCCTTAATTGTTAAGCAAAATTAAATTTGACCTTTGCTAAAAATGATTTTCAGTATGTTTCGGTTACTTAATGAGTGTGAGTGTTTGTCTTAGATGTACATGTCTTAATCGAGGTACTCCAACTGCTTTTACGACCACTGCAAGATATGTAGATAGAAAAGTTTTGATCTTATACATACTTTGAAATAATCAAAGTGTCTGGCAATTAGATAGTTTGACGATGGTTTTTGTTCGACGTTTAATGGAATTTAAATATTTGTTTAAAGAACCATTTAGGGTCGTTTAGTGAAGATAAAAAACTTGTAACCAACATAATTCATAACTAATATGTGAGGTATCGCGTTTAATTCTTATTAGCTGCAAATTAAACAAACATGAATTGACCATGCTAGCCTTCTGAAAAAAAAAAAAAAAAAAAAAAAAAAAAAAAAAAAAAAAAAAAAACGACATTGCCCGGTTTCATTTTTCGTGATCATGGATTCAAACCTCTTAGATTAGTCGAGCTAAAGATCGAAAAACACGGTTAACAAAATACTTCCTCCGTCCCCAATAAATAGTCCACATTTTTTATTTAAGATGTCCTAATTTAATTGTCCACTACAAAATTTGATCGAATTTACCATATCACTCTCGTTTAAAATTATTATTATAAACTTTAAAGAAGACATTAATTAGTTAGTTTTAAGTAAAATTGTCATTCTGCGAAAAAGTGAAAAAGAGAAAACAATAATAATTAATATGATATTGTAAATTGTGTGTTCATTGTCACAGGACAATTATTTTGAAACGTTAGAAGTAACAAATTTGTTTAAAGTGAAATTCTTATCTTGAATTGTTGTCATAGATTTTACCTATTACGTTTTCTCAACGTTGCATAAATCGCGAATCGATAGTCAGGCAGTCAATTCTTTTGCAGTTTGTAATCGATTTAGGCGGGATTAATCGGTGATTAATCGAATTGGCATTTTGGCAAATTTTGAGTATTTTTTACGAGTTTTGGGTATTCATTGCAAGATTTTTCTTAAAAAATATATTGTAATAGATATAAACAACAAATATAAGTGATTAAAACTAGTTTACAATGAGTTTTTGGTATTTCCAACAAGATTTGCAAGTTTCCACAAGTTTAACCACCTTTGACAGTCGTTGATAACCGTTGAGCGTTTACACAAATTAAAAAGATTGGTGATCCAGTAACGCTTAGGCGGTGATTAATCGGTCTTGTAAGCTTTTTTTTTCCAACACTGTTAGCTTTTCGAGATATATAAAGAGAACTATTTTGAAGTTACCCTATATTTTTCAAGGTTTTAAAAATCGCTAGGCGCTAGGGAGGCGGTCGGGTAGGGCCTAACGAATAATCGGTTAGGCGGAGATTAATCGGATTGGGATTTTTATGTTTAAAATTGTAATTTTAGATATTATATTATATGTACGAGATACGCATAGTGCATCAAAGTTCAAGTATTTCAAGTGTTCAAATATAAACATAAGACTAAAATACACCGTTGGTCTCTAAACTTGGCTGGACGGATCGCGATGGGACGAACCTCGCCTTTTTCATCGCCACAGGTCCAAACCTTGGCCATTAAATGCCAGATTCGTCCCTTGACCAATAACGGCGTTGTCAACGTTCCGTTATACGCAAAAAAAACCCGTAATCAAGTTACTGTTGAGGGTACAATAGTCATTTTGTTTTATATACTGTAGCACCTGTCTTGTCCAATTTCCAGCCATTTTGTACAATATAACAAAACCGTGTACTCATTGCTCATCCCCAAACTTGTTTTGGAAGCCTACCTAGAAAACCCTAATGCAATGTCTATCATTAAATCAAATAATCTGAGTAATAAAATAACAAAGAACCACCTTGGATTTACTCTGTGGCGAGTAAGGGAATATCCTTTATATGATGATCGTGAAACGGAGGAAAGAGCTGCAGTCAGGAGATATTGTAAGTCTTTTTTGGTTAGAGCCTATTACAATCATATGTTAGTACGACTGATTAAGTTATTCCCCTTTTAGGTAACTTTAGCTTAACAATGTTTGTGTACATTTTTTTATACAGCGGGTGAACCTGGATCGTTTAGCATGATGTTCCATTATGAAGGTACATTCAAATACTTTCCAGGTAGGATATATCAAGGAGGCAAGAAATGCCTTGTTGATCTTGTGGAAATAAAAGAGGTATTTGTTGATGAAATGGAGGCTCTCATGACCCAAATCGGTTATGAGTCTGGACAAACCAATTATTTCTACTTTCTTAAGCCGGGTTATACATTAGACGACGGTTTGTTTTCTTTGCGTGAACCTGCTAATCTAGACTTGTTGAAAGATGTTGTCATACAGCATAAGCTGATAGACGTGTATGTTGAAATAGGGAAGACTAGATTAGAACTTTCTGAAATGTCCCCACAATCAATTAAGACTGTGTTTTGGGAGATGGATGAAGATAGGAGAAAAGTTGCTACTGCGGCTATTCAATCCTGTTGTAGACGGTTGGTGTTAGATGATATAGATAATGAACCTTCCCTAGATCCGTTTATCCAACTTACACAATTGCCTGTGGACGTCAATGATATTGGTGAATCTAGCAATTTTCCAAACATTGAGCCACTCTTTTCCACCTTAGACTGCTCATTTGCTAGCCAACCTGTTCAAAACAGTGAGCGTGCTTTAGTAGTTATTGATGAGGACAATGCTATAAAGGAGCCTGATAATGTTGAGGTTAATCTGTTTAGAGTGAGTCAGGGGAAGGACTTTGACAAAGGTGGAACAGCACTAGTTGATGTCAATAACACCTTTGAGGAGCCTGAAAATTTTTAGGTTAATATGTTTCAATTGACACAGGAGAAGCATTTACACAAAGCAGGCAGACCACTAGTTGATGTGAATAACAGGTTTGAGGATCCTGATGTGGATGTAACTCTGTTTCAACTGACTCAGGATAACATGGAAGAGGATCATGTTGTTGATCTTACTCTGTTACAAGCGAGTGACACTAGTGAATTTGGCAATGCAGTTGAACCAAATCAAGATAACACTTGTCAAGAGAATGATGCACATCTTGGTATGCTACAAGTAGGTCAGAGTAATGATTTAGGTGAAGAAGGAACAACCAGTAATATAAGTGATGACAGGCAGTTGGTAAATGATTTACCTGTGATGGTTGATGAAGTATTTTGCAGCGACCATGTTAGTTTCCAACACGTACACTTTGCTAATGGCGTCTATACCACTTATTTCTATACTGGTCAGGAGTTTGGTACTGCAGGGGAATTAAAAAAACCTAGTAAGAGAGCATTCAATAGAAACTAGGAGGGAGTTGTTTTTTTTGAAGAATGACAAAACAAGAATAAGGGTCAGGTGTAGGGGTTGTGTTCCAGTTTCAGGCCCAACTGAAGGTCCTGGACTGGATATTGGCCCATCTAGAAGTCCATTAAGTAGAAGGGGTATAAATGTATTACTTTCTGGCAAAAAGGACCCTTCACAAATACTCTGCCCATGGCTATTATTTGTCGGCAGGAATGGTGAGACAGGTATCTGGTCGGTCAGAACATATAATGAGCAACACACTTGTTTGCAATCAAGGGAAGTCAGAGCTTTTGACCTTCGCTATATCTCAATGAAAATTACAGCACAAGTTGAAACAAATCCAGAGCTCCATGTCAGGTCTGTGCATAATCAACTTACCAACCAATACGACCTTCAAGTGTCCCTGCAGAAGGTTTTAAGGGCCAAAAACCTAGCAATAACAGCCATCAGGGGTCAATTCAAGCTACAATTTACCATGCTGAGAGATTATGTTCAAGAGTTGCAGAAGACAAACCCTAATACAACAGTGGAGATGAATGTGGAACAACCTCCGGATGAGTCTCTTCCAACCATAGAATTCAAGAGAATGTATGTTTGTTTAGGTGCACTGAAGCAAGGATTTAAAGATTGTGGGAGATCGTTGTTGGGGCTGGCTGCTTTTCCAATTCGTGGTCCTTTCAATGGTCAACTGATGACAGATGTGGGAATTGATAGCAACAATGGTATATACCCTTTCGCTTATGCTTTTGTTGATTCAGATAACATAGGATCATGGAATTGGTTTCTTCATTGTTTATCCGATGATATAGCACTTGGGCAAATTTCAAGCATCACTTTTATTACTGACATGAATAAGGTACTCTCTTACTCTGTTCATGAATTTAAGTCTCACTGTTTTGAAACAGACAATTAAAGATATTTGATTTTGTGCAGGATATAAGTAGAGTTGTAGCAGAAGTTTTTGAAAGTGCAGAACACAGATTCTGTATTAAAAGCACTCATGAGAAAATGAAATTGCAATGGAAAGGTAGGGCCTACAAAGACCATCTGTGAAAATGTGCAACAGCCTCAACTGTAGTACAGTTTCTGAAAGCTATGGCTGATCTCAAGAAACTTAATCAACCAGCCCATGATTGGTTAAGTAAGATACCACCGATTCATTGGTCAAGTTCACATTTTTCATGTAAGTGGTCTATCAGTTTCACTTACTTTGTATTCATAAATGCAGTATAAACAGTTATAATTAATACATGTTTATTACTTGTCATCTTTAGGGAGAGCTACTTCTTATGTGTTACTTAATAACATGTGTCAAGTGTTTCATGAGAAAATAAAAGAGAGGTTAAGCAAACCAATTATTACAGCCTTAGAATACATCAGGGAATACTGTATGAAGAGGATAATGCATGTTCTTATGGTGATTGAGAAGAGTGATGGGCCACTAACACCAACTGCACAACACATGCTAGAGGCTATTAAGAAAGAGGCTGTTAAGTATAATGTGTTATGGAATGGAGGATCTAAGTTTCAGGTTAGTGGACCATGGGGTGACCAATGTGTAGTTAATGTTGTACACAAGACTTGTACTTGTAGAAGGTGGGAGATAACAGGTTTACCATGTAAACATGCTGTTGCAAACAATTGGAATATGGCTTTAAATGGCCAACAAGTCGGAGCTGTAGAAACATGGGCTCATCCTTGTTACTATCTTCTCACTTGGGAGGCTACCTACAAACACCATGTCCAGCCTATAACTAGCAGTGTACATTGGGAAAAATCAACTATGCCAACAACAATTGTTCCACCGAAATCCGAAACAAACCCGCCTACCGCAAGAGGTAGAAAAAGAGTTAGGATAGCTCCTGAAACTGAAAAGATTGTGAAGGATGGTAAGCTGTCAAGGGCTTGGAAGAGTGTCAGGTGTAGTATTTGTGGCATTGCTGGACACAACAAGGTAACATGCCTAGGGTATGCTGGAGCTGGAAGTAGTGATACTGCCAATAAGGGAAATGTCAAACAGGTGCCTACTAAAGCTGCAGGAAAAAAGAAACATCCTAAAGGTAAAAAGGTAGCAGCAGATAAAGAAGCTGAAGGTACAGGTGTTGTTGTTGAAATCCAAGTTAGTGCAATTCAAGGAAGTGGTGTTCAATCTAAAACTCAAGAGCTAGCAATTGAAGATCCCATCATACATGATGCATCCCTGTCACAATCCCAGCAACATCAAGCTGAAGCAATTGCCGATCCCATCATGCATGAGCAAGCCCAGTTTCAATCCCAGCAACATGATCAATCCCAGTCTGATTCTCAGATGCAGTCAACTGATGTTCAAGCACTTTCTGCTTCAACCCAGCCTGCTACACGAAGAATGACTAGGCAGCAGGCTGCACTGGAAAGAATGATGGCCTCACCATAGGTCAAATCTGTTATGCTAATTATCTAGACGATGTTTCATCTATGTTATTTCCGATGGACAAGTTATGTACTCTAAAAACATATGTGTGTGTGTGTGTCTAACTGTAGCTCTCATGCTTTGAAAAGTTTGCAATTTTATGCAGTTCGAATTATATCCATTTGCATTAACTATGGAACCATGTCATTATTGTGTATTTTTTTAGATTGACTAAGCTTGATGTGTGAATAATTTGCATCAAAGTAACCAAAGCTAAATAGAACCTCATAAGAATGTTGACATTTAAAAGTCAACCCTAAACAAATTGCTAACCATCTGCATACCCATAAGACATAGAAAATCAGAAACAAACAAAACTGAATACTTCATAACAAGGTTACTACAATTCAAGATACAAAACATTAACCAAGTAGCCTCATTACATAAAAGGTTAAAAAGTTATCCCAATGCATAAACAATTAAGAACAACATCCAACTTAGCACCAGGTAAATCTTCCACTTCCACACATCACCTTGAGCAGCTACTAATCTTGCCTCAAGCTCATTTCTCCCCCTCAAAAGTCCTGGTATGATCATTCTTGAACGAGCACAGATTTCAGGATCATACCATCTTATCCACCGACAAGAAGACCCCTATTGATGATTATGACAAGTCATTAAACAACCACCATTGTTACAAACTTACACAAGAAATATTAAGACGCACTTACTTGAACAGGACAACCAAAGAATCGACGCCCTGGGTTGGCAGAGGTCCACGAAGTGCGAATAATAGCTTGCTTACCACGCCAGCAACGTACCATCTTCAAACAATTATCGTTTTGAAGAAGACGGGTTTTGAAGGATAGTTTAGGGATGGGTGATAAATGTAGACCAAACCTTGTTAGACACATATACTAGCTACATACACTGTACAACGGTTTTATTTAGTACGCTACAGTGAAAGACGGTTTTGCCCTCACCAACATCACGTTGACAACGGCATTATTGGTCAAGGGACTAATCTGACATTTAATGGCCAAGGTTTGGACCTGTGGCGATGAAAAGGGCGAGGTTCGTCCCATCGCGATCCGGCCTGCCAAGTTTAGGGACCAACGGTGTATTTTAGTCTAAACATAATAAATAATTCTTCAAAGTTCAAAGTCAAACATAGATATTACTCGGTTTGTTGACCATTTTTAAACGATCTTTGACCGATTTTATCCGATTAATCCGTTTGTTGACCGATTTTTATGTGATTTTGTTCGGTGTTTAAGCGATTTTGTTGACCAATTTTTAATCTATATTATCCGATTAGACCGATTTTGTCTGATTAATCGTTTTGTTGACTGATTTTTAAGCTATCTTTGACCTTAAATAGGCCGATTATGATAAATCAAGACGCTTAGTAAGCGATCACTAATTATGCGAGGATTAATTGGCCGCCTAGACCGATTTTTACAACAGACATTTTCTATATGAGATGGTCTATAGAAACCTTTTTTATAGTCAACCGTACAACTCGCGATACAAACAATATAACATTGTAATGCACATGATATAATCATGTGATGCATCTAATGTTTGAATATGGTCCCCAAGTAAATACACATAGTCACATATTATAACACGTCAAACAAAAACAAATTTAAGAAAGTAACAAAAATTATGATTAAAAAAACAGATGTAGGTAGTCAATAGTGAATCCCAAAGAACACCTGCACCAAGGAAAAAAAATATTAAATAAAATCTGACGGCTGAGAATGAAGAGGACTGAGATTACTATGAAAATATTGTTGATTCCATCAAAACAAGACCATCACTTTTCATCAACCAATCAAAACCAGCCACTCCCTCCCCCACTTGACACCTCCACCATTCCTATCCTTCTTTCTTCCCAACCATTCCCATCACGTGGGTCCCACTTTTCTGCTTACGTGTCAAACGAACAACTTTCTTATTTTAGCAATACTTGCACCTCATGTATGTACATTTTACTATTTGTTTTTTTGTTTTCTTTTTGTACCCATGTAATTTTTGAAACACACGAATGGACACTAGACTTTTATAAAACATACCTTCTATTTCTACACGAAATAACACTCGCCAGTTTTTGTGACCTAACACATGAACTCTATCACAGCTTCGCAAGAGCAATGGAGCTGGAGAAATCACCCCGTGACGCCTGATTATGGACCATTACGACAAGGAAAGCCACCAACTTAGCATTTACAATATTTGCATGCCAAGAAGTAACAAGAATTGTGTCCCAATGGTAACTGTTGTTGTGTGAGATTCTTCCCAAACAAAAAGGTTGTGGGTTTAAATCATGCTCAAGACATATGAGATAGTTGTACTGAAGTAAATAAATTGAAAAATAGTTATCGTTTAAAAAAAATAAAAATAAAATAAATAAAAAACATTTGGTATACAAAGTCAATACACATTCTCTTATCATCCCAAGCGCCATTAAAACATTGTGAACACAAACTATTTCACATACTTAACAAACACATTATAAACAACATTGTACACCACTATAATCATATTGTCAAACCAAAACATAATTTACATTCTCGACAAATATAACCACCAAAGTATTTCACATTTTTGGAATCCTTATTTTCCTACATTCAAAACTATACTATTATCAACTTTCATACCACTTGTAGATATTTTCCACATTGTCTTATTTCTTTATTGTGTTTCCATCTTAAAACCCTCTATTGCAACACTATTTTTACTACTTACTATTTGTGCTTCTTTGTACAGACAAGAGTATAAATCTAAAAAGGTACATTACTACATACATTCCCCTACACAGGCCTTTGTCAAAAGCACTAATGCTAGGAAATAAACAAGAGGGTGTATTTAGTAAGGGCTAGGTATTAGAAGGACCATTTGGGTAATTTAGTCAAAGTGTAGGGGGTTGACTGAAATGATGTTTAGTATTCTATGACTAGTCCACCCATTGGTGCTCTATGAGGTATGCCCTTACGTCTTTTGGCCGTCCTGAAACCCGTGACGGCCGTAGGCGGCGGGGTCGATGGAGTGAAGCTGTGGACACGGCCGTTGTTGCCATGATGACGGCCGTGGCTGCTGCTGCTGTACGAGTCTTCCGAGTCCGAAATGGCCATCATTAAATGCTTTTTCTCCGGAGAAATCTTTCTTTTTCGGTCGAAACCTTTTGATGTCCCAACAATCTGTTTTGGACCATAACATTTATATATCAATAAATAAACTAAATATATCATATCATTCGATACCATATCATTCAATACCATATCATCATATAATGACCATTTTATCAAACCAATGAGCTACTACCATTACCACTAATTCAAGAAAAATAAATCCAATAAAAACAAGAAAAAAGGCTTAAAATGACAAACATTGAGGCATTGATAAAATCACACAGCAAAAATAAATTTTGTTAAAGACTATTTTACCCTTGCCTAAGGGTAAATTTCAAAAATTTATTACTAGATGACAAAAAAGTTGCACATAACTGATCTAACAATCAAATGCAGTGTACTGAAATGTTATTAAATGGTACTAGTGGTAAATAAATGGTCAAATGACTTAAAAAAAATATCATGCTTTGTATCAATTTCTTTTGTGGATATTGAACAAATTTTTTTGATTTTGTGGGTATTTTTCTTTCAAATTTATCCTTTTTAGGATATTTTTGCCTCTTAGCTAATAGAAAAAAAAATTTTTTTTCTCGAATGGCAAAAATATCACGTAGTATCCTAAAAAGGATGAATTTACGATAACTTTTTTCAATCAATCATTTGCCCTAAATAAATAAATAACAGTAATAAAATTACCTTGCAACCAAGTGAACAGAATCTGAAAGAATCAAGTAGGCTGCGATCACAAACTTCACACGTATTGGTAACACCTTTACCAGGCCTAGGTTGTGGTCGTTCATTCAAAAACACAACCTTAGCACTGTTGATAATATATGTCTGAACACAGCTTATATCCAAATACTTTTGTATCTCAGACACTCTTATCACATCATGGTAAGACGACCTCCTTATCTACATATTCAAATACAGTAAAATTCTGTTAATAACACTAGTAAAAAATGATGGTAAAAAAAATATATATATATATTTGTGTACCTGAATAGCACGATGGTCTTTGTGATCATTAAGACAAAGAGAACAAAGAGGGTTGTCAATGCAATCCAAGCAAAACATGTTACATTCTGATTTATGAGAATCAGCATGTTGTTTGCATTGAGTAAAAAAGTTATGTTGGAGCATTGGTTTCAACCATGGTGGCCATTTTTGATCTTCATCATTTGGTCCTCCTGCACCCTACACATATACATACATACATACATTTTTATAACAGTTACAAAAATAGAAAGGACAATACATTATTAGGGTGTTATGGAACACTAACCATGATCCTACGGTTTTTTGGTTTGATTTCTCGGACAAACGATGTTTCTTGACTGTCGATCGCCATTTTTAGTATGTGTGTGTGTGTGTGTTTGAAATGTTGTTTTGAGAGAGAGTGGTGAGAAATTGAGGCGGCTAAGAAATGAGAAGGTACTTGTAGGAAGAAAAATATGTGTGTGTTTTTAGTGTGTGTTTATTTTAAGGGGTGGGTGGGTCGTTCTTATCCGCACACACAATTAATGTAATGACCTGATTACGAGGCTAGGTCCGAACCCGAACCTACAGTGAACCTTTGGTGCAAGGAACCGGACCTTAAACAATTTGGAATTAGGTCGTAAAATAGCAATTTATTTTTTCAAGTGTATCGATTTAATATCCGATATTTAAAAAAGCTGTAGCCTGTAACAATATAATGAACTTTTATAAATGTTTTAGTTTGGTACATGATGATGATGTGTCACGTTACAAATGATGTTATGTGTCAGACTTTCAAGTATAATACATTATTATCACATTTCAAATTGGTTACATTTTTATAACTTTCTAAAGTTTGCGTACCAAATGGATACAGTTGAAAAGATACATTGCTACTTTACTACTTGGTCTATATTTGGGGCGGAGCTTGTTAGTGTTTTTTGGGGCGATAAGTAGTGAGGAATGAACTTTTTGATTTTTATTGTTCGTTTGGCAAAAAAGATGCGAGATTTGCTATTTTTTTAAAATGCTCATTTTTTCAATACTTCTTTAAGAAACTGTGAACTGTGAGTTGTGAGATATAGCTATTGTACACAGCTCACTGCTACTACCTCACTGCAACTTTTACCAAATACACCCTTAATCCCTAATCTATTACGGAGTACTAGTATATTTTCATATTTGACACAAAAGAAAATTTATTTCTTAATGTTGACTGTAATTTTGTGTTAAGTTTTGATCGACTAGCTTTATGTTAGTAGAGTGGACCCAAAACTTACGTTTCTAGGTGGTTTACGTAAGTGTTTTAAACACCTTTATTTTCTTATCATTTTTAAGTACTTTGGATAAGATAATTGATTAATTGTTAATTTGCTTGTCATTGTTTTTCTAATCTTCTTGGTCAAGTAAACACCAAGAGACCTGATTAAGGGTGTTTATGGGAAAAATTAGAAACCAAATATAGATATTGTTGCAAGTTTGTACACAACAATGAAAAGAACATCGCGAGAGTTATGTTAATTTGTTCATTTCACGAAACGGATTTTCCAATGCTAATTAATTAGATATTAGCTACTACTAAAAGCATGCACAATAGTGAAGTTTTGTATAAGTTTATAAGCTTGCATAATCATTAATTTATAAACTTTTTGATGCTATAAACTTATGTTTACTATAACTTTTTTATAATTCTTCAAATGATTCAGAATAATACATGCATTAAATTATGAAAAAGTTAAAAAAATATGAATTTTTTCATGTCACATGAGTGCCTTAATATTAAAACCGACCGAGAACCCAAATATTTAAGTGTTGTGTTGTTTGGGGGTTTATATTAACTTAGGTATATAGTGGCATGTCTCTTACAACTTGGGAATTTAATATGTAACATTCATTATTGATGTTATTGAAATGGTTAAAATCATTTGCACTTTGATCATGGCATAGAATAAAAGAATATAAGCTTGAAAGCATGGTTACATTTTAATAAGAAGATGGGATAAAGTAGTTATAGGATAAGTACTAAAAATTATCCAATAATACGTATGCATAATTGTAGCATGTTATTTGCACATAATGTCTGACTTATAGTTATTCTAGTGTCTTAAAATAAATGTTCATTTTTAAGTTTTTGATTGTATTAAAAAAAAATGTTTATTTTGTGTTTTAACAAATCAAAAAAGAATTTAGCGAGTAACATTGATAATTTGACTAGTGAAGAGTGTGAATAGTGAGATTTATTAAAATTTTGTGTAATGTAAAAGTAAACATTTATTAAAAAACTTATTAATAAACCCTCCTCTTGAAGTCGAATAAACCCAAATAAATCCCTAAGTCGGTTTAATTTTCTTTATCTTTTCAATCTACTTTCAACAATCAATCCTTGTGGATTTCGTTTCACGTTTTGGAATTACGGTTACGATTCTAAAGATCCTAGGGCTTATTAGGATTTAATTTTTTTCAGCTTTCTTTTACGGTTTCGTTTTTGCTTCCAATTAATACACGAGTTTATTAAGACTAAATCATGGAAGGCGAGTAAATTCATGTGCTGAGTATGATCTAAACCCCAAATTTTTTTAGGGTTTCTACCTTATAGAAGTTAGACGTGCTTTGTGCTTCCGGTTTTGTACATGGTTCATGTATGAATTACGGGTTTTTGGGAGGAAGTGGTGATACGAAGAAGAAAAAGGATTCGAGTTTGGCTGATCAAACTATGGACCATGGAGGTAAGTTGTTACGCAGCGTGGCTGCGAGTTTGAAAAATATGGAGGGAGGGAAAAGTTCTACTGATAAGGTTACCACTAATGTCCCTATTGTTCAAGAGACTGGAGTGGATGCTTACATACTTTCGAAGGAGACTACATTGGGAGAGAATGAGAAAGCACATGCTGTTGATGAAACATACCTCGGTATGATGAATATGAACAATGAGGATGTTAATCAATCACAAAAGCAGCTTGAAATTATGGACCAGTAAACTTTTGAAGCATGTAAAAGCTTAGAGGAGGCATTGTGTGGGGCTACTAATGCACCATGTGAGGTACATAAGATGACTCGTGTAGGGGCTGATGGGGGAGACAAGTGTGCACCAAACGTGGATGTGAACAGTACTCCAAAATATTTTGTTAGTTTGGTGAATAATGAAGCTAATAATGGTAAGATAAAATTTAGATCTCTTGATACAGGTAAACCTACGAATTCTAAGGCTGAAGTCCAAGTTCCTTAGCCGTCTGTTTTGGAAGATCATGCTAAATTTGGTTTGACTTTGTACGGTTATTTCGTGGGGTAAGAGAATAGCATTCCCGGTTGTTAAGTACTATGTTAAGAATGCATGGAAGAAGTATGGCTTAGTTCGAGTAATGATAAACTCGAAGGGCTTCTTTTTCTTTAAGTTTGCTTCGACTGAGGGTATCAATGGAGTTTTGGAGAATGGTCCATGGTTTATTCTATCTGCACCTATCATCTTGAAGAAATGGACGCCTAATGCTAATTTATTTAAGGAAGATCTGAATTCGGTTCCCATTTGGGTAAAATTTCATGATATTCCTATTCTGGCATTTACTGCAGATGGATTGAGTGCGATGGCTACTAAGCTTGGTAACCCGATTATGCTTGATTAGTATGCGAGTATTATGTGTCTTCAATCATGGGGTCGTATGTATTATGCTCGCGCATTAATTGATATTAGGGCTGATCAAGAGTTAAAGGGGGAAATGGTTATTGCGATTCCTAACGTGGAAAATGATGGAGAGGTTCTTCACACGGTGAGGGTGGAGTACGAATGAGAACCGCCTAGAAGTGGTGTGCGTATGATATTTGGGCATGATGATATGTTATGTCCAAAACAGATTGTCGAAACCAAAGAATGATGGTTTCCAACAGCCTCCTAGACATACTTCTCATGGTACTAATGTGGGATCTATGTTTCAGTTTAAACCTAGAAACAAGTTTATTCGGCCGCCACTAGTAAGAATGGTGCTATTTCAAGTGGTACGAAAAAGAATTCTGAAGTAAATATGAGCTCAACTAATGTTTTTAATACGCTTAATTCGATTAAGAAATATAATGAGCTTGGATCAAATTGGGGTATTCAAATTCAAGTTAGAAAGTTGTATAAGATGTGGCTGGTTCGGCATCTGTTAGTCCAAGTACTACACATTTGGTTGTAAGGATTAATGAACTGGAAGTCAGATACTTTGATGTGAAGCTTGTGCTAGTGAGTGATGATGGGAAGCCGCTCAAACCTTGTAAATCAACGCTTTCTATTACTTCTATTGTGGCTTCAAAAAAGGTTGATGATTCGGTTAATAAGGATATTGATAGTGAAGTGTTCGAGGTATACAATGAAACTGCCAGCTTTTTGGCTTTTACGAGCTCCAAGGTTAATAAAGCTTCTAAAAGTGGCAGTTCAGTGGGAAATAAAAGCTTGTATAAGCAATGGAAGGAAACTTATGATAAAGACCCGTACGATGATGATGATTTTGTTGATCCTGATTTGGCTGATGCTCAAATACAGTCTGTTAATGCCTTTGATATTAGTCTTTGTGAACAAAGGAGATAACATTTGTAGTAGGTTTTATAAGTGTGACATGTCATTCTTATGATAATTTAGGTTTGAAGCACACTTGGTGCGTTTGTTTTCGCCTAGTTTAGGTTGAGATGTGGAATTCGGCTACATTCATTGTATTTAATTATTTTTTAAGTAATAAATATACCGAGAAACCTTTTTATCTAAAAAAATAAACATTTATTTTAAGACGGAACTATTATTACCCAATAACATAAATAATGGTATTGTGAGTTGGATCATGCTTATAATCAGTTGTTAGTGACATTGTGTGAGGTGGCTTAGGTATTCCCCCTCAAAGGCTTCGTTGCCACTTTTGTTCCGAGAATATCTCAATTTAGTTTGTTTGAATGGTATCTCATTTTAGTCTAAAGACAAACCTTTTTACAATAAATCGATATGTTTTTTATTGTTTCTCTGGAAAGCTATGATCATATTCGATTTTACCTATACAATATTTTGTATAGGTTTGCTTTCTAATAATTCAATAGTTAGAATGATAATTAGCCCACTTACTCCACGTATTTTATCTTTGAGCATTGATTGGCATGCCTAACTCGTAGGCCTAAATAAATGCCTAATCTGATGTGTCATCACTTTATTAGTTATAGTACACGGGCTCACTACTTCACAAACTAATAAAACAATTCAACATCACTTTAGGTACTTTGCTTTATCTTTTACGTACTTTGCTTCACATTGCTTCTAGTAGTACACTGAATTTTCAGAACGAAGTATGTTCAAGGAAATAAAATATCAGTGTTTAAAACAAAAATGTTAATTACGAATATTTGAAGACATCTTGAAGAACAATATTACAATATCATTAGGATAGCATCTTTTAATAATAATGAATATTCGTCACATTGTTCATTTGTTTACATTGCATCCCAGAAAAACATTTTCTATATTTTACAAAATAAAATATATTATCATTAATACCTGGATTGATTTAAGAATTATATTTTCGTCTTGTTAGATATTGAGGTAGATGATACGGAGTACTTATCTTATGTTGTTGAAAGTGTTTCTTTTCATTGTTCAGGTGTTTTAAATCATCAAAGACTATATACAGTTCAGAGCAATCATGTGAGTTTTTCATTGATAATTCTTTTAATAATATTAACTTCCAAAAATCTTACATGTGTATGTGTATAATTAAGAGACATCACATTTATGAAATATGTGACTTAATACTACAACTTTCATGAAGCATAATATAAAAAATACTTTTTTTTTTCTTTAATGTAATTATTGGTGCTTGTTTCACATAATGACATTTGTTTTCTTCTAGTTCTTGTATTATTGGAACTTAATTGGAAGGCTCCCGAAATTATGGAGTTGTTTGGGTAGCACACCTTATTTGTTCAAACATAACAAAAAAGTTTCAAGGTCTTCTAGACCTTATATTAAAAAGATAGAGGAGGTATCTAAATATTTTAGTAGAAACATTAAGGCAACATTTCATGTTAGTTATTAGAGTAATGCTATTTAGACATGCAATTTATGTCTAAATACATGTATAATGCATAAATTATGGGAGTTAATTTGTACACATATATTTTTAGCCATACACCATTAATCTGTGCATAACGGTATTGTACTGTCTGCATTACAAGTGTAAATTAATGGTACATGGCAAATAAAAATGGTGTACAAATCATCACCCATAAATTATCTGTACAATTGTATTATACATTTTTTCTTTTCAAATTTTCATCAATCTCTTTTTCAAATCTATCAATCAAATCATTAGGCATACAAGTAGACTTGCTAATTATGCATAAAAATTATTTTTCTAATTATTAATTGCAATATCTAATGTTCCCTTGAAGCAAATTACTATTGTGTCCCTTAGGAATTTGCATAGAAAATTCCACAAGTTAAACTTGGTCAACCAAGAGGATGTTGGAAAAGTCAATAATTGAGACCTAAATATTATGGCTAAACAAGTGGGTATAAAACCTGTTACTTTCTTGATAGATGACTCCATTTGCATTATTGGAACCAAAGAAGTTTCACCTTAAACGGAAAGTTGACGAAAACTCTTCCCCAATTATATGCCAATTTCCCTCAAGTTTACTTATATATTGCAAGCAAAGATGGAATCAGGATCAAATATGACCGGATGAATAAATTTTTTTGAACCATAGTATAGAAACATCTTTCGATAAACCGGGTGCATTTAAGATTAGTTAAGAAAAAAATTGGCGTTTTTTTCAAAAATTAACACTAAATCGTAAAAAATCATAAAGGTCCCAGGCATCCGTGGGAACCCCTGGCTCCGACCCTGCTTGCTACTAATGTTATTGCAAAAACCATTTTATTAGCAGGCTCGTGATCATCAAGTTTCAACGTACGACTTCTAATGGAACCATTTGACACACTTGTCAAATATATGTGAATCTAACTTATCAAACGTAATAGAAATCGCTATCATATCGATGAGTATATACCGTATGCTCCAGTGAACATCATCTAAGTGTAAGGTGCGTGTAACATGCCAAGAGGATCTTTTTTTAAAACGAAATTGGCAAAAGTCTTCGACTTGATATTGATTTAGACTTGGGAGAATAATTTAGCAGTCACTTTACAAACATGTATCATGCACTTGTAAGTGTTTTAATGGCAAGATTCATGGCGGCTTATTGTTCGGTCTGCCGCAAGGTTTGTTTAGATTCCTTTGGCGAGCATGCGGTCCATTGCAAGGAGTTACCGGGTTTCAAATACAGGCATGATTTGGTTAGGGATGTTCTGTATGATGTTATTAAACGAGCAGGAATTTCTTCTAAAAAAGAGGCCCCGTGAACTTTCTGACAGATCCGCTTGAAGGGAGGTCTACTTTACGGCCAGCTGATATACTTATGTTTGGATGGGCCGGGGGGAAACATGCTTGTGTGGATATTACCGGAGTGTCCCCTCTTGTTGGGCTAAGGGACAATGGGTTTGTTGCGGGACAAACGGCGTTGAAAGCGGAATCGAGCAAAGTTTTTAAACACGAGAAAGCTTGTTTAGAGAATCAACACGTATTTACCCCTTTTGCTTTTGATACATTTGGATTCCTAGCTTCGGCAGCTGTGGAGTTTTTGACTAGGGTTCAACGGGTTGTGCAAAGTAATTTTGCGACCCCTAAGTCACAAAATTTCATTTTTAGTAGAATTGGTTTTGCTATTCAAAAGGGTGTGGCGGCACAGTTTATTGCCCGTTTGTCTGCCATCTTATTGTATCCGTTATAAAAGTCTGTTTTAATGATAACAATTTTATCAGTTATTAAGCATGCTACGCAATAAGTCTTTGATTACATAAATTAGGTTACCTTTTCTTCGTATTTGTAGTTGTTGCGGGTTCTATGATTTTGTTGCTTTTCTAAAAAAAAAAATACATAAGCTAAAGCTTAGGTAAGTGGGCTTATGGCATTCTTAATGCGATAATGTCAGTGGTTCTTACTTTGTTGACATTTTTAGCCAAACCATAAACCACAAGCATCACGTGGAATTAAAAAGTTCAAAAATAAAAACAAAAATCATAGACGGCTTTGGAAACTTTAAATTGGGTTGAATTTTGGGGTGTTCATGGGTCGGGTAATACCCGAATAAACCAAAAACCGAAACCGAACTGAACCGAAAATAACCGAACCGAACTCGTAACCAAACCGAATTTGCCAAAACCGAACCGAACCGAATTAAATATTCGGGTTTCGGTTCGGTTATGGATTTAGCAATCCAAACCGAAAACCGAATTCAAATAAATATATATTTTTATTTATTTATATAAAAAAAATATTAAAACTCTTTTAAATATAACATTTTTTAAGCTTTAATTTTTTTTCTTTCTTAAAAACTTATAAATAAATGAATAAATAATTAAATTTATGTACTCCGTTTTATTCGGTTCGGTTTTCGGTTATAGGGTTCGGTTTTCGGTTATTCGGTTATTCGGTTCGGTTGAATCATTTTAATTTCGGTTCTCGGTTATACCCAGAAAAAAAAATTAACCGAACAAACCGAACCGAACAAGCCGATAACCGAACCGATGAACACCCCTAGTTGAATTAGTTCTTGAATCTTTTTTACGGGCTTCTAAATCAAGAAACTAGTTTTTAAAGCTAGCTTAACACATTGTTATTTTTGATACTCCGTAACAAAGGCTTCTAAACCCAGAGTTTTTATGAAACCCTAACCATTTTATTTTTAGGGGCATTTACATATATTCTCACATACACATCACTATTTACATATTTCCCCAAACCTTTCTTTAATAATATTTCAAATAAAGGTGAGCATTCCCGAGTGATTACCGACGTCCGATTCTGACCGACGGAAACCGATCCCGACCGATTCCGACCGACTGCTACTCGGGTCAGAACTCGGTTCGAGTTGGCCGTGATCTCGGGACGGGACGGGCCAAAAACCGAGAAAAGGCAAGCAAAGGTGACCGGAACCGACAAACCGATTCTGACAGATTACCGACCGACTACTTTCGGGTCGGTATTCGGTTTAGGATTTAGCTGTTATTCGAGATCAGGATTAGTCGGGACGGGTCAGGTCGGGTCGGGATCCGGCCCGATGCTCAGCCCTACTTTCAAATATGAATCGTACTTGGCAAATCACCAAATCCCAAACTCCACATCTTATTTCACAAGCTTTGCACTACAAACGTTGCGATTAAAAGATGTATCTATGTGCGTGCAACCTTATCTTTTATATAATAAAAGAATTATATCATTTCGGAGTAATTTTGCAAAATCATTCTTAATGAAAAAACAATTAAACCAATAAGAGAGCTCTAATTTGCCACGTAAGCAAAATCAAGCAACATAATTGGTTAATAAAAAGTCAAAATTGAACCTCAATTGGTCAAACTTTATAAAATTCGTGTGTTTTAACCACATGATAGAAAATTTATCTAAGCACATATACTGAATATGTAAATATTAAAATTAAGTGGTCCTTAAGTGAAATTTAATACAAAAAAAAAGGATGCTCTTCATTCCATCATTCACCATAATCTGTGAGATTCGTGAGTTTCACCCTTCCTCAATCACAATCTAGGTTATGTAAAATAAGATCTTATTTGTACCATTTTAATCACTGAAAGGATGCTCACCATACCACTTGCGATTCCAAATTTAACAAGGTCTGTAATTGCAATATCTTTGAAACTTGCAACAAATATGTAGTACTTTAAAAGCTTCTTTCAGTCATTACCTTAATTCGTTCGTTCATGATTTACTTCAATTTGATTGTTTCTTCAGGATATAAACTTGATTTTATATGCATGAATGAGCAAAAACCCCATCAATGACCCAAAGGTATTATTTTGGATATATATTTTCTTGATTTTGTTTGTAATTGATTATAGGGTTTTTTGTCATATGTCAAAAAATTTACTGTCAATTTTGTTGCTTCTTAGGTTTGATTATAAAATTATTGGCATCCATTGACCCAAACACAATAAAGAAGACAGATTGTTAGTAAATATGTTGGTTGTATTAGGTTCCAATATTGATCAAACAAATAGGAGAATAGCTTTGATGTTAGTGAAATATGAATTAAACTTTGTTGTTCCAAAATAAACAACATGTAAGCAAATTTAGGTTCCACTCGATTGCATATTATTAGTTAAACACCAAACCGTTTATCAATTGGGTGACTTGAAACAACCGAGGTATCTCAGGTTTTAAAACATTGATGTTACAGTCAATTTTAACTTTCAAAATATACAAGAACTTTGTGTTGTATGACAGGGAACTGTTAAAAACCCTTTTGAACGTATAGTGTATAGAACTGAAAAATAGTCCCGCCATGAGCTTTTGGCCTTTTTATATTGCTACTTGAAGTGACGTTTAACTTTTACGCCATTTTACACTTTATACTCACAAATATAGCTACGTTGCTAACCACTTTTATAAAAGAATCAACATATAAAATTTTAAAATATACCTATAGTTAAGTAACTAGATGAGCCAAACAAGGGGCAAATCTGTATTTGACAACTCGGGCGTAGCAAAAATACAAAATGAAGTGATTAAAATGCTACAAATGTAAAAATTGACGCTTTGTGAGCATAAAAAACCTATTCTTTTCTAATCAATTTTCACTTATGATGTTTCTATATCGTAAAAATGACAGTTGACGAGTACCTTTTTATATATAATATTGACATTGTTGAATATAACGATCTGATATGGTTGACATGATAACATATTAATGTTTTACTTTTGTTGCCAATGTCTCTTGGGGTCCCAAATTTTAGTGTTATTTTGGTTGAAGTCGGGTGCCACTTTTAATATTTCATTTGGACATCCCACCATATTGCTTATTGTGGCACCATTGATTGGTTGATAGCGGGACTATTATTTCATTCTTAACATCTCAGAGTAAACTAATAAGGTTTTGCATGTTAACATTATTCAGAAAGTGTGAGTCTTCATTTGAGATGTACACGGCTTAACAGAAGTATTCATGTAGCCATGTGATAAGGTATTTATTCAGAAAGTGTGACTATTTCCGACCCTCATTCAGTAGCCATGTGATAAGGTATTTATGTTGGTTTGTTGATGTCATTGATATGTTATTGGGTTAAAAACTTATGAATTTGATGTGAAATAGTTAAATAGGTGAAGTGGTTATGGATACTTGATGTTGTTGTTTGAGGTAAATGATTCACATTGTGGTTTTGGTACTTAAATTACGGATCTTTCAAGTGGAATAGTGGTTTCGGGCTTGGATGTTGTAAGAAAGATGGAAATCGATACGATTCGTGATTATGCAGCTTTTCAGCGTTGACCAAGACATTAAAGGTAAATTTGGTTTCTTATATCTTTTAGAGAGTTTGGATTAAAGCTGATTATTTGCTCATTTTACTGTAAAACACGTACTTAAAAGCTGATTTTAAGCAGATAAGCACTTTTAATAAGCAATCGCAAACACTCCCTTAGGTTTTTTCTATCCAGATTTTGTTTTCGTAATTAGTTCAAATTAGTTTCATTTACTCCGTAATATTATTATACACATGGTCAAATGGTTGTGTTGTGTCATATGTAAGCTGGTCAACGTTGGTCAAAGGGTTGTGTCATAACAACCAAGCAACCAAAACTGTTTATCTAATGTAATTTTAAGCTTATTGTTGAATATAATTTGAATTTATCTATAAGATAAGCATTAAAAATAGGGCAAATGGCACAAAAAGGTATCAAAGTTAGGGTCCATTTCCAATTAAGGTATTCTACTTTTTTTCTTGCATAAAAAGGTACCCAACTAAATTTTTTGGCGGATTTGGGTTTTTTACTAACGTCCGTTAACTCCCTTCGTTAGTATATTACATATTTGGTCCCTGATTTTGTAGAGTCTTTTTATACATCATCCCTCCTCCTCCACCGTCCACCACCACCCTCCTCCTCCACCAACACCGTCCGCCACCATCACCCGCCAACACCACCACCGTCCACCACCACTACCACCCGCCACCACCAGAAAACTCACAAACCCCGTAATAACCCAAACCCATTTCCAATTCCGTACAATCACCCAATCCAAACCCAAACCCAAACCCAAACCCAAGTCCAAAACCTCATTTCGTGAACTCAAATCCCATCTCAAATCCAATGGGAACTGAAGGAATGTGGGTCAGGATTGCTATGTTGTATTCCCAAGGTGGTATGGTTGATAATGCACTTAAGGTGTTTGATGAAATGCTTGAACGAAAACATCATTTAGGTTTGGAGGTGCGGAGTGCACACCTACTTGATTTTAACAGACTTGGCTAACAAACTACACCTTTAAGTTCCAGAAGCTAAAAACCAGAATTAAATCCAAATTCAAATGACTCAAACAACTGTGTTAGAACTGACAGAATGTGGTTCCATTGCTTCAACCCAGCAACTTTGCACCACTAGCAGCCCTACCAAAAGATTTTTTTGATTTTTTTCCTATTGACAAAAGTTAAATAAGCTAGTGAAATTGCTATTTTTATTTTTTTTAAATTTTTATAAGAACTTAAAATGACTTAAAAAGCTATGCTAAAACTGACAAAAACTACTTTTTGGGACATTTTGACTGCTGAAGTAACGAAGCAGAGTTCCTGCTGAAGTAGCGAAGCAGTGTTGCTGCTGAAGTGAAGTCGTGCTTCTGCTGAAGTAACGAAGCAGAGTTCCTGCTGAAGTAGCGAAGCAGTGTTGCTGCTGAAGTGAAGCCGTGCTTCTGCTGAAGTAATGTCCAAGGTAAGCATGGGCATGTTTATGGGCAAAACATATATTTTAGTTAGATGTTTGTAGGTTTTCCCAACCTCAGCATCACAACTTCAGAATCAAAACTTCAGCAGATTCACAACCTCAACAGATTCCGAAAATTGCTTTTCTGAGGAATTTTTGACATAGCAACTTAGTGGAAATACCAGGGGCTCTGCCCCTTGGACCCTGCCAGGGGCTGCCGCCCCTTGGACCCTGCTACCAGGGGCGCTGCCCCCGGACCCCCGTCCCTTATGATGAAATTGGTCAAAACAAGTTAATCCAATTACACTAAATATATCCAACAAATGATGTATTATTATGATGAAATTGGTCAAAACAAGTTAATCCATTTCAGAACTGACTATAGAATCAGCCAAAATCCCATGGTTTTCGTTCAAGCATTTCATCAAACACCTTAAGTGCATTATCAACCATACCACCTTGGGAATACAACATAGCAATCCTGACCCACATTCCTTCAGTTCCCATTGGATTTGAGATGGGATTTGAGTTCACGAAATGAGGTTTTGGGTTTGGGTTTGGGTTTGGGTTTGGGTTTGGATTTGGTGATTGTACGGAATTGGAAATGGGTTTGGGTTATTACGGGGTTTGTGAGTTTTCTGGTGGTGGCGGGTGGTAGTGGTGGTGGACGGTGGTGGTGTTGGCGGGTGATGGTGGCGGACGGTGTTGGTGGAGGAGGAGGGTGGTGGTGGACGGTGGAGGAGGAGGGATGATGTATAAAAAGACTCTACAAAATCAGGGACCAAATATGTAATATACTAACGAAGGGAGTTAACGGACGTTAGTAAAAAACCCAAATCCGCCAAAAAATTTAGTTGGGTACCTTTTTATGCAAGAAAAAAAGTAGAATACCTTAATTGGAAATGGACCCTAACTTTGATACCTTTTTGTGCCATTTGCCCTTAAAAATATTATTAAAAATTCTTATGCATAACTATTAGTATAATTATACACAAACTTGGACAACCCTAAAGTTTATCTATTAGTATAATTATACACAAACTTAGACGACCCTAAAGCTATAATTACTCAAACAAATCATCAGTTTCTTCAATTCCATTGTAATTTTTCCTATTATTTTAACAGGTTTCATAATGGCCATATCTTTTAAGTTGCAAATTCATCACCTTGAAATATATTTTTTTAGTTGTTTTTTAATTTTGATTTTCTTTACGAGGCTGAGAAGCAGTTGAACCCGAGCTGGAACCTCATGCACTCTGTAAAAATTGGTGCAAAAAGGAGCCTGCAATCTCACGTTTCCTGCTAGGTGATAACAGGTGTGATATCTATATGGACTAAGATAAAAAGTAAACATCTTGAGTACATACGCATCAAAATATTTTTAAACATCTGTATGAGATATTAAACTAAAACTGAGGAATACTTACATCGTAGATATCTATCTGAACGAAGGTAAAGGCAATTAACAAAATTGCGTGAATGGAGATGGCAACATCATTTGGTGGTTACAAGTATCATCTGCATATACAAGTAGGTTTACCTTATACATATTAACAACCGACTAATTAACTTGGCCAAGATATTTAAAGAACAATGGGATTATAGGAACATGGGGGCCATAACCAGCCCACGAAAAGTTCTGGACATACTGTACCAGACTACCAGGTCACAAAAGGAAACATTTTCCATCATCATTCATAATTGCCATTCTTTAGGGCTAAAAATACAGATTTATTTGTTTTGTAAGGGTTTCAAGTGATCTCATCACGTGAAATCTAAAAGATTAAGATTTTTTTGTTTTGTAAGGTTTTAAAGTGATCTCATTACGTGAAATCTAAAAGATTATGTCCTCGAAATCTTAGGTAAAAAAGTCCAGGGCTATTTGGTATTTCAATACAGCAGATATATAGTTTGGAGTGTTTTCCTGGTTGGATGCAAGAAAACTGCTTATGATTATTCGCTTATGTGTTTGGTATTCCAGTTTAATTTTTAAATGTTTGAATTAGAAACCCAAATTCGAAATTTGAGTTTTTTCACTCGACATTTTTCAGTTTCAGAAACGGCATGTGTGTTTTTCTTTAGTTCTCCGGTTTCACATTTGTTGTTTGTAAGTCGAAAGAAAGAAAAATGAATTTCCTATTTGATTTTATACATTTAACTAATCTCAGTTACTTAAAGAAAGTTAGGTGTGATAATGTTTTTGTGGCTAGGATGTTTCTATTGTATATACGAATTTAAGTCCAAATTCACAAATTAGTGATACGGGATTAAGGTGGCGATTGTTTTAGCTTAGATGTTTGGTTTATGAGATTAAGTGAAAGTTGAAAAGCTAATAAGCTCATTTGTTATGTCAAGTAAGCTTTAAGTTGAAGTTGTTAAGGTAATGAGTTGGTAAGGTAACAAAACGAGGTTACTTGCTTTACATTTTTTACATAAGCTCAATGCTCATTGGCCCAACATATGACACATTGCATTGCTTTGAACTAAATAGACATAACCTTGCTTCAGATCTCACTATCCCATAGTTCCTCAACAGTCCTATAATCGCCATATGTATTGTTCACCAAAAAGTTGCCTCGGACAAGTCTTGCCTACAAGAATACAGCATTTGAATGATAAGAACTTATATATTTACAGATGCTAAATTGGGAAAAACAAATTGGATTGACTCCTGAAGAGATGACGAGCACTGTAAAACAAATGGAGATTCGGAAAATAAACGAGAAAGCTTTGTTCGATTGTGAACGTGGTTTGCCACCAAAGACCACCACTGATGAATTCAAATGTGGTCGTTGTGGGCATCATGTTTTTGCCACCAAAGACCACCACCAAAGGAAATGTACTTATTATCAGTTGCACACTCGGAGTGCTGATGAACCCATGAGGACATTTGTAAGCATCATGTTTTTGCTTGCTTTTCAAATATATACGATGATTTATATTATTTTATTTTGTATAAGAAACTGTGATCATGCATGGATCTTACTTAAAAGGTGAAAACTCAAGACTCATTATTAGTACTACTAATGATTTTCTAAGGAACTTTGAATGATGTAATAAAGTACTCAAGTCTAATGAAATATGAGGCAAAAGATAGTGTTTGGAGTTGCTTTTCATGTAACAAAGCACTATAATCACATACACTTTTCAAAAATGGTAAAATGGCTAAACTGAGAGAGCAGATTTGACTAAACAACTCCAAAACTGATACTTGAGAGTTAGGATATGATAAATTAGACAATCAAATGATTATCTAATAATGTACCCAAACTGTGTTAGGAATGATAACTCTATACTTTGTTAGTTAAATATTACGTTAACGACAATCCACCAGCGTCAGCAAGCATGAATATGATCTTAACGACGAACATGTATTCATAAGTTCACAATCTTTTTTATTTTTTCCCTTATAATTTTAAAATAAATATTATTATTAATCAAAATTTTGTACATTCGACTCATATGAATAATTTTATTCTTCTTTTGTCTATTCAAATGCCAAACAAAAGCCCTTCTTGTGTAAAACTCGTGCATAAGTATTAGTTGTACTTATATCACAATTTCATGGACAAAATTTTATATGTGTATATACTGAACTAAAATGTTAAAATAAACTTGATTTATGTGTAAACTTCGTCTTATAACTATATAATTATATGTAATTACCTTAAAAGACACAATATTCGGTATTAATACAGAATAATTTTTTTTGTCAAAACTCCGTACGTGCACGGGTATTATAACTAGTTTTCCCAATATACGAGACTTGTAATTTTGGGTGTCAATTGTTTAACACTCCCAATTTTCAAAACCGTATCATCGATCCAAAACCATCATTTTTTACATTATATATTCTCTGAATAAATTCTCGACTTTTGATAATGTTTTTCCAAATGGCGACTGTGGGTTAATATGTAAGTGTAAGACGAATAAAAAAAAGGAATTTACTTGAATAAACTACATAGAGGCCGGTCCATGAAACATCGCATAAACGACAGTGTTTGTTACCAAAGGTTTCTTGGCAAAATGTTATGTGAGTTATCCATCAACCTAAAGATAGTGGGTGCATGCTCGTTGAAAACATGTGAGATATAATTTGAGAGATAGGCGTTGTAGGTTATAAAAATTACCGTTCAAAGAAAATTACAATTTATGATATTTTGATTGATCTTTTGTTTTTCATTTTCTTGTCTTCGTTCCTAACTCATTAAAGGTAGACGTTTTTCACGGATTCAAACTATATTTCTTACCTATCTTCTTGAACAATAGATACAAACTACTAAGATATTTCATTTTCTAACACGGCACCGTGCACCCTACCTTACTCGTTTAGATTGCTTCTAATTAGTTGTTTATCTAAACAACACTGCGTGTACGATGTAATGTACGAACGAGGATTAAAATGTGACCAAATTCTATATTTATCGGGATTAAGTGCAAAATGTAAAAGTCCAGGAACTTAATATCCAAGGTACATAATAAATAAAAAAATAAAAAATAAAAATAAAATAAAATAAAAGGTACCTAATCCCGTCTTTCACGGGGTATGGAGCATGTGAGATGTAGATGGCTTTACCCCTACCCGAAAGTAGAGACACTATAAAAAATGGTGGAACTGGCGAGGAATCTTTTCTCGAGGACAATATGTCACCGGCGAAAGCCGTTAAACGACGAAAAATCATTGACCGAGACTTGAGAGCATCGGATTTTTACAAATAGTTTCCCCGAAGACATGTCTTCGGCAAAAGCTATTCAGAGTGTGACTTTATTGACTAATTTAATTAGTTAATCATTAGACTTTTGTTGACCCCGACTAGGACATGTCCTCGAAAAAAAAACATGGTCAAACATTTGTAACGTCTGACTGGAAAGTGCATAGGTTCTATTATGTCCTCGGAGAACTTATAAAAACGTACAAAAATGGATGAAGACTTATAAAACATAAGAAAACGTATAAAAATGAAAGAGAACTTATAAAAATGAACAAAAACGTATAAACAGACGAAAACGTGAAAAAACGGATGAAAACGGATGAAAACGTATACAAACGGAAAAAAATGGATAAAAGCGTATAAACTGTAAGAAAAATGTATAAAAACGGATGAAAACATATAAAAATGTAAGAAATCATATAAAATCGGGCGAAAGCGTATAAAAACGGACGAAAGCGGATAAAAAGGTATGAAAACGTTTAAAAACGGACGAAAACGTTAAAAAATGAAGAAAACGGATAAAAACGTAAGGAAAACGGATGAAGACGTATAGAAAAACGGGCGAAAACGTATAAAAAGAGACAAAAACGGATAAAACGTATAAAAACGGACGAAACGTATAAAAACGAATATAAAAGCGTTACCAAACGAACATTACCAAAATAGGATCAAATTCGCGAATTTGATCCAGTTTGGGGACCAACGGTGTAACTTTTAATCAAGTGGTAACCGGTTAACCTGCTAGTATCCAGTCATATTAGCTAGATCGAAGATTATTTGAATGTATGTTATCGAGCATGACTATTTATAAAATAATTGCATAGGTTTATTTATTTAAAAAAATATGTTCCGTATATTTAGCATTCACCATTATTACAATTAGGATTTATGATACGATAATGCATATACAGTAATATAATGATCTGTGACGAATTTGATGGAATAAAAAACAACAGAAACATATCTTATTTCACAAGCTTTGCACTACAAACGTTGCAATTAAAAAATGCGTTTGCTTTTTAAAAAAAGGTTCATGGTATCTATGCGTGCAACCTTATTTTCCCAATAATTTTGTTTAACATTCCAAAACCATATCATCAAATCCAAAACCATTATTTTTTATATTATATATGGTCTGAATAAATTCTCGACTTTTGATAATGTTTTTTCAAATGGCGAGTAATGGGTTAATATATTTTCAGTGTAAGATAAATACAAAAAGGAATTTAGTTGAATAAATTACATAGAGGTCCATGAAATATCACTTAAACTACAGTTATTGATATTTTGGTCGATCTTTTGTTTTTCATTTTCTTGTCCTTGTGCCTAATTCATTAAAAAGGTAGACGTTTTCACCGATTCAAACTATATTTCTTACCTATCTTCTTGAACAATAGATACCGCACCCTACCTTACTCGTTTCGATTGCTTCTAATTGCTTGTTTATCTACTGTTGCGTGTATGATGTAATATACGAACAAGGATTAAAATGTGACCAAATTCTATTTATCGGGATTAAGTGTAAAATGTGAAAGTCTAGGAACTTAATATCCAAAGTACATTAAAAAAAAAAAAAAAAAAAAAAGCACCCAATCCCGTCTCCTACGGGGTATGGAGCAGATGAGATGTAGATAGCCTTACCCCTACCCAAAAGTAGAGACACTACCAGAAATGGTGGAACTGACGAGGAATCTTTTCCCGAGGAGAGTATGTCAACGGCGAAAGCCGTTAAACGACGAAAAATCATTGACCGAGACTTGAGAGCATTGAATTTTTACAAATAGCTTCCCCGAAAACATGTCTTCCGCAAAAGCTATTTAGCGCATGACTTTATTGACTGACTAATTTAATTAGTTAATCATTTGAATTTCGTTGACCCCGACCATAGTTTCCTCGAGGACATGTCATCGAAAAAAACATGGTCAAAAATTTGTAACATCTGACTAGAAAGTGCGTGGGTCTTACTATGTCCTCGGAGAAAGTCTTCGATATCGCGATTACCGATGAGGCATTGCCGAGGACTGTAGCCCGATGACATATCCTCGGCAATAACTTTTCTTGAGGACATGTTCTCGGCGAAAGCCTTAAAAAGTCCCCAGAAAAAGCCTCGTTTGTACTAGTGAGATGCTGCTCCAGAGAACCTCCGACTATTTTCGCAAGGAGCGAGGATTAAAATGTGACCAAATTCCACATAATATTTGCTAACTACTACAATATTTGTAATTTTGCAAAGTCAACTTTACTTTTATTCAGATGCTTTTACTGCACTTTTGAAAAAACTAACTTAACCGTAAAAGCTGTATGGAAACTGACTTTTATAATGTATCTTATTTTAGTTGTTGCACAATTTCAACATGAGATTGGACACGTGAACCCGTGAAACTTTTTTTGACCAGTTTGAAATTAGTTTTGTTTTCTAATGATATATTAATTAATATGTTAGTAGTTAGTATTATTTGTGGTTTGGGTTAATAATAAGGTACTGTAATTAAAAAAGTGTCATATAGTCTTAAATGGGTGGTTGTAGCCTTTTGTAGGTGGGAGTTGTTGACTTATTTGCCAATAATTAGTCAATCTAAAAGATGCATTTAATGACCATAGTCAACCACGATTTAAATTGCTAGAAAGAAAAGTCGAATGGAACTAGTAAAGCATATGAAAGTTCTTTGCACCAATAATTTGTGAAGTACTAAAGTTAAATTTTAAGAAGTTCAGAATTCGTTGAAGGTTGAACTTTTGATGAAATTTACACGGCTTTGCCTAAAGAACGTATAATATATATGCAGTCACACAATTCGATTTTGTAGATACACGAGTACAATAAGCCCAAGCCAAATAAAACATATCTAACTAGCAAGGTGATCATTCCTTACGCCCCGAATGCGTAAGGCAACTTGATGCCTCCCCTCATGAAAGTGTCAACAACACTAGAAACATCGACAAAATTTATGAAGTTCTCTTATCCTGAACGACTTATAACCTAGCTTATCTCGCACCTAATAACTAGTCGCAAAGATGCATCTTGTTTGCATTGAATTTCATTCTCCACTATAGTATCACAATGGAACCACCAATCTGTCGAAAAAACTAGTATAATAAAAACCAGTAGCAAAGTTGCAAACTGTATGCATAAAAGGAAACTCTAAGCTCTAAGAGCATGTTCAATCATAACGGGGTAACGCCCGTTAGAGGCCAAATAACGCTGTTATCGGCGTTACACCCTTGGAGGGTTGAATCTTTCACGCCGTTGGTCCCTCCCCGTTAACCCCTTAACAAGCGTTATAAGTGTAGAAAAAAAAACAAAAAACAAAAAAAAAATCAAAAAATTTTCACAAGAAGTCCTCGTAACGGCTACTAGCCGTTATGCTTAAAAAAATTCAAAAAACACCCTAAACGGCTACTTAAAAAAAAAAAAAAAAAAATCAAAAACCTTTTTTTTTACCACTATAAATACCCAATTAAAACACAATTTTTTTTCACACTTCCACTACTAAATCCTCTCAATACTCTCAAGCTTTCAACTTCAATTAACTGCAAAAAAAACAATGTTGGGAGGCAACGATGATACTTTCTTCTATCTTATCGGTGGTGGGTGGAATCCCTCAAATCTGGGTTCATCATCTAACCCGAACGCGGGTTCATCTTCAAACCCCAACCCACTAGGCTTCTCGAGCCAAGAAATGTATCAACAACATCAAACATTTCTGTATTGGCAACAACGAAACCAACAAAGCACCTTAAACTCCAACTTTCAAAATCTACAATTCACACAACAATCACAAAGTGAAACACATGATGTTGCTGAGACACCCAAGCCTCCTCCAAAAAAGGAAAAGGTCGTATTATGCGAAAATCAAAAAAATCCAAAGATCCCGAGCCCGAACCAATTGATTCTGATGAAGAGGAGGTTGTCGTTACTGCGCGTTGTACTTCAGCAGAGGAAGCATTACTTGCAAGGTGTTACATAGCTGTTTCGGAGGATCCGAAAGTTGGAAAGTGCCAACCCAGAGATACGTTTTGGTATCGGGTCAGAAATGAGTTCAATAGAAACAACTTTCAACGGTGCACCAAGGACATGATGTCAAGCAAATGGAAAACGTTGAACGACATATGCACAAAGTTCAACGCTTGTTACATACGTGCGCAACGAGATCAACGAAGCGGGGAAAGTGAGCTGGATGTTATGAAACGGGCAAAGCAATGGTATCGTGAGGAAAACAAAGGAGCACCGTTTGGTCTCGATGACGCTTGGGAGGTTTTGCGTCATTATAAGAAATGGGACACGCCGGAACCGGTTGATTTAACCGGCGATGTGCCAAGCCAAACAAACGAGGCTTAGTTTGGTAATGATGAACAACCACGCCCCATGGGAAAGAAATGTGCTACCAAGAAAGCTAGATCCGAGAGCACAACAAGTACTGGGGGAGCAAGCACTGGAGGAACGAGCTCGTCAACTTATTTCACCGAAACTATGGCAAACGAGTATCGTTTGAAACGTGAAACCGCCGAAGCGGCGTATCGGGCCCAGCAGGAAAACGATCTCACAATAACAAGGTTGGAAGAGATAAAGTTTTTGATGACGCCTACTGAAGGGCAAGATCCAATGGTCGTGGCTTGGATCAATGACGAAAAAGATCGAATCATCAAAAACTATAACTTGAAACCTCGTCGGTAGATCGTATTCTCGTCATTTCCTTTAATTTGCAGTGTGTTTTTTTATTTCGTTGTAATTTTTTTTTTTAATCTCGTATTGTAATATATTTTCAATTTTAATGAAGTGTTTGTTTTAGGGGGTGTTTCTTTTTTCTGTTAATTAGTCTTAATGGGGAGATAGTGGTGGGGCCACATATATAATGTGTTTCTTTTTCTGTTAAATGGTCTATATGGAGAGAGAAAGCAAAGAGTTCCCCTCCCCATTAAGACCCATTAACAGAAAGGGACCCACCCACTTAATCCAGAAAAAAAAAGAAACAAGCCCTTAGTTTAATAAATGAAGTGTTTGTTTTAGTTTAGGGGTTGAAATTGAAAATATGAAATGTTATTGATGTTATTGAGATGTTATTGTTGTAGGTGTTTTTTAAGGATGTTAAGATGAAATGTTAAAGCTGATGTGACGCTGACGTGGACGGTGTTATTGGTGTTACGATTGTGCATGCTCTAAGAAACCAAAAAGGGATTCGTAAAACGAAACCAGGAATTAACAAATAGAGTGAGTAAATAATACAAGATTTTATAAACCTAATTAGAAACATTATATAATGTGTCACGACATAGTGAGATAATATAACTAGTTATATTCAAGCTTCACAATAACTATACGTAATACGCAACCACATATCATCAACAGATATTAATCCCAACTGTCAACGACATCCACAAAGGATTAGAGAGCCGCCACAACCGGGGCCTTTAGGTTGGATGCTTCTCGTGCAACCCTACACCATATTTTTCTAACTTTATTTCCAAGACAAAAACTCTTTTTATCGAAGCTATTATATGAAAATCCAAATTTAAAGCTTGGCTAACTAGATTGATAATAACGAACATTTGCATACAAGTTGTGTTGATAATACGTAACACTCTAGATATGAAGGAAAGCTTTGTTTTGTGCACGGTTGTATATATTTATGGCTCTCAAGTCTCAACCCTCTTTGCTTCATACACTTGCATGTTATTATTGCAAAATGGAGGAGATGAGTAGATAAAATAATCTTATATGATTAGTTGTAAGTGGTCGCCTTATTACGAACATTTAGTCATGCATTTGGTCTAGGTGAATTGACACTGAAGTGACAGGGCTTTTTGGTCAAGTTTATGGTCACTACTACTACTAGTCTTATAACACACTCGTTTTCTATTTAATCTGTGACCGATAAATAAACTCGACAACTACTTTTTTCACATGCAACAACTAAAATTTCACTCTTAGCTACTACAAAATTGATGAATGTACCTTAGTTGTTCGTTATAGGGCAAAGATAGTCAAGGGTTGTTAAGCTAATGGTACACTTAGGAGGTGGAAATATCAATAGATTATTATTACAGGTTCATTTAGTCAATGATGGCTATTAAATGTGTTCATTTGCTCACTAAGGACTTATTATTGTATATAAGGAATTAGGATTAGGATGTTATATTATACTTACTTAGGCAGATAACCTTCATTATCAATATCGATAAAGCATATATATTATATTTATATATAAAACTGAAATGAGTGTAACTCTTGGTTGTTGTCATCAGGTAAACCATGAGTCCATGACCTTTTCAACAACTCAAGTGGCGTAACAAGTTAATATTTAAAACTCATCGAACGTATTCTGTATGAACAAAAGTCATTTTCGTAATAATGCTGATCATATTTTTCTGATCTCTTTGCTTATGAAATTAAGTATGTATGCATGAGAAGAGATTCGGTGAAAAGAAAAACTAAAGAGAGAAGAATATGAAAAAAATTTATCCACGCATTTTTAAATAAGATGAAGATTTTATTATTTTAAAAAGAGACGCATCTATTTTTATAGGTAAATTTAGAATGTTTTCTTTTTATCGTTCACATTTTATTTTTTCTTTTCATTTGACCATAATTCTTCTACGCATTCCCAGGGACGGAACCAAAGGGTGTCCTGGGACACCCATGAATTTTTGTCTTGTAATGTTAATTTTGTTATTTAAAAAAAAATAAAAATAAAAATAAACTTTGTTTTTTTTATAAATGCACCTAGCCCAAAAAGTTGTATATGCGATTTTGTATGATTTCTCATAAATGCATTTGGTAACTTTATCTTCTGATTCCGTCCCAGCGCATTCCTAATTCCAAATTTCCGATGAAGTAATAAACAAATAACTAACGAAAACAACTTCACAAATAATAGTTCTTGGCCCATTTCAAACAGAGGGCCTGCATTTGGGCTTGGCTAACATTTGGGCTTGAGTAAGTAAAGCTATACCTATAGAAGCATTATATGTTGTCACACAACTCACAGTCTCACAAGTCACAACTCGAATGCAAAGAGTTTAATTTGAATTCACGATGTTATAATATTATACTTCTTATATACAAAGCGCCAAAATATCGTAGACCAAATGTAGTGGTTGTGATTAGCATGTGCAAGTAGAGCAATCACACAAGTTTATTGTTTGTGAGAAGGGTATTGATTTAATATATGTTAGTTAGTATTTGTACATGTCTAACTTAAATATGTATAGCCTTTTTCAAATATTATATGAGGTGGCATCCGATTTAGTATATGTCTATTAGTATTTATACATTTCTAAGTACTAGTTGGATATCCGCGCACACCTACGGCGATAAATATAGTTATATTATAAAAATAGTAAATGAATTGCTAGCCCAACTCTCCCCGCAATTCTCTACCCGCTTAGTGAATTCGTTTCACGACACTCCGAGTGTATATGTGTTAATTGTATGTGTTTGCTTGGGTTTCCCGTAGCTTTCCCGTTGCATAATTATTCCCGCATATAGAAAGACCCTCGCGATCTCTTACCCATCAAACACTCCCTCCAAAAATATACGATTTTGACGAATTAAGATTGTATTGATTAAAAGAAAGATTAAAGTTATATAATTTTTAATCAAAATAAAATAAACCCAAATGTAAAACCTAAAAACTCATAAAAATATATCAAAATAAATGTTTTATTAAATATCGCAAAATTTTAAAAAATATGATGAAATTAGATTATAAAAAAAATAAATAGATAAAAAAATATTTCAATTTGAAAATAAAAGTGAATTTTAGTTTAGAATTGACACACGTCACTTCATGATTAGAGGTTCTTATCTTAATTTTTAGTAGTTAGGAATTAAGGTTGATTATCCATCCATTATAATATAGTATATATATTATGTTTCAATTTGTAATAATAGTTAAGATTTTCGTGATTAAAAAGACTTTATCTGTAGTTTCGCACCGGGCCACTAAAATCAATAAATACGGCCCTGACCAAATGCCACACTTGTTTTCAGGTAACAAAAAAAAAAACGTGGATGTAAATGTTTTACGTATTGTGAAAATCTATTCTGAAACCAAGTCTTACTAAAATTTGACCCAAAAAATATTACTAAAGTGGATACCGAAGCATTACTTACCGGCCAAAATACTAAAGTGGATACCGAAAAATAACATAAAAAAATAACGATTTTTATGTTGAAACAATCATATTGTAACATACCATAAGAAATCAATAATATGTATGTGTTCACATCTAATACTTACATGAATTAGTTGATAAAAAGTATAGAATAACTAATAATGAATAGTTAAAATACCTTTGTGTTCATCAAAACATACTTGATTTTGGTTGTTTTCGTCTCATTTGTTGGCAAAAAAAAGATTAGAGTAATGTGTTTGTTCGTATTATAGGGTTTGAAAAATGGCCTTTGTTGTAATAATACAAAGCTAAAATTTAAAACATGTAAAAAAAATGTGATAACCTGGTGTAATGGTAAATTTTTATCAAATTTCAGCAAAATTTAGACTTCAGTACTTTAAATTATTTAAAATAAAGTTGAGTACCTCCGATAGATATTGAAAGCAAGTTGAGCAGATTTTTATACATTTTGGCCTTTCTTTGATTGTTTATGCAAATTAGTACGAAAAACTACCGACAAATTCTTGGCCGGTACAAAAATGCGTCATTCAAGACAAACATGCGTCATCAGTGTTGTTCATGATGAAAGGAATGATAGTGAAGCCGTACGAAATTAGGGGTGAGAATGGTTCGGTTTTGTTCGGTGTTAGGTTAAAACCGAAATCAAACTAAATTTTTTGGTTTTTGCTTTCCGAAATACTGTTTTCTTTGGGTTTTATCTATGTTCGGTTTTATCGATTTTATTTTCTTTTCGGTTTGGTTTTTCAGTCGGTTTCTAATTGATTTATCGACGTATGACCTTTCCAAGATAGAATTTGCAATGCATCATAAATTAGCACTTTCAATTTCTTATAATAATGAAACACGCAATAATAACAAAAAAACTAATGACCACAAAATAAATTTAAAAATGGGCTTTTGCATATATATCCTCCCGAAAATGCAAAATTGCATATATATCCAAAGCATGCATAAAAACCATTGTATTATGTGCATAAAAAACTTGTACAAAGGATATATATGCAATTATTCACTTTGGGAGGGATATATATGCATTTTTGCTATTTTAAAAAAATATTTTTTTTATGTGTCATAAATTGACTCAATAACAACAACAACAAAAAAAACTAATAAATACCAAAACTCCTATAAAAAAGATATATGTTTTTTTAGTGACGCCTTCAAAAAGCAATCTAAATAAAAGAGTTTTAAGATTATATGTATTTTCTTGGTTTGCTTTTTGTGCTAAAACCAAATCGAACTGAAAATTTCGCTTTTTAAAAAACACGAAAATTGAACCATCGGTTTTTCAAACGGTTTCAGTTTTTTGGTCCCGATTTCACGGTTACTTTCAATTTATCAGTTTCTTGGTTTTCTTCACATCCCATAGATCATTAAATGAATGATTCCGAACAAAAATTGATCATCATAAACTTATAATTAGTTTAATATGAGTTCAAGTTTATACTTAGTTAATCAAAACACGTCCCACACTTAATTATCACTTCGAATTAGGTTTTTGCATGTTTTTTAGATCAATGGTGAATGGTCTATGGTCGTTACGGACAATTCATAATTATTATTAGGGATTTGATATACAATGCCACTGACCAATGATTATGTCACATTAAATAACATATTTTTTCATATTTAAAGTACTCATATATTTAATTCACAATGAATGACCATACTAATTACCTAAAATATGTGTGATTTTTAATTTAATAAAGTCTGTATTTCTTTTTATATTTAACTTAACGATTGACTAATGAGCATTGTATAGCAAATCCCTTATTATTATAGATTGTAAGAGCTATTTTACTTTTTTTAATTATGTGGATCGGTAAGTTCGAACACAAAGCAAAATAAAACGACCATAAAGAACCCAAAGAATAAACGGACACAAGCACAACACAAAAAGAATTTCCTCGTTTGTTTAGCTTTAATACTACTTGATCGCCAAGTTACAACTTGTGAGGCTACAAAGAAGAATCTCCAAAACTAAAGCCTAATGACTATTTACAAAGTTCATAATCCCGAACCCTATGGATCGAGTTAGAATCGTTGTCCCGTACGGATTTCATATACCATATACCAAGTTTCCTCAACTTCCTAGTAAATTTAAATTTGTTGAACAATGAACATTCATACCCTTAAGTGTTGTGGGTGTGGACTAAGGAAAACCCACGGGAATCAATAATTTCTACTTTTCCTTGCGGGACCACCCGCCCTTTTATAGCTGGAAAAACCAAAATTCTTTCTTTTGCGGGACTTAAGTGCCGAGAGATGATAGAGAGATAAATAATTTTGATGAGAGAATTATATTATTGGTTGTTGTGTGTGTATTAGGCTTAATTTTAAATTAAAAAAAATGAAGAGAAAAAAGATGTTGCAATGTTGAAGAAAGTTAAGAAAAATAATAATGTATGTCTTTTTTGATAACGTGGAGTTCTCTCAACCATACCCTCTACCCTAATGTTTAGCTTTATTACTGACTACTACTTATGTTAATGTTGGCATACCTTTTACTCTGACAGAACAATTAATCGGGGTTTGTGTCAACCAGTCTTTAATAGGGGTGAAAACGAGCCGAGCCGAGCTCGAGCTCGTTTAGGCTCGAGCTCGGCTCGTTTATATATAAAAAGCTCGAGCTCGAGCTCGAGCTCGTTTCGAGCCTCATATTTTGAGCTCGAGCTCGGCTCGTGAAATTTTTCACAAGCTCGAGCTCGGCTCGTTAACACAAAGCTCGACTCGTTCACACAAGGCTCGAGCTCGTTAACACGGTTATACGTATAGAAAATATATATACGTATATATTTCTAGGGCTCGTTTAGGCTCGCGAGCCTAAACGAGCCTTTTGTATAGAGCTCGGGCTCGAGCTCGATTATTAAATGAGCCCAAACTTAGGCTCGAGCTCGGGCTCGAGCTCGTTTAGGCTCGGCTCGTTCGAGCTTTTTACCGATCCGATCCCGAGCTTTTCACGAGCGGCTCGGCTCGTTTCCACCCCTAGTCTTTAACAAAAAGGAAATGATTTGCACATATTACTTTTTGATTTGCACACTCCAATGTACAACCAGGTAATGCAGTATGTATATATAGTACATACAACATGTTATTGCATAAGTTGAAGTGTGCCAATAAAAAAATGAGTATGCTATTTCCCTTAACATAAGCTTTATGTCCTTATTATAACATTAACTTAGTTTTATTCAACTATTTCATCCGTCTTATATTTATTGTCCATATTCTCTTTTTCGGTTGTCCTTCAAATTAATTATCCACTTCTATTAATAGATAGAGAATATATTAGCATTTTCATAATAATATAAAAGTCCCTTTTTATTATTTACATTCCATAATCTATTAGCATTTTCATAATAATATATATTTCGTCAAATTCCAATATTAGTTTCATATCGTTATTCGTTTCGAGTCCACAAGCACGAGTCATAACCTCTCGGCTTTTAATCAATCAATAGTCTAAACTATACTAAAGTCCATGTTACGGCGTTGTCGGGGTCAACTATTGACTAAAAAGTCAAAGTAACACCGACGTTGCTCAAAGTTGACAATTATATATATCAAGTCCAAATTAAAAGTCATAGTAGCGCAATTAAATCCCAAATCAACTCAATTCAATCTCGCCAACCAATCAACCAACCAAATATACTTGAAACCAATGTTATGACCCTAATGGTCATGACCCGGTCACGGTTAAGACCACGTGAACCAAACAAGCTCTAGAAGCTTTTCGGCTCCACGCGTCTCATCCAAACACCAACAATATCAACCAACAAGCTACCAAAACGACCCGACCCGGACCCAAGGTCCTAAGGGTGAGCATCGGTCCGGGACCGGACCGGACCGACAAGACCGAAGACCGAATTAAGGTAAAAACCGAGACCGAGACCCACACCGAATGTGGTCGGTCCGGTCCGGTCCGGTCTCGGTCGGTCCGTCGGTCGGACCGGACCGTTTGGAGTCTATTAAGGCAAAAATAGTCGGTTTGTGGTCTGGACCAGACCGGACCGACCGGACCGAGGACCGAATTAGCCCAAATGCATAGACCGATGACCGGACCGAATGTGGTCGGTCCGATCCGTTCGGGTCGTTTGCTCACCCTACAAGCTCCATGTGGGTCACGTACGCAACCCAAAGGCCACGTACGTGACCTATGTGGCTCGTACACCATGCCAAACCCAACCAAACACTACCAAATCAATACCACAACATCCAAATACAATCAATCAACCTCCAATCATCAACCAAACATCAAACCCATCATCTATTCTAACCAAAAACATGAAACTAGAACTAAAATGCAAAAACTCAACAATATGATACACCACATGCTTACCAAACACTAGCTACATATTTATTTAAGTGTTAATTAGACTTAATCCCACGTTTAAACCAAAAGCCCTAAATTTTATCATAGGGTCGAACCCTAATCAAGCCATACGTGGCTTATTAAAGCTCAAACAAGTGTTACCCATGTTCCATTTACCTTATTCAAGCTCGATCTACAATATTGAATGAAAACCCTAAAAGTACGAATCTTAATATTAAGATTTGAAGGTGTTATGGAGGTCCAAATGGAGCGTGTAATATATGGTTGGAAAGAGGAGAAAGAGAGCTTTAAGATGGTGGTGGAGGTGTAGCACCACTCGCCAGAATTTAGCCGGAGGTGGCCGGACAAGGTGGCGGCGGTGGTGGGTTCTATGGTTAGGGTTTATGTTAATTTGGGGGAGAGAGAGAGTAGAGAGAGAAAGTATGTTTTGTGTGTGTTTTTAGTGAGAGAAACAACTAGCAAAATGAGGGTGAGGGAGGCCTTATATACTTGGATAAAAGGACTCAAAAATAAATAAAAATGGTGGAGGGGGGCGCCAGCCATGGGGAAAAGTGGGGGGTCGGAGTTGTAATTTTTTGTAACTATCCCGTTTACCCAATCCCGAGCTCATATATTGTCCCCCGAGTGTCCCACGACGTTCATTCGACTTTCTAACATCGTTATTTATGTTTTTCCACGAGTTTTGACTATTCATTTGCCAATTTTCGAGTTACGGTGTAAAAGTTACATTATTTCTCGTTTTAGGCTTTTCTAGTGCCGAATCGAATAGTGCCTACCAAATACAGTTAAAACTCATACGATAACTCATTCAATAGTGAAATAATTCATAAAAACCAATAGACGATATAAAATCAAGTCATGGTTGATAAAAATAGTGTTAAAGGCAAGACTCGGTTTAGTTTAACGTAATGCGGTTACCTAAAATAGACTCCCTAAATTGCCAGTTGTCACAGCCTCCCAGCCTCAGAAGAAACCCGTCCCGGGTTTCACTCCGAGTTGCTTGATGTCATAAAAAGTTTAGGATACTTCCTACGGAAAACGTCCTCACGTTCCCATGTGAACTCCGGTGCATGTCGGGAGTTCCAACGAACTTTAATAATCGGAATACGGCTATTCTTCAGCCGTTTAATCTCACGATCCATGATCTCAATCGGTTCCTCAACAAAATCTCAATCGGTTCCTCAACAAAATTCAATTTCTCATCGATACGAATATCTCTTAAGGGCACCACTATGTTTTCCTCCGAAAGACATTTCTTAAGATTACTAACATGAAAGACATTATGTACATGCTCAATTCTGATGGTAGCTCCAGACGGTATGCTACCGGTCCGATTCTTTCCAGGATTGGAAAGGAACCAACATATCGGGGATTGAGTTTTCCACGCTTTCCCAAACAAATCACTCCTTTCCAAGGAGAAACTTTCAACATAACACGATCTCCAACCTGAAATTTTAAAGGTTTACGTCTCCTATCGGCATAACTCTTTTGTCTATTACGAGCGGTTTGCAATCGGTTACGAATCTGAACTATCTTCTCAGTGGTTTCTAGGACAAGTTCGGGACATATAAGTTGACTCTCGCCAACTTCAGCCCAACAAACAAGAGAGTGACATTTTCAGCCATACAATGCTTCGAATGGAGTGGCCTTAATGCTAGAGTGATAACTATTGTTATAGGAGAATTCGGACAAAGGGAGATGTCTCTCCCAACCTTTTCCGAAATCAATAACACAGGCTCTAAGCATGTCCTCTAAAGTCTGAAGTTCTCTCGCTTTGACCATCGGTTTCAGGGTGGTAAGCGGTGCTCATATCCAAGTTTGTTCCTAATGCTGCCTGTAATGATCTCCAAAAGTGGGATGTAAAATGGCTATCTCTATCGGAAATGATAGATATCGGTATTCCATGACGCGATACTATCTCCTTAAGGTATAATCGAGCAAGCTTATCGAGACTATCGGTCTCACTAATGGCTAAGAAGTGAGCAGACTTAGTTAAACGATCAACGATTACCCAGATAGCGTCATTGCCACTAGCTGTTCTCGGTAATTTAGTGATAAAGTCCATGGTTATTCGCTCCCATTTCCATTCTGGGAGTTCAGGTTGAACTAAGAGTCCTGAGGGTTTCTGGTGTTCGGCCTTTACCTTAGAACAAGTCAGACACCAACTGACATACTGAGCTATTTCGGCTTTCATGTTAGGCCACCAGTAGAGTTTCTTAAGGTCCTGATACATCTTATCGGCTCCGGGATGAATAGAGTATTTTGATTTATGCGACTCATGCATAATCAACTCACGGATTCCACCATGAAATGGTATCCAACTTCTGTCTTTGAAGCATAGGGTTCCATCGGAACGCTTCAAGAAGCCGTTTTCACTTTCTACCATTCCATGAAGATTCTTGTAAGGACGATTCTCTTCCGTCAATGCCTCAGCTTGGGTGGCTAAGATTTGAGACGGTAGGGGCGAAACAATGGTCATTCCTAAGGATCGAACGAGTAGGGGTGGAATGTCCTCCTTACGACTAAGTGCATCAGCCACCACATTAGCCTTACCAGGATGATAACGAATCTCACAGTCATAATCACTAAGTAATTCTAACCAACGACGTTGTCTCATATTCAGTTCCTTCTGATCTAAGATATGCTTCAAGCTCTTATGGTCGGTAAATAGTACACACTTGGTTCCATACAGATAATGTCTCCAGATTTTAAGGGCAAACACTACAGCACCTAACTCAAGGTCATGGGTGGTGTAGTTTTTCTCATGCTTCTTAAGTTTTCGGGATGCATAAGCAATCACCTTCTCCCGTTGCATCAAAACAGCACCTAAGCCTTTATGCGAAGCGTCGCAGTACACGACAAAGTCTTCATTTCCTTCAGGCAAAGCTAGGATGGGCGCACTACACAAATTCTCCTTCAGAAGTTGGAATACTTCTTCTTCCTTTTCTCCCCATTCATACTTAACATCCTTCTGTGTCAGTTTGGTCAGCGACTTAGCTATCTTGGAAAATCCCTCAATGAATCTCCTATAATAGCCTGCTAAACCTAGAAACTGTCGGATTTATGATGAGTTCTTAGGAGCTTCCCATTCTTTAATGGCCTTAATCTTAGCTGGGTCAACATGAACACCTCGACTATCTATCACGTGACCTAAGAATTGTACGGACGAAATCCAAAATTCACACTTAGAGAATTTGGCATACAGCTTCTCCTCTCTCAACAATCCTAAAATGAGCCTCAAATGCTCTCCGTGCTCCTCATTGCTCTTGGAGTATATTAAGATGTCGTCTATGAACACTATCACAAACTTATCCAGGTATGGCTTACACACTCGGTTCATGAGATCCATGAAAACCGCTGACGCGTTGGTCAAACCAAACGACATCACTTGGAATTCATAGTGTCCATAACGAGTCCCAAATGCCGTCTTAGGGATATCCTCCTCTCGAACTCTAAGCTGGTGGTAACCAGATTGTAAGTCGATTTTAGAAAAGACACTAGCTCCTTGGAGTTGGTCGAATAGGTCATCTATTCTAGGTAACGGATAACGGTTCTTCACTGTCAACTTATTCAACTCCCTATAATCAATACACATCCGAAACGATCCATCCTTCTTCTTCACAAACAACACCGGTGCTCCCCATGGTGATGAAATTGGTCGAATGAATCCCTTCTCTGACAACTCTGCCAACTGTTTAGATAGTTCCTCCAATTCTCTTGGAGCAAGTCGGTAGGGTGCCCGGGCTACGGGTGCAGCACCGGGTATCAGCTCTATTTGGAATTCCACTTGTCGGACAGGTGGAATCCCTAGCAGATCGTCGGGAAACACATCCAGAAATTCTATAACGACGGGTACATCATTAAGGTGTCTTTCACTCTTCTCCTCGCTTTTCTTTTCAGAAATTCGAGCCAAGAAAAGACAACCTCCTCTATCGATGTACTTCTGGGCCTTAATACACGAGATGATGCTCAACCGGGAAGGACTTCCACAGTCGCTCCGATCTCCTTGTATGCTCAGAAATTTTCCGCCATACGGTAAACGCTCGATCTTCTCATCACAGATGATGTGTGCACCGTTCTTCGACAACCAATCCATTCCGATAATGACGTCAAAACTTCCCAAGGTAACTGCAATAGGTCTATACTAAACGGGCGGTTTAGGAAACTTAAGGTACAACCTCGAACTACGGTGTCTATCTTCTCCCTATTCCCATTAGCTAATTTCACATCGTAACTAAAACCTAGAGGTGTTTGGGAGATTCATAGTAATGGCATAAAATTGGTGGATACAAAACTCATATCCACACCAGTATCAAACAGTATGGAAGCATAGCGATTATTGAGAAGGAACGTACATGTAACTACATTAGGGTCCTCACCAGCTTCCTTCCCAAAAGCATACACACGCGCTGTTCCCATGTCTCTCTGCTGATTCCTAGCACCATGGTTTCCCTGGTTCTCCACAACCTCACGCTTCACAAGGTTTAAGCCATTATTTCCCACACCTCGGTTAGCAAATCCTCCTACATTATCGGGATTTCCTCTCATCCACGGCTCTCGGCACTCATTCTTGAAATGTCCCTTATTTCCACATCCAAAACAGGTGACAGTGGCCTTTCAGTCCGCTCCTTGTGCAGTTTGAGCTGCTGCAAGTGGACGAGACCTACAGTCTTTGGCCATGTGTCCTACCTTAGAGCACTTCCTACACACGTTCAGGCACAGTCCATGGTGGTGTCAGTTACAACGACCACACATAGGCCTACTACCTTCATAACCTTTCCTTTCTCCATTTCCTATGGCGAACACCCTGGCTGTCTCATGCCGTTTGTTGCCATTCCCTTTAACAACTTCATTCTTCTTCCTCTTATCATTCCTATGATTCTTACCCTTGTCTCCTACTTCTAATACATAAGAGTCCATCAAACGCTGAGCCACAGTAATTGCCTCATGCAAATTAACTAGCTTCGCAGCGATGACATCATTATGAGTAGCTAAAGGCAATCCATCAATATACCTCTCAATCTTAAGGTCTTCAGTGCGAACCATATTAGGGCATAGCAACGATAACTCTTGGAAACGACGATTGTAAGTCGTCATGTCAGTACCCTTAACCTTATGGTTCCACAACTCAATCTCTAACTTCTTAACTTCATTCCTAGGACAGTAAGTCTTGATCAGGAGAGTCTTAAACTGAGTCAGAGTCATACTATAAGCTACATCAATTCCTACTGATCTGTGATAGTTGTTCCACCAGGTCAATGCTTCGTCCTTCAAGGTGAATGTTGCATACTTAACCTTACAATCCTCACTACAACGACTAACGGCAAACACAGATTCAGTTTTCTCCAACCACCTAGTTAGGTAAACTACTCCCTCAGTTCCTCCGAGCTCGATAGGACCACATAATCGGAACTCTTTGTAGGCACAACATCGAGTTCGATTCAGCATTGGGGTTCTATCAGAGGTGTTAGAGAGATTAGTCTCAGCTAGCAGTTCAGCGACATGCTGCGTCACGAACTGGTCAACGTGGGCTGGGTTCACAGGTGGAGGGTTTTGTGGAACAGGACCATTCTCAGCACGGTTGTTCACATTCGGGTTTCTACAGCTGGGTTATCGGTGTTCAGGTTCTCAACAGGTAGAGTGGTCGGGGTCGGACGACGACCTCGACGGGCAGAGGCAACAACAGTAACAGGAGCTGCTCGGTTGTTCCTAAGCGGGTTTCGTCTTGTTGCCATCATTCTGAAGGCAAGAATAACAGTTTCATAAGTTCACAATTCACGCTCTAAAGATAGAGTTGGGTTCCAAGGATCACCAAATAGCGCTCGAATACATAATCAAGGTCAACAAGGATAATGCTATACCAAAGCGAAACAATCAGATACCGAGTCATAACTAAGGATGCATGTTCCAATAACCATAACTCATAGGTTTCAAAAGTGGAAATACATGGAAGGATACGAAGAAATAAAAAACGATCCTAACAACGATACAAATAAGACAAATAGGATAGATCTACATCTCGAACCAAGTATTACTTAGTTTCAAGATGGTACAAAGCTATGAATCTAATAGTATCTAGCCACGATCACGAATACTACTAACAGATCTCCTAACATCGTCAACCTCTCTCCACAAAGCTGCCAACTCAACACGTCGAGCGTCGCGATCACTCTTAAGATCTACGACCTCTCTCTCCAACTCACCAATCCTACGCCAAATCGCTCTATCTGCATCTCGTGTTGTCGCGAACCCTCTCAGCAGGTCCCCAACCTGCTCCTGGAGCTCCGACATACCCTGACACAGAATCGTGGTCCTCCTGACTACAGTACCCATATCAACCCTCAAATCCTCTATACTAGCTCTCGATACTCCAACCAACCGAGTTGTCAACCTACTTAGTCTAGTACCCTGTGATGTAATCCTCTCCCACATCAGACCCGTCTCACCATACTCCTCGGGCTCTGAAGCAATCTCTGATGGTATCTCAGATCCTAACGGGCTACCTATCTCAGGTGAATGTGGAGGTGAATCAAAACCAAAAGGTTGTTCAGGGGAATTAGGCTCAGGCAAAGGAGAGTTTGGTCCTGGAGAATGTGCAGGACTCTGCAATAGAGGAGTACCCCTTTCTGGGATATCCTCATCATCCTCCTCCTGAGGATCCTCATCCTCATCTACATACTGCTCCTCAATCTCATGCTCCTCCTCGACCTCATGCTCCTCCTCTCCCTCATCCTCAGAGGGAGAGTCCATGAGTCGGAGTCTCTGTGCGGGTAAATCCTGAGGTGGTACAGTAGGGGATCTAGGTCTTCTAAGACATGGTGATGTTGGTGGTGATGACAGAAGAGAGCGGGCTGCTAAACGGATAGGTGATGATGGTGGTCTCACGGACATGCGGGCAGTACTATGAGCAAGCCTAGGAGTCTGGGCTCGCGCTAAGACCTGATGTAAAGTGAGCTGCCTAGATGAGCTAGAGCGATCTGATGATGATGATGAACTAGTGTTACATGTAATCTCATAAGGATCACCCTGCGCAGCCGTCATGAGAGTCAATGCTAGGGAACTAGCAACAGCAAGGACATCCTCAGACACATCAAAAGCTAGTGAAGGCATAGTCTGTGACAATGGCATTGGGTAGGTATAAGTGTTCGAAACAACTAGTTTTAATAAGCGCATCAACTTAACCAAAACATATATCACATAATGAAAGCTTTAAAAGTAGAGGTACCGCATTACTCAAAATATGCTTTTAGATAAAACATGTAAGTTCAGTTCTATCACATAATCCCATATCAAATCAATCGAGTTCAAAATATCCAAAATCATAACATGCCGTTTACTCAAATCGAGTCCGTAGTATCTCGATAATCACATCTCATTTGCCCAAAAATCAATAATCATATCCCAAAACATATCATCTCATAAGTCAAATCGCAGTTCATACCATAATCAATTAAGAAGCTTCGGCTTGGCAAGTGGGCGTGCGTCGGTCGAGGATCAATTTTCTTAAAAAGTGGTTATAGTTTAGGGTTTATAAAATACCTAATTCTCTATGACCTTGAGCTCTGATACCAATCTATAACACCCCCAAATCTCGGTACAGCGGAAGACTTAATCAAGTTTTCGGGGCGTTACTATTGGATTGGTATCTCACACAAGTATAGCAAAAAGATAGTCATTTAACATTCAAAACCAATCCCAAATTTAAGTATTCAAAACATTTAATCCAAAAGTATGAATATTAGGCCCAAAACATGATTTAATAAAATATGTCCCCAAAGTTTATCAGAGTCAGAAATGATCCTTGAACCCCGCCTTCTTGCCAAGCTTCTACCTATCACGTATTCCAAACATCTTTCAAATACCTGATAAATCATGCTAAAAGGTCAGCTTAGGCTGGTGAGTTCATAGGTTTAAATTCAATAAAATCATAGTGGACCTGTAGGAGTTGATTTGCTATGCAAGACCTAAGATAGATAAATACCGTTTGCACACCGATCCTACCCGGATCACCAACCATATAACCATATCCCGCATCCAGGGATTACTCGGGCCCCGCGACTCTAGTCCAGCACTATCGTGGCAAAATCTAGAACAATTGTAAACCCCCGACTAGGTCGATGTAGAAGTCTATTCTTAGCTAGGCAACGGTTCAACCTAGTCTAAGGCAACAACTACCGCACATCTATCTAAACAGTCAAGCATATAAGCAAATCCAAATAGTTTTAACGGTCCAAAAACAGTCGCATGATTCTCACCCCAATATAGTTAAAAACGTAGATAAAAATGGGGCTATGAAACTCACCTCAAGCAATCAACGTACAAATAAACACTAGCAGAAGATAACGGAAATCACGGCTCAGCAACTATCGACTCGGCACAACCTATTAATGTAAACTCGTTTTAATATATAATTCCCAAAATCAACGTTATCTACCCCAATGTATTCTGTTTCGTTATTTCCAAAAATATCTCGTTTCACCATTTAATCATAGTGTTTGGTATCCTCATGTGGGTGTATCGACTCAATATGATGCTATGAATGCACTCAAATAACCAATATGTGACTCAATGCAACACGATGAGACATCTAAGCGATAAGCTCCATAGTCCAATAAGTTTCGGAATAAATAGTAGACCTTATCGAATTCGTCAACTCGATAAACTCATTTATTTATTCCTGTCGCTTATTATCCCATAAATTAGTCGCATCCTAAAGAGTCGTAAGGATAATTCACCCATTAATAAGGTTACCCAACGTACCTAGCGGGCTCTTATTAGATTCGTCAACCTAATAAGTCCGCTACCCACGTGGATCAACACTATTAATGTTAGGTCATCCGTAACCAATGCATACAACGTAAGTAAATAAATACTTGAAAATAGTATTAAATGCCCATAATTGGCATTTATCGATAAACATGTACTCGAAACATTAATTACTTATTTATTATAAAACATTTCCATTTTTAGTCATTAGTTTCCATTTAAAAATAGTAAATAACAAGATAAGACTTGTTATCGATATTTTTGGTATAAAAGTCTCTTTTTGTTATTTACATTTCATAATCTATTAGCATTTTCATAATAATATATATTTCGTCAAATTCCAATATTAGTTTCATATCGTTATTCGTTTTGAATCCACAAGCACGAGTCATAACTTCTCGGCTTTTAATCAATTAATAGTCCAAACTATACTAAAATCCATGTTACGGCGTTGTCGGGGTCAACTATTGACTAAAAAATTAAAGTAACACCGATGTTACTCAAAGTTGACAATTATATATATCAAGTCCAAATTAAAAGTCATAATAGCGCAATTAAATCCCAAATCAACTCAAATCAATCTCAAATCAATCTCGCCAACCAATCAACCAACCAAATATACTCGAAATCAATGTTATGACCCTAATGGTCATGACCCGGTCACGGTTAAGACCACGTGAACCAAACAAGCTCTAGAAGCTTTTCGGCTCCACGCATCTCATCCAAACACCAACAATATCAACCAACAAGCTACCAAAACGACCCGACCCGGACCCAAGGTCCACGTGGGTCACGTACGCAACCCAAAGGCCACGTACATGCCCTATGTGGCCCGTACACCATGCCAAACCCAACCAAACACTACCAGATCAATACCACAACATCCAAATACAATCAATCAACCTCCAATCATCAACCAAACATCAAACCCATCATTTATTCTAACCAAAAATATGAAACTAGACCTAAAATGCAAAAACCCACCAATATGATACACCACATGCTTACCAAACACTAGCTACATGTTTATTTAAGTGTTAATTAGACTTAATCCCACGTTTAAACCAAAAGCCCTAAATTTTATCATAGGGTCGAACCCTAATCAAGCCATACGTGGCTTATTAAAGCTCAAACAAGTGTTACCCATGTTCCATTTACCTTATTCAAGCTCGATCTACAATATTGAATGAAAACCCTAAAAGTACGAATCTTAATCTTAAGATTTGAAGGTGTTATGGAGGTCCAAATGGAGCGTGTAATATATGGTTGGAAAGAGGAGAAAGAGAGCTTTAAGATGGTGGTGGAGGTGTAGCACCACTTGTAACAACCCACATCTTCCGGCTATTTTTCATTTTCGAGAAATTACTATTCACTTTTACTATTCACATTTACTATTCATTTTCACTATTCATCCCGTAAAAATTTTATTTCACATTCTCGTAAGATAAGTTATTTTAGTAATGACCTGAGAGTTCGACCATCGTTAGATCATTTTCGCAAAAGTTATTAAGTAAACATCGTTTTAAAGTTTCGCTTTAGACGGTCCAACGTTTAAACATCACGCGCATAACGAAAATAAACTCTGACAATTTTACTCGCATCAGATAAAATTTTAGATCACTCATAATTAATTTGAGAATTTTTAAGAATTATTATTTTTAATATTACCAAATAAGCCCAGCGCAGAACAAAACTAAACTTACGTTTTAAACAATTCTACTTACATCCAGGCTTAACGATTTCTGCACTGTGTTTCTAATATGTTTTTGACACTTTTACATTTTTTGGAAAAGTCAAACATATTTCCCTCCTCCTTTGACCATAAAGGAATTAACCTTGTACGTTCTACTTTTCTGCTTAAATCGTGTAACTTTTAAACTTCACAAATAACTGTTAAGTTATCCCGCGTATGAAGAAAACTACATTTTAACATCTCATATCACTTTTAGACTAATTTTAGTCTACTCTAAATAAATTCACGGTCGTTTCCCTGAAATTTCGTTCTTTTCCGATAAACTGCGAATTACGCGTTTTTGACCCGTATTTCCAGCTTTAAGCAGCATTTTTGCACCCAATAAGACTTATCACCCATTTTATATTTTTATATGGAGTATAATGACGAGTTTCATCATTCCTGCAAGTTTCATATTTTTACGATACCCGGTTTTACGTTTTATGGCTTCGGTTAGCATTTAACGGAACCAAAACTCACTCCGTAATCAAGATAATACCAAAATTATCCACCTAAGTCATCTTATCTCTATATGAACGAAATTAGGGAGGGGAGTCATCACCTTGGTGTCAAAATCCTAAACATGCTTCCTTTAGATCATTTACATGTGTAAATTTAACCATGGTTAGTTTTTAACCCAATATATAGTTAACTAAAATCTTTAGCCTATAAATACCAAGCATAAACCTTCATTTATTCTTGCACCACCCCTTCTTAACATCTAAAGTCCTAAACCTAAGGCATTTCTTATAAATCTTGTAAGAACATTCATGTGTTCTTGAAGAAAAACTAGCGTTTGATCTTCGTTCTTGGAAGTTTTCAAGAAAGAGTCGTTATAATCTTCAAATAACTTCAAGTCTCCAAAAAGACGTTGTTATAATCTTCATTTCTTCTTCGGTTTCTCAAGAAGGCGTTGTTATAATCTTCTAATAGCCTCGGGTTTTCGAAGATTGCAAATTCTACGTCGAAGCTCCGCTTATATTTCTTTTTTCCGTAATACTCAAGCATTCTATATTAAGGTAAGTATTTATAAAACTCAAACTTATATAAATACTTAAAAACTTTGTTAGTTTATTTATTGTATTTATAAACTCTTAATATATCATAGAATCAAGTAATTAAAATACATGTTTTACGTATTAAGTGCTACAATAGTAGGGAGCTTCATGTGAGGGGTTTCATTTGAGTAAAATGTATCGACGAGTTGCTGGATTTACGACTTAAAGTGTCCTAGCTCCTCGAACGTTTACTGCATGACCTCTGAATTGTGATGGCCTGAACGGTAGTACGAGTTATACAAACTAAAACCATTTCTATAAACAAACATACAAATACTATATCACGATCAATATAGAGACGTATATAGTTTTGTTATTTCTTTCGCATCATTATTTCAAACCTAAGTCGCAACATCCTATTCTAGGTTGCTCGTAGAAGTTCTCACGGCATATCCATCATTCTCATTATACATTTGCTATCATTTACTTTGAGGTGAGTTCATAGCCCCACTTTCTATTATTTAATTGTTTTACAAACCCTTGGGGGAGATACATGCTTTATTTTTAAACCGAACACATTGCTTTGAAACTATATGTTTATCTGAACTGAATGTTTATTTATGCTAAGTAACAATATTGCTATACGTGAATTGCATTTATATAATTATGTGCATATATAATTGTATCAAACCAAAGCGGGCTCGAGTATCATATACTTGAGGCAGCCGTATCAAACAAAAGCGGGCTCGAGTATCATATACTTGAGGCAGCCGTATCAAACAAAAGCGGGCTCAAGTATCACAACGTATTGAGGCAGCCGTATCAAACAAAAGCGGGCTCAAGTATCACAACGTATTGAGGCAGCCGTATCAAACAAAAGCGGGCTCAAGTATCACGTATTGAGGCACCCAGCATATCTTTGGGAATAGGCACCCAACATAACTTTGGGTAGTGGCACCCAACATAATTTGGTTTCATCATGAGCTTAGTGCAATAATAACTGTTTTGTTTTCAAACCATTGGTGTGAATCTATAACTCACACTACAAACATTATGTGTTCAACTGATTTGCTAAACTCTATGAATTTCACTCAACCTTTGTGTTGACAGTTTTAAGCATGTATTTCAGGTCCATAATGTCGGAAGCTGGCACGGATGAGCAAAGATACTGAAGAAGGCTATAAATTTTATTATCATTCGAAAACCAATTTAATGTATTTTGTAAACTTGGAACCATCTGGGACCTCATTTTTGTAAACTCTGATATTTATATAAATCGAATGATAAATCTTTTAAAACGACTCCATTAGAGTACGTTTTCTATTGTTATGACTGTTGTGCCATGAAGTAACACCCAGTTTGAATTCCGCTGCGTATCACGAAATTGGGGGTGTTACACCACTCGCCGGAATTTGGCCGGAGGTGGCCGGACAAGGTGGCAGTGGTGGTGGGTTCTAGGGTTAGGGTTTATGTTAATTTGGGGGAGAGAGAGAGTAGAGAGAGAAAGTATGTTTTGTGTGTGTTTTTAGCTCTGTTGCAAAAATCGGTCTAGGCGGCCGATTAATCGCCGATTAATCGCTAGGCGGTGATTAGTCGTTCTGATTTTCATTAATCGGTTACTGACAAAAATCGGATTAATCGGCCTAGGCGGCCGATTAATCGGGCAAATAAGAGAAAATCGGATAAATCGGAAAAATCAGTTACGGGTAAAAATCGGCAAAATCTGAAAAAAAAATCGGCAAAATCGGCCAAATCAAAAAAAAATCGGCTAGATCGGCAAAATCGGGCATATAGTTTCAAATTTTTATAATTTTATATATAAAAAATCCAATCCGATTAATCCCTGATTAATCCCCGCCTAACCGATTAATCGCTAGGCCCTACCCGGCCGCCCAGCTACCGCCTAGCGATTTTTGCAACCTTGGTTTCTAGTGAGAGAAATAACTAGCAAAATGAGGGTGAGGGAGGCCTTATATACTTGGACAAAAGGACTCAAAAATAAATAAAAATGGTGGAGGGGGGCGCCGGCCATGGGGAAAAGTGGGGGGTCGGAGTTGTAATTTTTCGTAACTATCCCGTTTACCCATTCCCGAGCTCATATATTGTCCCCCGAGTGTCCCACGATGTTCATTCGACTTTCTAACACCGTTATTTATGTTTTTCCACGAGTTTTGACTATTCATTTGCCAATTTTTGAGTTACGGTATAAAAGTTACGTTATTTCTCGTTTTAGGCTTTTCTAGTGCCGAATCGAATAGTGTCTACCAAATAGAGTTCAAACTCATACGATAACTCATTCAATAGTGAAATAATTCATAAAAACCAATAGACGATATAAAATCAAGTCATGGTTGATAAAAATAGTGTTAAAGGCAAAACTCGGTTTAGTTTAACGTAATGCGGTTACCTAAAATAGACTCCCTAAATTGTCAGTTGTCACATCTAGCGCCGGGCACAGTGGTGACTACACTCCTCACCGTCAACTCATCAACATGACATTATCATTCAAATATTACCACTCCTCTCACCTTCCAACAAACATTAAAAATACTATTTTATATAAACATACCTCATAAAATACCTCATTCGTCCCAAAATTTAAGTCTAGTTTGACTTTTTGTATCTAACTTTGACCTTAAATATTTTTGGTTTTACTATATAATACTTGATAAAATTTATATCATGTGAAACTATATTTAAAACTCAATCCATTTATGTATTTTGCATCAAGTATTAGATAAAAAAAAAATATATTCAAAGTTAAAGTTGGTTTCAAAAAGTCAAACTGTACTTAAATTTTAAGACAAATGAAGTATGTCACATACTCACAAATCAAATAATTAAATAATAAACACAATAATAAGGCCCACAAAAAACACAATAGCCAACACCTCTTTTTGTTTTCTTAACCGTCGCACGTGACAGCTAACCCAAACAGTGGGGTGGCGCACGAGCTTTGGTGGTGAGGGCGACATCACCTCCCACTATGCTTAGAGGCCCGGGTACAATGGCTGTTGGCTTGAGCCATAGCCTTCGGCACGACAACTCACACCGGGGCTGGGTTGGTAGGGCCTGGGGCCACCAGCTCACGCCAAACAATTTTTTCCTTTCTTTTTTTGGTTTGTTTCTTTTTTGTTTATGGTTGTGATGTTTTGTATTTGTGTGATGAAACTGTGCAGTTTCTTTCTATTTTTTTTTGGTTGTTTTGCAGGTACTTGAAGGAAGAAAGGAAGAAGATGAAGTATGTGTTGGAGTATGTTAAATATGGTAAAGTTGAAAATGAGGAAGATAAGTAAAAGTGGTTTGTATATGTGTGGTAAATACATGGCCAAGTTGCTAGCCAAGTTGCTAGGACAACATACTCTTTCCTTGTTTCTATCTGCAAAAGTGCAAAACTAATGGTGGTTACATAAGTATTTGTTTTTGCATGTTGTTTTATATGTAAAATAGCATAGACCGGTCCTTCTGCTTATATTACTTGATTTGAACCATCACGTTTTTTGGTTTTAAAGTACCATGGTTCTAAAACGTGTCTTCTGACTCAAAGCACCATTCAAGATAAATGACTCGATGCATCAACGACGAGTTGAATGCCGAAGTATTTAACGTCCAAAAAAAAACCAAATATTTGAAGGTCTTGAAAATCAAACAAAAGATATGGATCAGGAAAACGCGGCTATCATCGAGGCGGAAAAAATAAAGATTCGGGCTGAATATTTTCTCAAAAACTAGATTATTTTTCTTTTTAATATATTGTTTTAATTTAATTTCTTTTTTTTAATGTGTTGTATTTTTAATTTATGTAGTGTTTTATTTAATTTATGAAATTAAATTTTAGTTATATATATTTTTTATATTAAATGAAAAAAAATCGATGGCACAAAAAAGTGGTGTTATAACTAGGGAGGGGTGTTTTGGCACAACTTTTTCCACGGCACCACCAACAGCATCACCAACGGCACCAACTGTACCTAGCGCTCTTAGGGTGGTGGCAACGGGCACGGGCTGAGGAGCGGGCTTGGCCAGCCCGAGCGGCTACACCACCGCAACCATTGAGGGCTCGAGCGGGTTCACCATGCAGCGGGGAAGAAGGCCGATTCGGGGTAAAGAAAATTGAGCCATTGAACGGCTAAAAATAATGCACGGGTTAAAGAAAATGGTGAGGGGTAGGGATACATGGTTGCCACTAAAAATCTATGGTGAGGGGTGGTGTGAGGATGAGATGAGTTGGAAGAATGTTATTGGTGGATAGTGAGAGATGGTGAGGGATGGGGAATGAGGGTTGCCACTACCCTTAGGCTAGCACTACTTGTAACAAATACAGTTGAACGAAGATGGGTGAAACGTGTTTTGAGAGATAAACATTCGAATGAATAGGATTGGATGTTACAAGAAAAAGACGGATTCACGTGTGATTGCAGTGCAGAGGTGTGGGATGAGATCACGTGATTGGGGTCCCAACTTCCTCTCATTCATTTTGTTTTCTTCTTCCCATCGGTTATTGTGTTACTTGCTATACAATGTTGCGTCCCTTTCAATGTCAAAACCACACAACTATTCCATTATTTTACTCATCTGCTTCAATAGCTTTGTGGTACAGTTTTGTGTTTAAATACTTAAATGCTTCATGTATGATCATCAAAGTGTGTATTAGAGTAGTACTTATTGCTTCATATTCAAGTTTTGACACTGTTATAACCTGTTACGTGTTTGTGAATATTGCAACTCTCGGTTTAACATTCATGTTATATATTTAGGTGTTCAAGTTAACATACAATTGCCAACCTAAACATGACCTGGTTTGCTACAATCACATGAGGGTCGCCAACATATGTCCAATCATGGTTCTAAAAGGTTTGCAAAGACGTGAGGCTTGGTCATGTAGCCACGTTCTGCCGTCACGTCACTTTATGTCACATCTTTTTGTAAACTCGATATATATGAAATATGATATAAATATTTTCATATTTTATGTCGTTTTATACCACGCCTTATAAACGTAAAAACGTGAGACTTGAACATGCCGCCACGCCACCGCTCGCGCTATTACTCATAACATTGTGTGCAATTCAATTCGTTATCACTTGAAATAGATACTTGTACTCTAATAAAACTAATTTGTGAGATCTTTTCTCTAACAACTCCTACAAAAGTTAAGGTATGACTAAGCCTAGTCAAAGAAAGATACGTTGGAGTATTTTAGTGCGTTATTAGTCAAACAAGATAATATTTATCAAAGAATAACAAAGGCATACGGAGCATAAAATATGCAAAGACAATACGAAGTACATTGGTTCGCTATATGAGAATTCATAAAGTGGGTATATTAAATTTGTTTTGATAAATTGCATAGAAGTACTGTTTTGATACATTAACCACTGACTTTGAAATCGAGTACGAATGGATATTATGTTTTTGTGTTTAACTTGGCTCTCGTTATACCATCAAGGTTTTTTTTTTTTTTTTTTTTTTTTTTTTTTTTTTTTTTTTTGTTGTTGTTGTTGTTGTTGTTGTTGTTGTTGTTGTTGTTATTGTTGTGAAAAGGTGAATTATATTAATCTTCCAATCATATGTACATCTTACAAATAGAAATAAAGATTTGGACATTTCCCAAATCCTATACCAACACAACACTATTGCTATACTATCAGATATTTGTCAAGCAATGATATATGATAAAACTGATCTCTATACCTCTGATAACTGCACTAAACTAAGTATTCATCAACAATGCACTATACACTTCAACCAACACCAATTCACCTTATATGCACATACCATCCAGCTACATTTCCATCTTACCTTCTTGCCATGCTCACTCAACCAACATCCACAGTAAACATAGCAAGAAAGGTTAATGGCTTCACTAGGGACCCATAACCCCTCCACATCAAGGGCTCTGCCAATTATGCTACATTTCCATCTCAAGAATGGCTTCACATAATTGGGAACACACTCCTTGAGTGAGGACCAACCTAACCCCCTGTGACAGTGTATTGAGAGGACCAAGCAGGTTCATCTTTCACTTATTGCTATTCCTCTCATCATACACTGTCCTCCAAAACCATATACCCTTCACAATGGGTGCCCTACATTATGGTACATTCAAATGAATTAGACCTCTCACTTGAACAGTCAAAGCCAACCAGTTTCCTCCCAAGGCCAAACTGATTAAGACTTTGAGGTTCAAGTAAGTACAGTCACACCAAATGAACTCCAAGGTACTAGTAACATCCCATTGTTATGGTTTGATATCCAATCATGACTGATATACAACAAACAATCAAGAGTGCAGAAGCAAGAATGCAGAAGCAGGTACTGTAAACTCACATCCAACACCCCTTAAAGATTAGAAGCTTCAATGATGAGTTTGCAGTACTTGTATCTCAATGTCCCATTTCTTGTCAGTATCAATCACATCCATTGTTCTCTTCACATTAAGACTAATGAGCTTCCATTTAATTTCCTCTTTAATAGCCTGAATAAGAGCATTTACATCTCTTTTCACATCCTGGAAGAGCCTTAAATTCCTTTCATACCATATATTGTAAACACGGGCAGCAGTTCCAACTTTACTCATAATGCTTTTATGTTATTCTTGCAATTCTTTGCTAATATGAGCTCAATGATACTATCCCAATCCTCATTTGCTTGATCCATATAAAACAGCCCTTTCAATTCATTCCAAATCTTCTTAGAATAAGGACATTGGAAGAATAAATGTTGAACTGAGTCACTTCAGTTTCCACATAAAGCACGCAGAAGGTTTTGACCAACATTCCATTTAGCAATTATGTCTTGTGTTTGAAGCCTTTTATGTAGAGCAAGCCACATTATAAAAGTGTGTCTAGGGAGACATTGAGAGAACCATATCACCTTGTGCCATTGTGTAACAGGATAGTTGATCTTCATATCCTCCCAAACATCCTTTATTTTGAAATATGTGAACTTATCCTTCTTTGTTTTCCAAACCACTTTATCATGCTCATCAGTAATAGTAGGAATGTTAAATAGTGAAAGTTCAGGAAATTTAACATACCATTCATTAGGCCATCTCCATTCACCATTCTCAATAAGATCAGTAACTTTGTCATTGTCACATAACCTAGCATCATAAATGTCCCTTTTAGAAATAAACTGTGATAAATGACCATTTTTATGCCAAGTGTCATGCCATACTGAAGTCATTTTTCCATTTACAATGATGTGAAAAACAGGAGATCTCATCTTGTTCCTAATAGTCATAAGATTTTTCCATCCCCAACTGTCTCCATTGTCAACATTAGCATCCCACACACTCCTTCCTTTTAGTTTAACCCTATTCACCCATTGAGCCCACAAATTTTGCTTTTGCTCAACAACTTTCCAAATATGTTTCATGAGAAGTACCTCATTCCATTCACCAAGAGGTTTTAATCCTAACCCTCCTTGGTCTTTATGTCTGCATACAACTTTCCAAGCAATTTTTGCCTTCCCATTACTGTTATTCCAAAGAAACCCTTTCAAAACTTTGTCAATTTCACTAACCACTTCTTTTGGTAGAAGGTAAACAAAAGCCCAATAGTTTTGCATTGCTGTGAGAACAGATGATATTAGCTGAAGCCTGCCTGCATAGGATAGAAATCTATTCTTCCAATCACCAATTCTAGCTTTAACCTTGTCAATAAGTACTTTACAATCAACAACACTAAGGCATTTAGCAAGAAGGGGTACACCAAGGTATCTCATTGGAAGTTTACCCACACTAAAAGGAACAATGTTTAGTAAATCTCTCTTTAATGATTCTTGAATACTCCCAAAAAATATTGTGCTTTTCTTCAGATTAGGAAATAAACCAGAATACTTGCTAAATTCATTTATAGACTCCTTGATCACCCTTACTGAATTAGTATCTCCATGACAGAAGACCATAAAGTCATCTACAAAACAAAGATGTGTTAATTTGAGCTCCTTGCATCCCAGATGGTATCTGAAGTTACTATTCAGTTGGATATTCTTGTTAATAATCAAAGTGAGGACTTCCATTACTAAGGTGAATAAGTAGGGATAAATTGGGTCTCCTTGTCTTAGACCCCTAGCACCATTAAAGTATCCATAAGTCTGACCATTAACACAAATAGAGAAAGCAGAGGTAGGGATACAAGTCATAATCCAGTGTACCATCTGAGTGTGAAACCCAAATTTGTTGAGAATGGATTCTATGAAAGGCCAACTGATAGTATCATATGCTTTCTGTAAATCAATGTTCAATGCACACCTTTTTGCCCCATTCTTTCTATTATAACCTTTTAAAAGTTCGTGTGTTATGAGGATACTGTCTTGTATACATCTTCCAGGAATAAAAGCACTCTGATTAATCCCAACCACCTTTTGCAGCCCATCCTTGATTCTGTTGGTCAGAATCTTGCTGATACATTTATAAATGACATTGCAGCATGCTATTAGCCTAAACTCGGATACCTTGTTAGGAGTATTTACTTTTGGAATAAGAGAAATTATTGTTGCATTAACTTCTTTCAAAAGCTTGCCTGTTTGGAAAAACTCTTTGATAGTATTGCAAACATCCACACCAATTATAGACCAAGATTTTTTGAAAAAGCATAATGTGAATCCATCAGGTCCAGGAGCTTTAGTATCCTCAATATCAAACATGGCCTTTTTAATCTCTTCATTATTGACTGCATTTATCATCTTATTAGCTTCAACTTCATCTAACTTTTGCACAAACATAGCATCCAAACCTTCCATACTTTGAGTTTCTGATGTAGTCCCCAAGAACTTTTGAAAGTGCATCACAAATTGTTCAAGGACCTCTTCACCATAGAATCTCTTGCCATCCTCATTACATATGCTTTCCACTCTATTCTTATGATTTCTGCTGTATACCATCAAGTTGGAGATTGAATCGACTGGCTTTCTATTTTAATAGCGGTTATGGTTTATTAGAAAAAGTGTTGATATATATCATTAACAAGTAGAAATAAAGTTAAAACTAATCCGTTTTTATGAAGCTCTTTATTAAATAAATCAATCAAATTTTTAGCTCTAAACTTACATTCATGTTTTAGGAATACAAATTATTTTTTTATTTGTAAAGAGATTTAATATATATGCTCCATGCTGAGATTATTGCGATAAACTCTGCTCGCTCTCTAGCATTTAATCATGGGTGGTTTAATGCAATTGTAGAATCTGACTCTCAAATAGTTATCTCTTTATCATCTTCAGACATATCCCCACCATGGAGTTAGGTGCTCTTGTGGAAGATATTCGCTTATGAGCAAAGAATATGAAAATGACGTTTTCTTAGATTAATCGAGAAAGTAATTAAGTAGCTCATTTGGTTGCTCATCATGCGTTTTCTACTATTTTAGGGTTTAGTAGGGATGTTTCTTCCCCGAAGAACTTACTTCGCTTTCGATGAGTGATTTGTATGGAGGTTAAGGTTTTTTTTTTTTTTTTTTTTTTTTTTTTTTTTTTTTTTTAATGCATACTTTCTTTCAAAAATAATATAAAATAAAGAGATCATTTTGAAGTATTGTATGTTTATGTTTGTTTGGCTGGAAGGAGGGTAGTGTATTCTAACATTACACTTCAGCGTCACTTCAGCTTTATTTCTCCTTTTACTTCCCCTCATTCTTTATCATCTTTTTATAGACATGGTCAACTTAACCTCATTTTTTTATTAAAATACTCACTTTATAAAAATATACCCTACTAAGGTTGGTGGCAATGGGAGCGGGATGGAGTTCGGCATGCTCTATGCCGATGGAGCACACCGCCGCCACATCCGCGGCATGCCTTCGGCATTGAGGAGGTCGGCATGGTTTGCCGCTCAAGCATGGAAGGTTGGTGAGCAAAATGTAGCCGTTGAACTGTAAATACCACCCATGATTAATTTTCTCTTTGGTGAATCATAGTTCCCACAAAATAAGTATTGTGAGCCATGAGAGAAGTATGGGGTGAGATGGCAGAATATTTTTGGTGGGTGGTGAGGCATGAGGGAGGCATTGAATCATGATTGCTACCACCCTAAATACATCACATACACTCACAAACTAAATAAAAAATTATAAAATCAACAAAGTGACCGGTTCACCTTAACTCTTCTCGGGGAGCTCACCTAGCGCGTGAAAAGAGGGAAGGGCCAAGGAGGTGGCGCGTGATTTCGAGCAAAAAGTGACCCATTCACCTCCCTCGCCATCTAGCCTTATCCGTAAATCGTGATGTAGGTGAACTGAATTCATACTAAAACACGTACGTTACTTCTCTAAACTTATTGAGTACACCGCATGTGGTTGCGTTTAATAGAGGTTGTTATTGAATACGGTAGAATGGGTCGAATTCCATCTAACACTAAATGCGTTCTAGATCATCACAAGTCAAATGAACCACAAGCTAGTTGTAGCTTTAGCCACCTCTCAATGACTCGAAATCATTCTTAAGTTCTACTCGTATGTCATAATATTGACCTTATTTTTTCTACCCACCAAACCTCCATTTTTATGACAATTTATTACTAATCATAGTCAAAATAAGCACACATTTAATACATGTCTCCAATTTCTACCACTTTGAAATGTCGTCAAAATATAATTCATAATACTCCAAAGATTAGATTTAAAATTTCTCAATTGTTAACCTCCACATATTCTCACATATCATTCAATTCGTTGTTGTTGACCATTATTCATTTGGCTTTATAATGTTCTGAATTTATTAATTTTCAGATTAGATTATCAAGTTTTTAGTGTATACATCCCCCTAGCTAGCTTTAAACTAAAAGCATTTCATTTGCCATAAAACAACAAAATTAGGCAATAAACAAACAATAATTAATATTTGTTTAACAGCATATCAAAATCATACTTGCAGAACAAGAACAAGTGTGATTACATAATCGAATAAAAAATATTTCCATATAAAATATTCATAAAACCCTGCTTCAAAATGTGCAAAGATTCGATATAAGATAACAAACAACTAACATAAGTAACAACCACGTTACACAAACTACCTTTTAGCTCATTCATATAAATAAATTAATTTCCAAGCAATAAAACTAAAAGCCAACATTATTTCATATAATCGCGTTCCCATTTAATAATTCCAATAAAAATCTTAACATATACAGTGTCATGTTATTTTTCCATATACCACGAATAAATGCTAGTAATAAAAATGAAACGTTAAACTTAAGTAATTTCCCTTGTAGGTTGCACCATAGCTAATTAATCAATCAGTATTGTCGGTTATCAACATTTTCTGCCAGATAATCAGCCTCTATGCAACGGAGAGCGTTTCGATTGCCGAAACGCTTTCAAAGGACTAGGAAAATACCATTTCTTATTATGCTTAACCGGACTAAATCCATGATCACCAGCACCAGTCCCACGGCTACTGCTCACAGCTACTGATTTAGATCTCATCATCCGTGAATAATCCAAAACATCGCTTTTATTCGACTCATGATCATCCTCCCCATGCAAATCATATTTCTTCGATCTAAAAATCGACCAAAACCTAATCTTACTCCTGCTTACTTGCTTCACACGTTTCTCATTTTCCCGATCATTTTCACGATCACTTGTGACGTACCGAGACCGTGATCTCAGAAACGGTATCGCTAGCGATCTCGACTTACGAAAAGCAGGTTCGTTTTCGATCAAATTCGATACACGACCAGTTTCACCTTGTCCGTCACGTAAACTACCAGCGCGTGAGAAATGAAAGACATGAAACGAGGAAGAGTTTGATGACGAGGATGACGTGGAATCTGTAAGATGTGGATCACACGCGCATGGGCGTTTGTTAGCACATTCTGGACATAACTCGATTAAACGGTCACGTAGACATGTAGGACATATACCGGTACGACGTCTTTTCGATGGGTGTTTTGAACATTTCCATATGTCTTCTTCGTCTACGTAAAAAGCCATCTTAGAAAGTGTGTTTTTGTGTGTGTGTTTTTAAGGAAATTCAGTTACTAGGAATTAGCCAGTTTGTTGCTAGTGGGTGGGTTGTGTTTAAAAGGGGTTGGGATTGGGTTAACTGTAGTTAGGTTAAGGGAACTGGGGTTAGGAGATATGGGCTCGGTGGGTCCAAGGGAGATGGTTGTGGTTTTAGGCTTTTACAAGTGGCACATAAGGTCCTTTAGGTTACTATACTAGTCTTTTACTTCACGTTACCTCATAGGCTAGTTTGGATGAAGAATCCAAATTCAAATTCAAATGTAAGGCTAGGCATATCAGTGACCTTCAGCGAACGTTAATTTTTTTGTTACGTTAGTTTTCTTTCTTCTTTGACTTACAAAAAACTTTTAAGGCAAAGTAAGGTGATCGAAATCTCATCTCAAGTAGTGAATGTGTTCGGAAATATGTAACGTAGAACAACAACCGTGAAATCCTAACCACGACCTAGAAATATAATTCGTTTTATGAAATATGGAACATGTACTGTATGCGTATGAGTTCTACGAAGTTTATCACCTTTATATACTTGCAGTGAGGTTTTAACAAGTTACGTAAGTTGGTCGTTTAAGAAATATGTTCACAACGTGTTTTCGTTACTTAGAAACCCTAGAAAGTTCGTGTCATAATAGATATGTTTAACTCATTCTGAAAAACGTGTATCTAATCCGTTTTAAGTCCATTTTCCTCGTTAAACTCTCCAACCATAGATAAACGTGTCTATTTCATTATTTCAAAGTTTTGGTTCAAGGAAATAAGCTTTAGGTATCGGTTTTCATTTAAACAAAAATTTGAGCAGCGGTGTCTCATTTTTAGAAAAACATCCTTTTAGCGGGGTTCTTGCTCACTCGATTTCTAAAGAAAGCAATTGTTTCAAAGGTCATAGATTTATCATTTCCGAGTCTACTTTCCACAAAATTTAGGTCTCTCATCCTATTTCTTTATCAATTGTCCTATAGAGTCAAAAATGTAACAAGGTACCAAAGCTATTACAAATTCAGAAAATTAGACCTACGGTCTCGTGGCCGTAGCTCCTTCGATATTTATCGCTAAGACTTAAATTTACTGTCCATAGAGAAGTATAAGAGTGCTCTACAAGTGTTTCAACTAGCTCGATTACCCAAAATGCAGTTAGGTTAGGGATTTTTACACAACCATTCTAATTACTTATTTTCTTAACGGTATTGAGTAACTTTCTCGTGTGATTTTTAAAATATATAAAATGAACTCCAACGACTATAAAAATTTCCATAGATCATCTTAAGACATATATATAGGTTCACAAAAATTGACAAGGTCCATAGTAAAGTCTAGATAAGGTTTCTATGTCAAATCTTGTGACTAATATCTTGGGACAAAATTTGTGAAAAACCAACTAACTTACTTCAAAGTTTTACAACATTACAAGCATATATAATTGCTACAATGGCTATGTAACACATATATAAGTAGTTATAAGTATGAAAAAGAGTGCTTGAAGCTTACAACAAAGGGGGTGGAAGATTTGTGGTTTTGTTAAGCAAGAAAACCAAAGTGTACTAGTTATAACCCAACAATGAACACACTAACTAAGCCTTAACCAAATAAGCACACGATAATGACTCCAATAAGCCAAAGACCAAAATAATTGAGCCTTATTTTTGCCTTCTCTTTTGCCAAAATTTGAGAGAATAAGAGTGGTGCTGGAGTGTTTAGTTTTGTTAGTAAATGGGATGATGGGTATAGAAGTATTTATACTTGAACTTTTAGAAATGTATGAATTTAATTTAGGGTATAATAGTATGAGAAGAGGTTTAGTGAGAAGAAAAGTTGAAATAAGAAGAATGAGAATAAAGTTCAGCCATACATTTCAAATAATGGAGAAAAAATTAAAAAGAGATGCATCTATATTTGTAGGTGTATCTAATATGTGCGATTGTGATTTTTCTCACCCTTCTCAATTTAGTTTTATTTCTTATTTGATCCTAGCTCATAATAGCATTAAGTTAACCAAAATTGGGCTGGATTACCTTGAGCTCTCCCCCTTTCCGTGTTTATACACCCAAGGAAGGGGTTAGGTGGTGTTTGTAAGACATATCAAATTCATATGTTAGCTTAAAAACTAGTTCATCACTAAATTAGACAAGTACAATGACCAAGGAGGTTTTCTATGCCCAAAATTGAGGGGGAAAAGGTTTTTAAATTTCTATATTTGTAAGTTTAAGTATTTATATGTATAAACGTCTTAATCGTCTTAAACACGTAACAAGAGCGTTTTAAGTAAAATTTGTAAAATAAAAAATGTAAACCTATAAATTGTGACTAAAATAGTTATATGACATGTATTTTATGTAAAATTGACTTTGTATAATGGCGGTTTACGTTAAATGCAGTTTTTCGATTTACGCGATTTAAGTTAACGATTACACGTAAAGGCAATTAAGTAAACTTTCAAAGTAAATAATTTTCAATTTATAAGTATTGACATGAAAAATACGAATTGTTACACTGTGGGTCGCTCTAGGTCATTACCATTGCAGGATGTAGGTCTTCGAAGGTCGGCCGGCTCCAAAAGTCACGAAGGGGTCGCCGTATCGACGTTCTATTTGTGTTGCGTTGTGTGTATGCTTAATTAATTAAAATGTATTTTTTGAGTATGTTTTTTATAGTGTAAGTCGTTTTACCGTGTTTAAAAAATTCCATCTAAGTCGTTGGAGAGAGAAAGTTGAGGTGTCAAAAAAACTGTGAATCGTTGTAGGTCACTACTAGGCTTAGCCTAATTAAATGTATACATTTTAACTGATAATAGTTATGACCGTTTTTGACAATTTTTTTTAACACCTTCTCATACATGTTTAATGAGGTTTGAACAATAAAACTCATGTGTTTAAAATAAATGATTTGATACTATGCTATTTGGTCCAATCTATATTATTATATACAGTATAGGCTATCAGATTTTTCTTATTTCTTGTTGGGTGAACAATGACGGGCATCAAAAGATACCTGGGGTCAATGTTCTCGTCAAACTACACCTTTTTTGTAAAATCATCTATAATTTTAATTGCCAACAATTAGCCATCGTCAATTTAAGGGTTAGGAGGAGGCATCGTTCGTCTTATACGCTTGTTCGATCAGTTCAGTTAATGATTAAACTATAGAGTGTTTCTTAAATGTGGCATTGTTAGCGTTTATTAGGCAGCTAGTGCCATACAGGGATGAAAATAAAGGTTGAAGGATCATAGTTGACTTACGTTTCTAACGAGTCAAAGTATGGAGTGAATAAAAAATGGTACTAGTTGCTAGCTAGGGATTATTAAAGGCAAAAGGGTTGTGCTTCTATAGTGATGATTAAACAATTATGTGTTTAAATGATTGTTCTTAAAAACATGCAAATAATAATTCTAAAATGAAGATGATTTGCATACTTTGATAAATGATTGAGACATTTAAATTTTAAGTGTTTGAACATTTATATTATTACAGGATGAACATGGCTAAAAATAGTGTGAAAATATATATGTTAAGACACTCTAAGATGTTGTTTGTTTTCTTTAAAAAAAGTCTTAACAACTTCTTAATAGACCAAAGCTCTTAGTTAGTTAGAGATTTTAGGTGTTTAGTGTGTTTGTTTTTATTTTTTGTTTAGATGCAAATAGAGGCAAAAACATCTAAACGGATCAGACACGGAAGGAACATCTTAATGCCTCTAGTTGAACTAATAAACGTTCAGACGTTTTCTTAAAAAGAAAAAAACAAACAATATTATTTGATTCAGATTCAGACATTTTCGCCTCAAATTCAGATTAAAATGTGCGAGTCAGATACAAATTAAGAGCCTCTTAATAAACAAACAACATCGAAATTTAAGTATCTTAATTAAGAGTGTGCAAATCACCTCACATACTAAAAACTAGGATGAAATAAACTCCATTATAAAGAAATAAATATTTTTCTGTTTATGTAAACCCTATTCTTTTTCCTATTCTTTAGGTTCTTTTATGAAATTTATTTTTTGGGTCAAAATATCTTATTAATTTTCAATATTACCATGTCGCAAGACTATCACGTTTATAGTGAGGGACGTTAAAAAATGGATGAGACTGTACATGTTCGATTAAAAGAAGTGTGAATACTTTCTATATCAAGAATACAAAGAAGAAATGAACCACTATATATAGAATTGTAAATAGGGAATGTGTTGTACTACCTACTTTACGACACAAATTAAATGTACTCGGCATAAAAGATTATTAGACCATGTTCACACGATTGCGTTAATAACTTGCTACACATAAAGATCATATACACATTAGCTCTATGCATAGAGATACATATACTGATATACGATACAACAAAAAACGCGCAAATGTGAGTACGTATACACTTTGGTGACACACAAAGATCGTGACAATACGAGTAAACACAGTTTCCATTTTTGACCCGTAACAATTTCTTTTCCAATTAACAATATGCATGATCATATGAACATAAATTTTGTGCATTCATGAACGTAATTTCCGACAATGTAATTATGCCTCATTTTCTTCATGTGCTTCCTTGTCTCATACTATTTTGCTAGGACGACCACATGTCGATGGTGACGGTGCACTTATCGTTATCATATCTTTGTATGAACTCGTTCAAAGTATTTATTATGTTGGTCAAGACACTCAATGACAACCAATTTGGTCGTAATAAATGAGTCTTCAATTCATGCAAATCTTTGGAATTTGGCAAACTTTTATATTTGTTTCCAAATTAGCAAGCAATGTTGTTTTATTTTTCTTCCCAATTTGTGTACACCATTAATAGAGATGTTCATAACATAGATTTCATAATGCATCGATTTATTTTTTATTTATTTATTTTTTTAACATAGATTTCACAAAAAGGTATAGATTGTCAGAAACACCCTGACTTTGGGTGTTTTTTGCCACCAGACATTGTACACCCTACAAGAAATAACTCTGGCAACTCTCCTGGCATAGTGGGGCATCAACTGGAGTGAACACGGGCCAAAACTCGAATCCTTGAGCTCTTATTTCATATAGTTTTTTCAGTGTGTCCATAGGTTTTGCGGAGGTGAGTAACTATTTTAAACAAATGGCAAAGTTAAGACTTGAATCTGGGTCTATTGACTCAAAAACAAATGCTATAATCATTAGACTAATGCTCGAGTGATCTTTGTTAACATAGATGAATAAAACGTTACGCAAAAAAAGAAAATTTGGACTTCCACGAATTGAACAAGTCCAAATTAGAAACGACTACGTAGTTGTCATTTGATGATTCTGGACCATGAATTGAAGTTTTCTTTGGCAACAACAATATGTCAAAATTTATTCCCTTTTACTCTCCTACTTTACACATACTACAATTTATAATTTTTGAAAATGACAAACAGAAAAGTTTACTTGAAAATGACAAAGCATAATAATTTTCTTTATTCGTAGTGTTGAATCGGTCTTATATGTTGTAGCCACTAAAAATAGACAACACATTGATTAAGATGATTAACAATACGTTTCCAACGAAGATAAGAGCGTATAACTTTTTTTCCATATACAATCGACACATAAAGTAAAAAGAAAAAAGTACATTTAGAATTTTAATAACTCATTAATGTATATTTTAAATTGTTGCACTTTTGTGACTTCTAAAACCTTACCGACTTTTTGAGTTTGTATAAGTGAAATGGTTTTTTTTTTTTTTTTTTTTTTTTTTTTTTTTTTTTTTTCGCGCAAAAGGTGAATATATTTTATTAAACACAATGAAATCTCATACAACTAGGAGAGTTATAGACATGCCTATAACTCTTTTATCACGAAACATAACAAACAACACTGAAATATATTGAACCAACAACAATCAAGATCAGAATACTATGCATCCTTGCTGCATCAGAAACATTCAAACTTTCTGCAGTCAACATACTTCATTGAGAAAGACTGCAGCAACCACATTCACCTTTTATAGCACCCATAACCATCTAGCTACATTTTCACCTTATCTACTTATCATGACCATTCAACCTTCCACCACAATGATCATGATAATATAGATTAGTGGCTTCACTAGGAACCATAACCTCTTCACTGCAAGGGCTATACCATGAATGCTACATTTCCATTGTATGTTTGATGTTTGACATCACTTTTTGAGTTTGTCAAATTTCTGTAACCTTTTTTTATTGTCAAGACCACAAATTTGAACATTTTATGTTCAACATACGGAAGGAAAAAAAGAAATGAACAACCGAGCGTCAAATGTGAATGGATATTATATATGATATACCCTGTTTAGATTTTGGAAAACCATAATTAAATAAAAAAATATATGTATTTAGAAATACTTTTTGATTTTATTCATATAGAATTTAGAATACTTGATGAACAGATAAAGAAAGGCCCAAATTGGTTTTAGCCGATATTTTTATCGACTTCACTGCTTGAATAAGCTAGTTTTGCACTTTAGTAACAGCATGACCAATGTGATTATTAAAATTTTGCACTATTATAGTGCTAAGAAAGGATATTTAGAAAATATCCTTGCACTAAACATTTTGTACTCTGTTGCACTAAATCTTGCTATAAATCCGCCGCCGTTCAAAAAAAAAAATAAAAAAATCTTGCTTTAAATCAATTAAAATACGTTATAATAAAATAAGTAACAATAAATTAATCAAGATATATCAAGATTGAGTTCATTTTGATTGTGTTGATGCGAAACATTTACAAATATATTTATATAAATCTGTTTTTATTTTTTGTGGCAAATATTAAAAGATTCATATAAGTAATAATCTTTTTAACCAATGAATACTATAAAAATATATTTATATAAATGTGTATTTTTTTTTTTATTATTTTTTTTTTACCAAATATCAAAGGACTAATATAATAATCAATTTTTCAATCAATGAATATTATTTAGCGTCATTATATTTACTTCTTTATGTTTGTGTAACATTCATTGCATTAAAATAGTGTCATATTTAATACTTGAAGAACAATTTTGACACATTTTGCACTATTTTAGTGCAACAAGTAAACTTAGTAATCACATTGGAGATGATCTAAGGTATACACGTTTAGTTTCTCTTTATTCTATTAGTAAAAAAAAATTAAAAATCAGAAAAATATTGTGAAAATGAAACCATAGCAATATATATTGGTTTTGTTTTTAGCTAGTTGTAATAATGTAATACATCAAATCTATCAATCTATTTAATATAATAAACAAGAGTTTTGTACCACCTAATAAAGCACCCAATGCAATTAATTTTCTGATGTGTCTTCTTTCTTATTGGACCGCAATTTTGGTATGTACAAGTCCTATTCTTCTTCAATTCTACGATCCAAAGCTTCTTCCATACGATTAAATTAAAAGAATTCATTCAAACGAAATCAGTTACAATTCCACACCATTAATTTTAGCCCATTAAAAAAACACAAAAAATAAGTTACAATTTTTTATTTATGGATTTGATTCACTCATTACAGTATTATTTATGTCACAACTCATTGATATTTTAGTGAAGTAATTTCTTATGTACGATTCTTCTTTGATGCATTCAAATTCAAATCAACAGTTTAATCTTCCTCTACACGCTTCAGTTAATCACCGATTCAAAACACCATACCATGATTGCAAATCAAAACACCATTATGGTTCAAAAATATGCCCGATTTATAATCACTACACAAAAGATTTTCGTTCTATGATTGTGCTAGTGATTTCTACGGTGTCCACGTTGAACAATTGGTAAGTACCGATATTATATAATATTTATGGCTTAGAATTGGTAGTTACATATTGCAATTATTTGGTTTCGATTTAATTATAAGATATTATTCGTTGATTATGTTCAAATTGTGTTCTACCAGAACCCTAGAAAAGAATTGGAGGAATTCACATTCATAAATTACTTTTTGCTTTTGTTTTAGTTTATGCGTACCGAGTGTGGAAAACTTACGTATGATTGTTTTGCTTTATCGTTTTGTTGTTACAGGAAATGGAAGGAATTGGTGGATGAGTGGTTGGTTCAAACAATATGAACAAGGATCATCACGTTGAGATATTAGGTTCAATTCTAAGATGTAAGTATCCGTAGATGGATACTCGCTTTTGTTGCAGAATGTATCAAGGAAAGCACAAAACGGTGAAGTGCATGTGAAATAGAGAATCTTATACTTATAGTTTATGAATAAGCATGACTATAATGCTTCATTTCAGATATTTTATAATCACTTTTGATAGTGTAATTTTTTTTCCTTCTACAGGGTCCTGATTTTGAGTACTCTCTAAATCCACACAATTAAGTATCGTATCTGACTTAACTCATTAAATTCTCTTCCGACTATATTTTTGAGTCTGGTTCTTAATTTATAGTTAGTTGCATGTCTGGATAATAATATTTGCCTTGTGTGTACTGATAAATTATATTTCTATATTCACAACATCTATTTAGGGTAGCACATACACATCTTGGGCATCAACCGACCTTTTTCGTCGCATGCTCACCCAAATCGCCTTCTCCTACCAATTCAAACACCAAGTACACAAACTGTAGGTACAACAAAATCATCTAAGTGGAGTTTTAGACATGCATTACTATTCTATTTGAAGCTATTCCATTAGGTTCCCCCACTAACTTTTATTTTGTAACACTATCTAAAGATATAATGGCAAAGTTCAAAAAGGTACTAACACATAAATATATGCATTTAAAAATTTCAAATGGAGAATCCACAAGTTAACACATAGAAGTTGCGATTGGTATACATAGAACTTATGCATACATTGTACTTTTAGCTTTCAAACACATAAGGTTATGATTCAGCTATTATGATTAGGCTTTCAATTAATAACGTGTACCATGGTTGTGATTACATGGTCTCGATGCTCATTTTTTGTTTTACAAACCATTTGTGCGCATTTGATAAATACAATTATGTTCAAGAAATCGAAAACTTGCAATCATTTTTGTAAGTGTGTATTACCTTCTATTTATTATTTTCAGTCGGCTGTATATTGTGTTCTTGACCTTTTGTTTTACTCATGCATTAGTAAAATATTTTAGTAAAATGTTTTGTGCCTCTAAAAATAGAATCGTTAACAATACCATTATACACATTAGATCACTTATTTTTTTCTAGCATTTGATGTCAAATTGGCCAACATCAATACATGAGTGGTCTTGTACTTCCGTTTAATATATACTGATAATTCATCTAAGTAAAGAAATAGAATTCCTTTGTGAAAATATGATTTGGTTGAGAAGTTAAATGAAAGTATACAACAAGTTCAAAAGTGGATTAGTAATCCTTATAAACATGTTAGCATTCAAAAAGGTGAGATCACTGTTGAAATAAGTTAATATCAATGATCATATTTTACACTGTTAAAAAATTAAGATGTTAGCCGAAAGTAATTCGGGTGACCAAAAAATGTTGACACGCGCAAAAGTCTAACCGTTTTGGCACCCCCTAAAGTTGAATGGTCTGTTATACCCACTATGCTTCAGTTGTACTACAAGCACGGTCGAGCAGCTGTATTGTTTTAGGTATTCAAGAAGTTTGAGCTTGAAATATACAAGTTCTTACATGAATGATAAAAGCTCACTCATAATTTGCCAGTTTTCTCCATTATGTATGTGAAAATTGTTAAGTGTTTGCATTTTAATTTGTAATTGTAATTGTAACAAAATGACTTGACTTGAATTCATTGATGCACTCACAAACTATGATGCATATCATGATTATCATAAATGTTAAAATTGGTGCTGCAATATAGAGATTCCTTTAGTTCATGTATGATCTTTATTGGTACATTAATGCTGTATTGCTAATAAATGACACAAACATAATATTAAATATTGCAAAAGAAACTAAAGTGAAAGCAATCAGTATAAACGTATGAGAAGAGGATACAAGAGTTGGTACTCAATGTCTGCGTAAGATTGATGAATGTTATCAAGCTTGGATGTATTTAACAGCCGTAAATGAGCAAGCTGGAAAGGATTCGTATGGAACTTGACAAGTAGGCTGTTCCAAACATCCTCTCTTGGTAAGGCCTGTAGTTAAACATTATATTTATTATTGGTTAAAGGATTTTTTTTGTATGTTTTAATGTTTGTTATGTTTAATCATCTTAGTTCAACCAACTCGGTCAAAATGGTTGATAATTAGAGTTTTCATAGAAATAAATTTAGGTTCGTAATTTTATCCACTTTTGTACATTCTACATTGATCTATTAGGAAGTTGACCCATTTTACGAGATTTTAGTTCACCAATTTTCTTAAATTACTCTTTTGGCCTCCTAGAATTTTAAAATAAACCAAATTGATATGTTCATTATTAAAAGTGCCAAAAATATGACCTTCCATCAATTTATTCATGATACATTATCGCGGGTAAACGTCCGGGAACTTTAAGGATGCTCTAGACACTATTTTGCACTGCGCTGACAATCCAAGGAAGTAATTTTCCAAGGCATTCTTTGTATATATTATACATTGTGCAACTTCGTTACACATAAAAGCTTCAGAACCCACACGTGACATTGAAACTTTTGTTAGTGCACCATGGTATTTATTGGGATTTCTAAATAAATAGTTTAGAATACACTATTTTTTAACTATCATCCAATCAAATAGATCACTGAATCCTAAAAAACTCATTCGAAATATGCAAACGTAGGATTTGTTGGCTTAGCAGCGGAGATAAAAATTGCAGGTGTAAAAATTGATATTTTATTAGGGTTCACAATTATTTAAAAATAGATTTTGAACATATATATTATTGAAAAAAATAGAGGGGCTTCATTGATCTAACTAAGGAGATATGCCGATACATCATTTGAAACTACATATAATGCGAAAAGCAACGAAAGGCTTGAGACTGATGATAAGTCACTTATAAGAGTGATTGTGACGAGGGTAGAGATGGATATGCATTATATAAAAGTCGAGTACCAGAAGAAGTACTGTAAAACATTGAATGATGTTGTTCACTCGGAAACATCCCACAATTACATAACCTTTCTACTTTCACTCTTGGGTCCTAACCACTAATCACAGTTAGTCCAGTTTCACATTTGTTAATTTATTTACACAGTTTTTTGTTTTAGCTTTCAATAATTTTTTCTTGGCATTGAAAACTCTAATTGTAAATAACTGAATCATCAATTTAAAGTTTTTTTTTTTTTTTTTTTTTTTTTTTTTTTTTTTTTTTTTCTTTTGCAAGCAAGTCATATTATGTGATGTGAGGCTACATGGGAGGATTCTTAAGGTGCATATATTTGCATCACTTTAAAGGTTTACTTTTATGAGGGAGTTTACTTTGTTGGATGTATGTTATGCTGCACTAGACATATGATGTAAGACTACTTGGGATGATTTATCGACGTATATAATTTTTTTGAATAAAAAATAGATATTTGAATAGTATTTTAGTTTATCACTAACCATTTAATATGGTACATGTAAGCACTTATTTATTAGTCAAGGAGCTCATTCTTTCATGAATCTATAATCCATCAACAACGCAAAACTTGAGTGTCTTTTGGTTAATCAACAACTCTTTGATAAGTTATTACTATATTTGTATGTAGGTTGGATAAGCTACAAGCTATTAAGTTATCAATTAATAAGCTTTCAATTTGTGACATTTAAGACATAACCTGGCTCACCCATTTTTACGTCCATGGATGAACTTTTTGAAATTATTTTGACTGATATTACGATGACAGAAAAAGTACTTTAACGCTAACTTTTCCATTCCCCAAAACGAATAATTTAAAGTTCTTAATAATTGGAATAAGATTTCAAGTTGTTAGATTAGTAAAAACTTCGATGAAAGCAAATATAATAAACAAAACACACTTTGGAAAGACGATGTTACTCATTCTGATAAAATTTTACCGCTAAAGATCGTAAGAAAACAATATCTCATGTCCATTTCATTTGCTATGTCAATAAACAAGAGCCAGGATCAATCACTTTCAAAGGTTGGTTTGTATCTAGCATACCTGTTTACACACATGGACAACTATACGTTGCCGTTTCCAAGGTCAAAACCAAAGAGGTTTCAAGGTTGGCATTTGTGATAAAGATGATAATATCTTAAAAAGTAATACAAACGTTGTCTACAAGGAAATACTTCAAGATCTATAATCAATGTTCAACAAGCATGTAAAACTATATAAATGACATGTTTTATACTATTTTTTAACTTTATATATGCTCTTATAAACAACTTCCTTTTAGTTTGACTTTTTTATTTTTATTTTTAGGTATTCACGGAATGATCATGGGCTACTCGAGTGTTTGACGTTGACTGCATACCTTGCCTCTTGAAGACTATTAACCATTTGGATAAGACGATAAATGCATGTTTATTATTTTAATAGTTATAACCGAAATTGTTTATCATTTCATTCACATATTACTTATTATTTTGTTCAAAAATAATTGAACTTATCTGCGATCGTTGATATTTGTTAATTTATTTATGCGACCAACCCGTTAATGAATAATTTCTTTAAAAATTCTCGTGATTCCATGGGTTTATAAGCTAGTTAAATGTATACAAGAGAGTCTAAATATACAAAATAAGAAATATGACATGGATCAAGTAAACTTTAATTTTGAAGGAAATCTGTTAGCTGTACAATTTTAATCATCTTTGATACTTAAGTATTATAAATTGTTAAAAATAAAGTTACCTCAATTAGATATTAAAAGTAAGTTGAGCACCTTTTTATTTATTTTGCTCTCAAAGAAATTCTGAAAACTTAATTTGATAGTATGTTTATGATATATTCATACGAATTTTGCAATTAATCAGATGACCTCACCTTTATAAATGAAATTTAGTTGAGTTTTGGTCCACTAGAGTTTGATCTAATAGGCTAATATGATCATGGCAATGATTTTTAATTGTACTTATCGAAAATCAGGTGGTACGCTTTTATAGTTGATCGATGTAATCTAAATAGATTAGTTATTTCATGTAAACTTGGTAAATAAAAGTTGCATACGCAAAAAATAGAGATAACAAGCAAAATTCCTAAAAAATAAATTTAACGTACTCTATCATGTCCTGTTGTACTCTCACATTTATATGGGTTTCTTTCATCATCGGTAACTAAAAATTATTGCTATTGATCTTCTGGACGAAGTCAATAAATTACTATGTTGTTTTTACACCTAACTTATAGTACCCTTTCATCGAAGCAAGACGTACATGCACCTCCAGAAACTTATGATGTTATGGTCGGGGTATACTATGCTTCATAAATTATAGGTTTGCGCTCTATACAATTTTCGTAGTTTGTTATTGTAAGTCATGTTGATCTTTCATGACATATAATTTCTCCCGTTTAAGTATTTTGTGATGTTAATCTACATTTGTATACATCTATGTAATGGCCATTCAAAAAAATGATCAAAGGTTTGTTTAGGCCTATGTGCATGAACTGTTGGTTTAGGTCCGTCTAACATCAAGGGTTAGGTTTGTTTATTTTTTATCTAATGTAATGTAAACTCTGTAATTTATTGAATCAAAATAATATAATTGTCGGCCTCCTTCTTATTTTACATGGTGACCTAGCTATGAAAAAAATGTTAACTAGTTCAGTTAGTTCCTGTCATTGAATGTTTGATTGTTTGATTTGATTACTTGGTCTTATAGCTTTTTGTTGTCGTCTGCCTGAATATAAGAAACACATGATATTAGAGCTATGACTCCTGCCAGTTTGATCAGTTGTTGTTACATATTGCCGCCGAGTAAAATAAAAAAAAGTTCGGTGGTTCGAGATTGATATATTGGCTTGGTCTTGGTCGTGATGTTTGTTGTTTTTTGTGTAATCGTCAGAACTAATTCGCTTGGTCGGGTATTCTTGTTGCTCACTGTTTGTCCAGATATATTTGTGCCGTAAGTTAGTATTTTTCACGTTTTATTCAAGTAAGGTCTTAATATTCATTAATAATTGATTCAAAGAAATCATTGAATTTGCTATTGGTTAATGGATATGAAAGAAGAACGAGTGGGTCAGTTGTTTTAGCTTGTTCAATGAATTTGAAGCTTTTGTTTGATTAATTATTGGCACGAAAGTAATGGCCTTATGATATTTGAAGACTTTAATAAATTTTTGGGATAATTTCATGTATATCCTTGTAAAAGTGTGATATTTCGTCAATATCCTTGCAAAATTCCTAATTTCATCAATATCCTCCCAAAACTCTAAAATACTCATATATACCCAAAAACTAATTATATTGTATTTATAATGATTTTAATTTCTAAAAGCAATATTTACCTCTTATTTAATAAGTAAAATGACTATTTTACCCTTTTTTTAATATTACTTAAATACTCTTTTCTTACTATTTAACCCATTTCTTAATAAGTAGAAAAGCTAGTTTATTCATGATATAATAATTCGACAAGTTGTTTCATACACCATTAACAACATTACTTGTATTTAACAAGTTTTCTCATCACATTACTATAGCTCTAGATTAAAGTTCAGATGCAAAATAACATTAATATTTTCATTCGAAAGCCATGTTGCCCAATACAATACTAAATTCAACACATGAAAAGTATTCAACAAAATAACACCAGTTCAAAATCTTAAACTTGTAAACAAAAAACATGGCTGCAACTCCTTTACGCAACTTGTTTAGTTTTGCTTCGAGTTATTAGTCTCGCGAGACTTTGTATTCTTTACTCGACGTCCCCTGAAATAGAAAAGTGAAAGCATTCAAATTCAAAGTATCACACCGAGATTTTAATTGGAAAAAGTACATAAAAGGTTGAGAACTAGTTAACCTTTTATTTGCGGGTGCTTGGCATGGTTCAGAAATTTGAGATGTACTCACAATATATGGAGGATTCTTGCAAGTTTTTTGATGGTGTCCAGTTCCATTACATTTTTTACATCTGTCTTTTTTTTGTCTCATCATGTGCGAGAATTCTATTCTTTCTCGGGCGTCCTATAGGCCTTTTGACAATATTTGGGTGAATCTTCTCACTTGCGTCTATGTGTACCCATTGATCCTTTCTGGGGATTGGAGCAATTTCTGAAGCGTAAGCTTCTTTAAATTTATCGATTGTGAAATATGAATCAACGTAACTATCCCAAATAGCATCCCTTGTAAAAGCGATAAATGCCGCCGCGTGCACACATGGAAGACCTTTAACCTGCCAAACACGACAACTACATGTTTTCTCATCTAACAAAACCTCCCAGCGTTTTCCTTTATACTTTACCTCAACACGATTGTCGCTACTTCTACTAACTTGATAATCACCCAAGTTCTACATGAAGAATAGAAATAAAGAAGAAACATATATATAAGCCTAATTCGATATTAGAGTATATGTAACGAGTTAAATCAGTTAACTTGCCTTAGATATTTGTTTGAGATAGTTCCTAGCATTTGGAACTAAGGTTCCCTTCCATTTCTTTGCAATATTCCTCTTCTCGCTAAACCGCACCATAAGCATTTCTCTGATGGCATCAAGAAGATCAAGCACCGGTTGAAGGCGAGCATTACCTACCCAAGAATTAAAACTTTCTGAAATATTGTTCGTGATGTAGTCACACTTGGATATTATACCAAACTTGCTTCTACTCCATGTTTTATTATGGTGTTGATTGAGGTACGCAATCACCTCTTTACTTACAATAGCAATTTCCTCTAATAACCTGTTATGCTCATTAACACAACAAGTATTTGAAGCACCCTACAGGTTCAACTTGAAAAAGTCACCACGAAAATGTTTCTTAAAATTGCTATAGAGGTGCCTCATACATTCTCGATGCTCGGCATCAGGATATACTTGTGTGATGGCTGCTTCTAACCCTTTTTGCATGTCCGATGATATAACAAGACCATTTGGCGTCCCAATTGCTTTTTTTAATGACATGAGAAACCATTCCCATGAACTTGTATTTTCTGATTCAAGGACACCATATGCTACTGGAAATATACTGTTGTTACCGTCAATACTCACGGTGGCGGCTAATACACCATTAAACTTCCCTTTTAAATGGCATGCATCGAGACTAATATCAGTCATTTGCTTTTTATACTATCAATATAACCATCATCAATCCATCTCCCTAAGCACTTGTCACTTTCATTGATTCCTTTTACCATTTTTAGGCGTTTAAAATACTTTTAGGAATATTCAGTCATTTGTTTTTTATACTATAATTCACTAATAACAAAAGAGAAATCAATGATAGTTAAAGAACTTACCAAATAAACTTGTTTTGAGATTTGGAAGATGGAGACATCACCAGAATATGAAAAGACGAGAGTCGAGAGATGAAAAGAAACAAGTAGGTGAATTATTTTGATTAGGGAAATAGGGGTAAAATAGTAAAATAACATTTACCTTAGTTTTATATATTACTTTTAGAAATAAAAATCACTGTAAATACAATTTAATTAATTGTTGGATATGTATGAGTATTTATAATGTTTTGAGAGGATATTGATGAAATTAGGAATTTTGCAAGGATATTGACGAAAAATCACACTTTCACAAGGATATACATGAAATTATCCCTAAATTTTTTGGTTTTGATTGTACGGTTTCTTACAAAAGTTTGCACACATACTGTTTGGTTTGACATCTTGATGGCTATTGGTATTAGTATTGTTATGCATGGTGATGGTGATGCTACTCTTTTAACTAAACTGATTAAGTCTTGAGTAATTATTTGTTACCTCTCAACATCAACGACTTGTTTTGGTTCCGCATCTATATCTATTAGATTTCACCGGGTTCTGTAAAGCTCTACATCTGTTGGTTTTGGTTGCTTCCGTATCTGTCTGCACTTGTCTAATTCCACCCCGTATCTAGTTCCGCCTAATTCCTATTGAGAACTTTGTTAATCGTTCTATATTCACAGGTTGTATGCAGAAAATTGCATGTCCACAGGATCGTATATGTGATCAAACAACTTCATGGTAACAACAATCAAAGAATCAATAAAAAGTGAAAACAAAAGAAGATGGGTAAACCCCTTTAAAGAATCTGATATAAAACTGAAGAGGTTAACATGAATTACAGAAACCTATTCTATTTATACAAACTGAATCGCTGTCATCAAGTGATACAATGTTTCAAGAGAATTAAACGACATAACCCTAAACTAATAACCGTTTCCTGCCTATAACTGCTATCTAATGGGTTTGGTAGCCCATACCAGAAACTTGCAGGCCTTATATTTTGGGTTAACAAGACTTAAAACAATTAAGTCCAACATGTTCCCCCCTAATTGTTGAAGTCTTGTTCTTCCAATCTGCAGGCTTCCATCTTCAGTGTTTCCACATCCTTTATTCTTTATGTGATAATGAAATCATCACTACTTGCATTCTTGTGTTGTCTTCAATCTTGTTTTTCTTTTGTCCTTGATGCCTTCTTCAATCTTTCCTTTTAATTTTTGATGTCTACAATCAATTGGTGCGTCACTGGATCTTCATGATCTCCAAGGCAAGTCCTTTAGCCTCTTGAAACATGTCCTTCTGTTTCAACTTGTGACTTCAAGGCAAGTAAATCCTTTAGCCTTCTTCCTACACCGGATTTGAGTACATCTTTATCTCGGTTAAATCCACCGTCTCTAATCTTTCTTCTTCAAACGGCATCCATGGTTGCGTTCCTTTAAAAAAACGCAGGTTTGAATCTTGATTGGTGATTGAATGCTATCTAATGGGTTTGGTGGCCCATACCAGAAACTTGCAGGCCTTATATTTTGGGTTAATAAGACTTAACACAATTAAGTCCAATAATTCCACTACCAGGTTGCATTCGTCTGATTGCACTATTTGTCTAGTTTTGTCTGATTCCACCCTGCATATGCATCCGTTAGTGATTCCACCTTGAGCATGCACCTTGCTTCCTCCCGGTTCCATGTCTGCGTGCCGCTGTCTGTTTCCACTCTACCAATGTCTAATTATGTATGTATCCGTTTGAATGTGCTCCGCACCTGGATTCGCATGTTCTACTCTTGCCCATCTCCGTATTTGTTTTGCTATGCTCCAATTTTGCATTTGGTTATGGTTTTGCATCGACTTTGGTCCGTCTATTTTAGACCTGATTGATTTCGCCTTGTTATAGTTTGGATCGCATCGGATTGAGACTCTGTCTAACACTGAGTTCGCACTCTGCGACACTCCATATGTGTTTGTTTTTCAGTTTTTTAATTATTTGTGTTTGACAAGCTCCTGATGTTCCTTGTTGCGGCATTGCGAGTTTGAGAGAGGATATTAGCTAATAAGGCCCATAGGCCTGACCCGTTGGTTTAAGCTTGTCTAGCAATTAGAGTTAGGTTTGTTCATTTCCTGTTTAATTTAATATAATCTCTTTAATTCATTAAATTTGATTAATACAATTGTTACTTTCTTTCTGATTTCTACATTAGTGAGTAAGGTTTTATTAAAAAACTGTACAACTTGTAGCTTACTATTTTTGTCATGCACCTTACTATTTTTGTTGCAATACCTTTTTGGTCTTAAATCATTTTTATAATTGAAGCATTGCTTTTAGCTATCGCCAATACATTTAATTTGTTTTCTGCGTGGTTCTTGTTTAAAAAGACATTGGTGTGTGTTCTTTTGTTTAAACAAGATACTCAATAATGGATCTCAATAGAATCCACTTGAAACTATAACCGAGGGGCAGTAAAATGATATCCCAAGACTATTGATACTTGTGAACAACTAGGTATAGTATTACCAATTTGTCATCGAACAATTGTATTGATGCTATATAAGTTAACCTATGCTTTGCCAATCTTAGTAATTTTGAAAACTAAACCCTGAACTTAAACCTATGTCAATCGAAATTTTCCTAAACGCACTCCAAGTGTATTTCATCATGTCGAATATTGGATCAATCCATTATTGTGAATAACTATGTAAAACTATCATAACATTAAATTTGTAAACACTGCCCAATCTTTTAAACAAAGCCAAATTTATCTAATACATTATCTTCCTCTCAAAACTATCAAGATCATTGCGCACTACTGCACTAGGCAGTCCATCTCTTCACCGAAATGGTAGGTCCTGAGTGGGTTAGTTCACTAAGGTTTAATTTAGTAGTCTCGATTCTAGCTGGCTTGGTCGATCCATTTAGATAAGGTAAAGGATTGTGTATCTATTGTCTTAATCAAGGCCAAAAACTTTTTAATCGTAGTTATAATGGTGGGATACTACAGTGTGATGTAGTCCATTTGGTTGGCTGCACACTTCCACAATGTCAATTTGCAGCATCAACGACGTGTATTTGTAATCTTTTTAGCTTGTTTCAATTCATTCACACATGATGGCATATCATCTACATAAGGAATTTTAATCATGTGATTGGTTATATTGAACGAATGCCATATTGAAACTTAGGATAAAGGTTAATTAAGTTGAGTTTGAGTGTTCGACACGAGCTACTACATTTTACATGCATATGAAACAGGGTTTATAAAATGGCCTATGCATGGATTGTATCGTGAAATACTATCAACTGTTTTATTCACTTGTTACAGTTGTGCAGTGTCATAGTGGTAAATCTTCAATTTATAGGAGTAACAAAGGTTACAAGGAGGAACATTATAAATGTCTTTTTACAATGTATTGAGTATTTGACAACCTCACAGATTTACTTTGTTAGTTGTTACTGAGCTATAATGGTGAATAAGCCTGAGATAACTTTATTCCTCATTAATGTATGTCACCCTGATTTTTAACCACTTTCTTAAACAAATATGGAAACCAAAATATATTTACTATCCAATCACAACCAAATGTGTTATATTTAAACTTGACTAGCCAAATGGGGAAACCAAACAGTAATTAAAGGGTGAATTGGGTAATCTTGATATCACTACAAAAAACTAGTTGAATTCTCCACATTTTAAAGGCCAATTGGCCACAGTTAAAAACGTGTAAAATTATTGATTCCACACTTTCTCATGTGCGGTAATAATGGATGTGACAAATTTTTCTACATATATAAGTGTGGAGATATTATCCAAATTTCTATAGTTAAAAGTGTGGAAATTTTTTTTGAATGTCCACACTTAAAAGTGTGGCAAAATTGCAAAAAATATTTATAATAAAAAGTGTGGAAACATTTGCTACACATATAAGTGTAGCTTTATTGTAATTGTACACACTTATATATGTGGATTAATTTTTAAAATATTTGTGACACATATTAGTGTAGCAAAATTATTATCCATATAAAAAAATGTCCACACTTGACCATACCGTAGCAAAATAAGTGTGGAGAACAGAGATATTTTTTGTAGTGTATATACCATGTGGTCATGGTACTGAGAACCACATTACGTTGTTTTAGACTTGTTTATTCCCATATTTCATAGAACAGACATTATACGGCATGATACAAGCAATAATGATTACACCGTATGTAAAATAAAAACTTTGTACTTATAAACAACCACTGTAATGCAGTCATGCAGATGCTCATGTGATGTGGCGTGCACAGCCCATATTCTTTTTGTTTCCATAATATTGGGCCGAGCTCGGCTATCTTGTCTATTTGCCTTTGTCTTCAATTTAGCATTTTAGCTAGCCTTATTTACCCTACACATTAGTTTTACATTGTGTTTTCGAGTATCAATTAAAGAAGTAAAGTAAAGAAAATGAAGTAAAATTGAAAATGTTATGTTCTCGAGTATCTCTTAAAGAGGAAAAGAAAAAGAAAACGACTGAAAAAGAAAGGTGATTTGATTAATTTTAAAGTAAAATATTTCTTCCCAAAATTAGACTGAAAATGATTAATTCCTAATTTTTACTTTTCTTTACTAAAAAATCTGAGAACCGAGCATCAACATAAAAAGAACGAAACATAAATGAAAAAAAAAATCTCAAAAGCTGGTGACTATGGTTACACCTTATTGAAGGTCGGATGATTAAAAAGAATGCTAATCAGTTACAAGCAAAAGATTAAAATAAGAAAAAAAAACGTAATAAAATCAGTGCTCGTACTGTTTGACACTCATAGAGGATCATCTCCAAGTTAAAAATGCACCCTTTCCTATCAGCGTACATATTCTCAATTTTTTATATTTAAAAATAAGGGAAAAATGCATATATATCCTTTTCAAAATGAATAATTGCATATATATCTTTTGTACAAGCTTTTTATGCACATAATACAATGGTTTTTATGCATGCTTTGAATATATATGCAATTTTTCATTTTCGGAAGGATATATATGCAAAGATCCTTAAAATAACTATTCATCTTAAATACCAAAGACTTTTTTTTTTCCAATGTTAGGGTGTGTTTGTTTTTTTTAAAAAAGTCTTACTAGTCCTCTTACTCTTACCAGTAAGAGGAGGGCAGACGTTTGGTTGTTTGTTTTTTTCTTTTGAGTAAGACCCAGTTAGACATATAACATCTTACTTAGTAAGAGGTGAGAGACTTGTCATACTGGCTCTTACTCGTTTTGTAAACTTTATATAATATATTTGATTGTTTATTAACTATGTTATATTTATGATAAAAAATCTTGTTTCATATTTACATAAGTTATTTATTATAGCATTGCGTTGGTTTAATAAACAAATTACAAAAATGAGCACTTAAAATCATTCGGACAATTATACAAAAACAAACAACATTATTTCGTTCAGATTTAGACTTTATAACCACCTCTTACCAGTAAGATGTGGTAGTCAGATTCAGACCCAAAACATCTTAATGAAACAAACACACCCTTACTTCTTGTTATGTGAGAAGGTCTTTAATTGAATGATTGCAGGCAATGTTTTAAAAACCGGGGTTTTTAATTGACCCGGTCGAGTCACCGGGCATCGATTCGACCGCCGGGTCAACCCGGTTTTCCATTTTTTATTATTTTATTTTTTCTGACCGGGTCAACCGGTTTGATCACCGGGTCAACCGGTTCGACCGCCGGGTTTAACCGGGTACCCGGTTTTCATTAAAAAATTTTGAAAAAAACCAAACCCGCCGGGGTTTCATGACCCGGGTCACTCAAAACCCGGCGGGTCTAACCGGTAGACCCGGTTTTAGAAACCCGGGTTTTTTTGACCCGTTTTAGTAGCCGGGTACCGGTCCGACCCGGGTTTGAAAACATTGATTGCAGGTTCAAGTTCATGAGTTAGTTGCCTTTGAAATTTTTCTTTTTTTTTTTAAAAAAATTGTCTTAATTTTCAATGGGCTGGGTTATTAGGACGATACCTAGTTTTTTAGATTGACTCCCCCTAGTTTTTTTGTTTTTGTTTTTTTTTTTATTTTTTTTTATTTTTATAATTTTGTTTATATCAAAAAGCTATAAACCTGAAAATGCGAAACTGTAAATATAAAGTTTAATAAGCCAAACGCTTAAAACTGTCAGAAATACTGAACAGAAACTGACAAAAAACTGCGTTGTACTGAAAAAATAGGAGACAAAAGGAATATTCCCTATGAATGTGACCTCATAGGAGGGTTCAATAGTGTATCCCTTTTCAATTATGAAAAAACATGTTAATGATAAAGAAAATATTTATTCGTTCAAAACAGATAAAGAAAATATTTATAAGATTACATTTATCACTAATAATGTGACACACCTAAGGCCCATTGGCACTCCTAGTTGTTACCCAACAAAAACAAGATAACAAATCAACTAACCATAACCACAAAAACACACACACTCACACTTTAATCAATCTCATCAATACACAATGTTGTCCCACGAACACCAAACCTTAATCTTCTCCTACGGCACACTCAAACAAGGATTCGCAAACCACCCACTACTCCAAACCCTAATCTCCCAAAACGACGCCGTTTTCATCGGCACATACACCACCGATCTCCCCTTCCCACTAGTCCAAGGCCCATACGGCGTCCCATTCCTCCTCAACTTCCCCGGGTCGGGCCAACACAAGGTCCGGGGCGAGCTTTATTCCGTTTCGGATCATGGGCTTGAGAAACTTGACGATCTTGAAGGCATTACGTTGGGCCATTACGAGAGGCTCCCGGTGAAGGTGGTGGCTGAGAACGGTGGTGTTCCGGCGACGGTGGAGGCCATGGCGTATTATGGTCACCGGAGCTTTGCTGAGGATATGTGGAGGAAAGCTGGTGAGGTTGGGTTTGGTGAGTATAGTCATGAGATGGAGAAATGTTATGTGAAGAGGGATTTGAGGCCCAAAGATACGAGTTTTCGCGATCGTATTAAGTTGTTTTGTTCGACTTGAGCGAGTTTTTATACTAATAAGTAATAAGTAAGATTGTAAGAGGGTAATTGGAATTAGCTTATTTAAGTGTTTGTCTCCTCTGCTTATTTTTAAGCACTTACGTTTGTTTGTGTTCAAACAAGTTAAACTTAGTGATCTCGGTACATTTCTATTGAATATCGAATGTAAATATTGATGACATTGCTACGTAGTGTGTGTGAGAAACAAGTAGCAACCATTTTTCAAGGATTATTGTAAATGGTTGTTGCCAATACGATCATGAATGAAAAAAATGCGAAAATTGGTGGATTATGCTAATGTGTAACATATCAGTTAAGGGACTTATAGCAACACTATGACTATGAGTATGCATAGACGGAAAATATTGGATTAGCTGTATGCCTGTATGTATTGTTACAGCGGATCAGCATCAGCTTATATATCTTATGGCCTACTTTATTTTTCTATGTTAGTTTTTTGCTTTGTGCATAACTTTCATTGCTACAACATTTTTTGCATTATATAAAATTATAAGTAGTTGTCTTTGTTTGGGCTTATTTGACCTCTTTTTATCTAGCTGTTTTAACTAGGTTGCAACCGAGTCGAGTTGAACTGCACCTCGACTCGATAATGTTATGTTTGGCTCGAGCTCAACTTGCTTTAATGAAGGAAGCTCGAGCTTGGCCAAGAAAGACCTGAATTTAGTTCGAAAAATTTGATTTCTTTTCCCCGGAAACCAACCATTTTATAACAACCAAAGACAAACAATGGATACTGCAAGAGTTTAGTCTCAAAGGTTTAGAACAAAAAGCATAGACACTCTCACTCATATACAAAGGCAAACCAAGAATGTTAAAATGACTGAAACACAAAAACTTTGTAAAGGCAATATCACTGCAGGCCCAAAGGAACAAACGAACAAAAACACACATTCAGCGGAACGGCCGACCGGGTAACAAAGAAATTGAGAACTTCATACGCACATGTGCCACAGCAGCAAACAAGAAGCCAACCATGTAGAAACTAACAAACCAACTCATTTGTATTACTTGATAAATGAAAATTCTTTACAAGCAACATATAAATACACAAAATAATGAGACGGTGCCCTAATGCTAGACGAGCTAATGGGCCGACACAAGTGGCCCAACTTTATTAACAAACATCCTCCCTCAAACTCACAATACTGTAGCGAAGAACATTGGGAGTTTGTAATAGAAACAAAAACGCAAGCCACAGTGAGGCTTGGTAAATATATATGCAATCTGTAAAGCAGACGGAACATACGGCAAAAAATGATGTCCGCCTAAGATGGTGACAAGTGAAATGACAATCGATCTTAATAGCACTACCGTTATCACAATATAATGGAGTAGGACTAGTAATATGAACACCCATATTTGCATGTAACCAACGTAACGAAACAATCCCTCTAGCAGTAAGCCAGTAACAGGCATGGCATGATACTCAGCTTAAGTAGAAGATCTTGAAATACCATCTAGTTTCTTACTCTTCCACGAGATAAGCGAATCACTAAGAAAAAACACAAAACTCAGTTGTAGACTTGCAAGTAATAAAATCATCAGCCCAATCAGCATCACAATAAGCACACAAGTCTAAAGAAGATGTGGAAGGAAATAAGAGTGTCTGAAAATGAGTACCTCGAAGATACCGAAGAATCTGTAGGACAACAGCCCAATGAACTGAAGTGGGAACAACAACAAACTGACTAACAATGTGGACAACATAAGTAATATGTGGTCGAGTCACTGTAAGATAAACCAAACTCCCAAAAATGAGTACCTCGAAGATACCGAAGAATCTGTAGGACAACAGCCCAATGAACTGAAGTGGGAACAACAACAAACTGACTAACAATGTGGACAACATAAGTAATATGAGGTCGAGTCGCTGTAAGATAAACCAAACTCCCAAAAATGAGTACCTCGAAGATACCGAAGAATCTGTAGGACAACAGCCCAATGAACTAAAGTGGGAACAACAACAAACTGACTAACAATGTGGACACATAAGTAATATGTGATCGAGTCACTGTAAGATAAACCAAACTCCCAATAATAGTGTGATATAAACTAGAATCAGGTAAAGGATCACCATCTGGAGGGGTATATTTCGGTTTAGCATCAAGAGGAATGCCGACAATCTTATTATCTATCATTCTGGCACGATCAAACAAATCAGCAATATACAGACTGAGATAGAAGATAACGTTTCGGTGATGAAGCAACTTCAATTCCAAGAAAATAACGTAGTAAACTCAAATCTTTCATAGCAACCGATGAGACAACTTTGCCTTCAACCATTCAATTCCATCACAATCATCTCCGGTAATAATCATATCATCAACATACAAGGACAACAAAATACGCCCAACACTTGCTTGTTTAATAAGTAATGCGAAATCATGACGGCTAGAGACAAATCCAAGAGAAGTAACAACTATAGAAAACTTCTCATGCCAAGCACCTGACTGATGAGGAACACTAGGAGATGGTTTCTTATAAACTTCTTCATTTAGGTCACCATTCAAGAAGGCATTCTTGACATCCATCAGAGATACTTTTCATTGAAAACTAGAAGCCCGGGTAATTGTCATTTTTGCAACAGGAGCAAATGTGTCTTCATAATCCATGCCATACTATTGAGAGTAACCTTTAGCAGCAAGTCGACCCTTATATCTTTCCATGGAACCATTAGATTTGGTTTTAATCTTGTAGATCCAACTAGAGACAATAGCACGCTTTCTTATTGGAAAAGGTACCAAGTCCCACTTGTGATTTTGATGCAATGTAGTAAGTTCCTCAACCATATCACTCTTCCAAAGTGGATTACAAACAACTTTGTATAAGACACATGCTCATGAAGTATGTGTACAAAAGCAACAAAAGAAGTAAACGAACTAGAATAACAAGAATAAACAAAATAATCCTTTTTAGTTACGATTACGCGTGGGTCAAATATTTGCAGGAGGAACTGCTGCAACCTCAAGAGATGTTTGGGTAGTCGTAGGAGGTTGAGTAACTGTTGGTGTAGCCTCGAAAATTGTAATTGGTGGTGTTTTAGTAGTGGTGATGGTTTCTGAAAGTGTATGTGATATTGATGGTGTTACAGTATTGGTGGGTTCTGAGGTTGTTTTTGAGACTGATTCCACGTACGTTTTGAACTCAAACCGAAGAGTTAATTTTTGACGGAATGTTGGTTGCACGTATCCGAGGATTTGAACACGGGATCCAACCAAAACCAAGACACGTTTTGGTAAAAAGTATTGCGGAATACAATGACCAAGCCATGAAAATGGGTTACATTGAGCGTTCCAAAAAAATGTTAACCAGAAAGTGGACTCTCATAAATCGAGAAGTCCATAAGTATAACTCGATTGTCAACCAAACTGCGAGGCTTAGTGGTCAAAATGATGAAGATTTTTCGATGAGTGTTGAACTCTTGTATCAAGACAACGAATGGAAATGTTTTCCTCACAAAAGAATTTGGAGTTTTTAGAAAGACAAACATAAATGATTGAATCCCGATTCGACACATATAAGAAGATTCTGAAGACGGCCAACCGAGGTGAACCGAGCTACTTGGAGATGATGCTTTTCCGCGTCTATCTGGCAAAAAACAAAAGTCTTAAAGTCAATGATCTTTAAACTCATCAACGACTTCTTGTTCACAAGAAATATTTTAGGAAGTGTTGCAACAACAACTCAATTTGGACCGTGAGGCAAAGATGGAAGAAATCTCAAACACGGAACGAGGACTTGAAGATGCTTGCGATCAACACGGATGAGATGGATCCGGTAGACGCGGCTATTATCGAGGAGGTCAAAAAGGAAATCCAAGCCAAGTAGAGAGTGGAATTAATGAAATCTCAAACACGGAACGAGGACTTGAAGATGCTTACGATCAACACAGATGAGATGGATCTGGTAGATGCGGCTATTATCGAGGAGGCCAAAAATTAACTAGCTTAGTTCTTGTACATTTTTTTTTTTTAATTTTTAAATTATGTCTTTAAATTAATTAACTAATGAGATTTTAGTTTTAGTTTAATATGTTATTTTACTTGAATAAAAAAAAAATGTCTGAAGGTGTCCTATAACTTGAATGATGAAGGTAAACAATTTTTTGATCAAATTATAGGTTTTGAGTTATAAAAAAAATGCTGATGTTGCAAAATTTTTCTTTATAATTTGAGCCGAACGGCTTCGAGGAAACTGGTGGAGTGATAGTAATGGAGTTACAATTGTAATCCACATATAGAATATGTTGGGTATGGTTATTTTCTACTTCTCTTTTCACACTTAGATCCAGACTTTGACCAACTACCGCGTAGAGGTGGGTGTTGACCGGTTTTGACCAAAACCGAACCGGTTTTTAGTCAACGGTCAAGAACCGGTTTGTGGCAAAAACCGGTTCGGTTCGGTTTGGATTTAGAGGGGGAAAAACCCAGACCGGTCCAAACCGGTTGGGTTCGGGTTGTAACCGTTTCGGGGCTTTTTTTTGGTTTCGGTTTTTTTTACACGACTACTACCGCGTATGAGAATGATTGTTTCTCTTTTCTTACTAATTCTGAGCTGAAATCGACCAATCATGTGTTAGAATGATCATTGTAATTGTGAGTGGAAGACTTGAAATTTGCCAACTCATATGCACATGCCTAAACAATATGTTCCATTGACAGGACACAATATAATTATCCGCAGCTGGACCGACCAGTTATAACATTTGGTCGAATATGGCCGGATCTTTTAAACTTCTTGGTCCATTTTATGAACGAGGCCTAATGGAGATCTTGTTGCTGCACATGTCCTGTACGTTATAGTGAATAAGAACAACAGTTTGTTCAGTTCATAAATATGAGTATCACTTGCGAATTCATGTACCTGTAAGTAACTAGCTTAAGTTAAAATGGCACTTTTATATAAAAAAGGAACCATTTGAATGTTTTGTATGAGGGGTCCGTACATGGTCAATTGAAAAGATTAAAATTATTAAAATGGTGTTAGTGTTGCAGGAAGATGTCACGAATCTATCCATCTATATACATATATTGTATATCTTAATAGCACTAAAGTGAATCTTTATAATTGGTCCATTACTGAATGCAACCACAAGTGACCTAACTGAAACGTTTTAAATACTTAATTAAACAATTAGAGTGTATCTAAATGGGTTGTGTTGGATATCCATTTATTGACACACTATGCACAGTCACTTACATAGTTACATGTAAATGAGAAAGCACGTAACTTTTTATACTTTATAACTATTGTACTTACAGTTATATTGTATACTAATTACCATAGTACGTTGTCAGGATCCCGTAGGATTTTACAATTTTACGATTCTACAAAGCAAAAACGATCCGGATCTTACGTAAGATCTTAGAAAGCTTAAGATCTTGCAGGATCCCGATCTTGACTGTAGGATCTTAAGATATAATTCGTTCCGATCTTACGTTTCTCAAACCGCAAACTAAAAAGTGACAAAGTTATGGATCATCTTTTAACAAAATTAAAAGAACAATATGTGATTCTTCCTAAACATTTAATATTCATAATTTAGGACAACATTTTCATAAAACATTCATATAATTTTTTATTTATTTATGATATATAATAATTTGTAGATTTGAATAATATTACAAAGATTATTTAAAAATGACATTGTAGTAGGATTTTAGGATCTCGATCCGATCTTACGATCACGATCTTGCAAAGACAAAACCGATCCTATGTAGGATCCCGATCTTAAAAACCTTGCTAATTACCATAGTCTAAGATAACTCATTCACATATTCTAAGATTATTTAAACATTTTTCTTTTACTTTTGTTTACAGTAAGTTATCATAAAAAAGGGAGACGAGACGACTCAATCATCCAACACATCCATATATCTGCATATGCTGAGAAACTAATTATAATACAAGTTTTCAATCACATATGTAATTACCTTTTTGAAAAAAAATCTTAGATTCATAAAACAAACCAAAATTCTAGTACAATCTTATCAAATACTAGGTTGTTCAAACTAAAATTCTATAACAACTGAGACAGAGAATTGCTTGGATTATAGAGTATGATCAAACTGTTGGAAACAGCAAAAGCTACATTACATATATGGCTAATTATTTGAACTTATGTGATTCTGATGTGGATCACTATATTTGTAGGGTCATATACAAGTTGATGATCTTCTCTTTTTGGCTTTTGCAAATATGGTTTAATCTATCAGGCCACTTGAAGAGAGTTGAAGTAGTGCTACTTGAACCCTACCCAATGCCTATATATACCCGACCATTTCCATGCATGCAAAGTACAAACAACTCACACTCACTTTTATTTAACATGGCTGTTCACAAAATTTCAAGTGTGGTTTTCTTGGTGTTCTTAGGTTTGGGCATTAGTGCGGCGACTAGAGCTCTCTTGACTTATGAAGAGAGTATTCCCTATGCTCATGTTGGTGTAGAAGGTGGTGGTGGTGGAGGAGGTGGGGGTAGTGGCGGTGGAGGAGGTGGTGGTGGCGCTGAACATGGTTCTGGATATGGTGGCGGAGCTGGAGCTGGTGAGGGTAGTGGTGCAGGGTATGGAGGAGGTGCTGCTGGAGGTGGAGGGGGAGGTGGTGGTAGTGGAGGAGGTAGTGGTGGTGGAGGAGGAGCACATGGTGGCGGTTATGGTGGTGGAGAAGGTGGTGGTAGTGGTGCTGGATATGGAGGTGCTGGAGGAGCCGGTGGTGGTGGTGGAGGTGGACATGGTGGTGGTGGTGGAGGAGGAGCAGGTGCTGGTGGTGGTGGAGCTGGAGGAAGTGGATATGGTAGTGGAGGTGGCGCTGGTGGGGGTGCTGGAGGATCACATGGTGGACATGCCGGAGGAGGAGGAGGCGGTGGTGGTTCAGGAGGAGGAGGTGGAGGTGGTGGTGGTGCCGCTGGTGGTGGATATGGGGGTGGTAGTGGCAGTGGTGAAGGTGCTGGCCATGGTGGTTATATCCCTTGAAAAGTTCTCTCCATAATGGAGGATGATATGATAATAAGATTGGAACAAAAAATGTCATAAAGGCTAATGTTCTTCTATATATGTATGTATATTCGATGCATTAAGGATGGCATCATCGATTTGTAATCTTATTCCAAGTGTTAAAATGAAGTGATTGTATGTTTGTTAATACTAAATTATCAGCCTTGGTTATATTGCATGCAATCCTTGAATCGACGCTAACGTACTTGAGACACAAGTTATTGAGTTGCATATAATATACCAATTTAAAAGACTATTTGGCTCAAGTGATTGTACGAAGCAGGAGTGTAATAGTTGGCTCAAGTGGGAAATTACCCTCAAAATACTTCATGCTGTTTAATGATGCAAGTGAATTTACAGTTGTGAGGAACTTCAAGCATTAACAAGCACACTAATATAATTAAGCGCAAATTATGGGAGAGCACAAAGTACTAGTGGCCCTTTGCTAAAATGTGTAAAAATAGTAAAATACACTTAACATTATGATTAGAATGGCTGGCCAATAGGGGTCGTCCTAACCCTATTGACCCGCGACCTGTTCAACCCGTTAAAAATATGACCAATTCAACCAATGACCCGTTTGATCCATGCCTATTTCTCCCTATCTTGCCACCCTTGGGTATAATCTTAAAAAATAAAATTAATAAGTGAGGTGTAACAAGTAAAGGTTAGATGACTTCACATTGCTGATGTGTTACATTTTTAATCAGTTCTGCTGATGCTAAGAAGGAAAGTGAAAGTAGATGCTATAAAAAGAGTGGGATCAGCATGACAATTGTTACAAAGAGTGAAATATTGAGATCAGCATCAGAGCATGACAATTTCTCACAATTAGCCTCATAAAAGGGTTTTGACTAAATGATTAGTAATATGGAGATCTTGATATCCAATAGAAACAAATTAGAATTTAAAAACTGTTTCTAATTATGATAAGATAAACAGTTGGTATAGCTAAGGGTATTCTCAGCTGATCAAAATATCTGAAGATAATCGCTAAATTCACGTTATTTCTAACGTGATCACCCGACTTCAAAAATTGTTCAGGTTTAGAAACATCTTATACCTTTGGAATAATTTTAAATGAATATAGGTTATTGATGAACTTTTTTTTTTTTTTTAAAGTTCAATAACCAAATTATAGCTGTGTTTGCTTCTTCCCCATGTTTTTCGTGAGACTAGTTGGTGGAGGCCGTCAAATGGTCGATTTCCCTCTACTTGTGTTAGCTTACAAAAGGATTTTATCTTGGATTTTGACAAAGAAACCAGCCATATCCAATCAAGGTGTTCGGTTGTTGGCAGGTCCTAAACTCGAAAGTTGAAGCCAACTCAATATGTTTGGTTCACCATGTGATCTCCCACAATGGGCATGTGATCTCCCACAATGGGCTCTGTTTGCTACTAGTCTTTTTCTCATGCTAATGGATCTAGCACTTGTTAGCCCTATAATGTTGTTAGATCAAAGATTACATTAAGTTTATTACATTAAGACTTTAGTTATATGTTTATATGTATTATGTATGTACTGTAATTGATATGGGTCCAAAATTAGAATGCCATGGGTCAAAGACTAGTTAAACCAAACAGGCCCATATGCATTTGACAGTTATGGTAGAAACGGTTATCTCCCAAACAACACAACGTTTGGAGAATAACCTAAGTGACGATTCATTGACTATATATTGTGAATTTCCAACCTGTGGAAATCACAACAACGTCTATAATCTACAAAAGTCAACTGTTTAGTATTTTATTCTATTATTACCCATTTTACTGTTACATCGCCAAACACCCATTACACAGTCAAAACCAAAGAAACATGAAACGATTATTGAAGCAGAGAATCGTTGGCAAATCTCCTGTGAATAATTGGTATCTGAGCGAAGGCTCTAATCCGTGGGAAACGCCAACGTTCAAACATACTTCAGGCTTCCAAAGTGGGCGCTACCTGTTAAGGGAAACACCCAAACGTATGTATCAGTGGAACACCAGGAAGAAGAAGAGCATATCACCGAAGGGAAAACAATTACTGGTACAAACGGTGTTGGATAATGAAGCGTTTAATGCCAAGAGCAAAACAGAGTACGTGAATGAAGAAAAAAGGAAGCCCCTCGCAAAGAAGAAAGCCAAGAATTCGAAGTGTTACATATGTAGAGAGAAGGGACACCCCTTTTGGGCGTGTGAAAGAAGGAAGAAACTGGCAGGCGTTGAATTACAACAAGAAGTAGATATTACGAACCAAATAATCGACCAAGAGAGAATGTACCCAGAAAAAGTGTACATATATGGTGATTACACAGTGCAAGGGACGGATGAAGATGGCTGGAATGATATATGGTACGTAAGTAAACATTACAAAGTTCATATGTGCCTTAGAAGAATCATGTTTGATGATGTCAATTATAAGTTTAAGTTAATACGCAAAGATGAGCATGAGTGCAAATTCATATTCTCGTATGGAATTGGCACTACCACTATCAAAACAGAGTTTGGTGAATTAGTTGTGAGACAAGTACAATATACTCATGAAATTTCTCACAATATACTTAGTCTAGAATTGTTAGAAAAGCAAGGATTTTCTGTGAAAATTAAGGATACCAGATGTAGCATATATCATATGTATTATGATGAGGAAACAGATTTGGACATGCCATTTGATGATGAGAAAGAAAAGGTTGGGCCAAAAGAAGTGGTACAAGAACACAACCAGTATTTGCAAAAGTATTTTGAAGCAATCGACCCAAGGGATGAATGTTCATTGATTAGAGGTATAGAAGATTTGGATTGGAATAAAGATGTGACTCAAGATTACATAGACAACGAGTACTTGAGTCTCAATGGAACCTTATACGCCTTAAAGGTCAATTCGTTTTCAAGGTTTATCTCTTTCATGAACTTGTTGAAAAAGGATAACTTGTTATATCAAAACTGGGAAGTGTTCAACAAAAGGTTTGTAGATATGTTAAGATGGTTTTACTTGGTGCATTTAAACTATGATGCACTTGATGCAATACCACCCGTTGTCAAAGATGTTGAAGTGAATCTGCTATGCTTGTTAAAAGTTGTTGAAAGTTTGGGCGGCTATTTCTCTATCACCATGGGTGATAAATAGGGAACTGTAGCACAGTTACAAGGCTTGGACATTGAAGATGGAGAGGCAGTCAGAAACTGCTATAGAAAGTTTGTTGATCTAGTTGTAGTCTACCATGAAACTGCTAGTGTACCTTGGGGTGAAAAGTCAAAAGATGTGGGAGAAGCAAGCAATGTTGGCTTGGCCATGGACCTGCAAGACCAGAAGGGCAAGAGAGTGAAGGATGGAGCAATAGAGACAAGCAAAGAACATTTCGGTGTCAGGCTAGAAGAAGATCATGAAGATAGCAGCCAAGGAAGTAATGATTTTGAAGTCATTACTTGAAGTTGAAGAAAGCAGGATTCAAGAAGTTTGATGCTAAAACATTAGGGGGGAAATTGTTAGCCCTATAATGTTGTTAGATCAAAGATTACATTAAGTTTATTACATTAAGACTTTAGTTATATGTTTATATGTATTATGTATGTACTGTAATTGATATGGGTCCAAAATTAGAATGCCATGGGTCAAAGACTAGTTAACCCAAACAGGCCCATATGCATTTGACAGTTATTGTAGAAACGGTTATCTCCCAAACAACACAACGTTTGGAGAATAACCTAGGTGACGATTCATTGACTATATATTGTGAATTTCCAACCTGTGGAAATCACAACAACGTCTATAATCTACAAAAGTCAACTGTTTAGTATTTTATTCTATTATTACCCATTTTACTGTTACATCGCCAAACACCCATTACACAGTCAAAACCAAAGAAACATGAAACGATTATTGAAGTAGAGAATCGTTGGCAAATCTCATGTGAATAGCACTAACAACTGTACGATGAACACATAAAATCTATTTGTTATACAGAAAATGCCCTCTTTTCAACTTGCTTTTCACACCTCCTTGAAATGTGGTATTGATCGTGACATTTGTGCTCCAAATTATTCACTGGGATCGCTTTTCGGCATGCACATGCTGTCTTGATTTGTAAGTGGAGATGTTTGAAATTTTTTCTTCACTTTCCTTTTCCTTATATAGTTTTTGGTTTCCTGATCATTCATAACTTTCATTTAGAATAATTGCGCCGAATGCGTATCATGTTGATGAATGTTAAGTAGGGTGCGACTAGATGTCATATACAATGGCTTATCGAGTCTCATTATTGTTAGTTGTATGTTGTTATGGGCTAGGCCCGACTGTTATCATTGTAATAGGCCAGTCTGTTCACTTGATTAACCTACATGGTATCAGTTCCTGTCGACCGTTGGTTCTCTACATAACCAATCGACACTTTTTGGTTTGTCGATCGTTGGCTCATTGTGATAGCCAGTCGACATTCTTAAGATTCAATCGTTGGTTATATGATAACCAGTCGCCTGATCTATATGTTTGCATGTTACAAGTATTGTTCATGTGTCTTTTTCTACTCACTGATTTCGTTGTGTTCGTGTGTTCTGTGTTTCACACGAAACCCTAATCCTAGCCTTTTATTATTGTTCCATATTCAATCACATTTAATACACAACACCCTCCTACTGTTACTCATACATCGTGCCTTAACCCTAAATCCCAACAAAACCCTACTACTGTTCCATCAATATAACCGCACCTCCATCACTTAAACATGACTATCATCGATCCTACACCACCCGTCATCTTGCTTTCCGACAAACTCATGACCATACCCAATCTCAACAACATCATTTCCGTTAAGTTAGATGTCGAAGAAATGAACTATTCATCTTGGGTCTACTTCTTCAAGAACCTTTGTAAGGGTTACTCTCTTTTGGATCATATCTTGGGCAAAGAAGAGGATGCCACATCAACAAGAAATACACCACCTCCACCTCCTGATGTCGAATGGCTAAAGATTGATACCATATCCTCCCTTGGATCTTCATCACATTATCCAAAACACTTCAACAACGCCTTGTTGTTGAGGACCCTCAATCGGCTAAGGAAGCATGGGACCTTCTAACCGACATCTTTCATGACAATAAACACACGTTCTATTGCATTGAAGGCGGAATTACATGCCTTGAAACTTGGTGATTTAAGTATAGATGCATATTTTTGTAAGATTGAATCCATTGCAACGATCTTGAATAGTCTTAGGTCGTCTATGAATAATGACGATGTGGTTACATAATCGCTTGAAAGCTTACCCGCAAAATATGACAACATTTGATCTATGGAAAAGGTACACACGCCTTGCTTTAACTTTAACAAAGGTGCTTGTCTTTTTGGTGTTTCGTGTAAATTCATTCACAACGGGGTACATGAGAATAATTATGTATCAAATCGTTCCCCTAGCTCTAATGGTACAAGTGACCCCTCAAGTTTGTCACAATGATTTACAAACTTTAATTAGTCTTGTGGCCAAATTAGGTTTGCATGGCGTCAACAACATTGGCACTTCCAATACGTCCCCTACTGTTACACACCCAAACACATTAACCCAACCCTCAGCCATTTAGACTATCTTTTATCAACAATATATAACAACTCAATCTTTTAATAAAATATTATTTTCTCTTTCCTCCACCTAAACAACAAGTACATACAACCAATTTATATTTTTTTTTATCATTTATCAACAACCCAATTCAACCAATACATACAACCAATCAATTTATTTATAAAATAATAAGTATTTAAAGAAAAAAAAACAAAAATAGCCATTAAAACATTGACATGTGACAGATTGTAGGTTGGACTCTTGGGTTGCTAGATGATTTAGATTGGATGCTAAAATTAAAAAAATATTATTTTGTATGTATATTCTTTGAATTGGGTTGGCAACCCAACTGATAAACATAGTCTTAAAGTGGACCACCACAGGCCCAAAGCTACGCTCCACCCGGTTTCAACCCATTACCAGGCCAAAATCCATATCCCCCACAACCGGACCAACCAATTTATTACATGTCACAACCCACTATTCTGGGCATATTTGGCCCAAACAGCCCAGCGGGTCAACTCAATCACTCGGGCCAATTTGGTTCGTCGCGTCATTCAGCTCAGCCGGGTCAACATGTATACTATCCGGGTCTTATGGGACATATGGGGCAGCAGGGTGTTGTTGGACAAGCGGGTCCTATTTCGGGTCAATCGGGTAGTGTTGGTCAAGTATCGGGACACGATACTGTTTTATCTCCGGGTAACTAGAACACGGACAACGACATCTCAACTTAATGATTCTATCTATAGTCTTAGTGATGTTTTTAATTCATGCATTTACCCATCTGTTGTTGTTGGTGACGACCATTATATTCCTGTTGGCCATAGTGTTTTGCCTGCACCATACCGACCACTTCATTTAAATAATGTCTTAATTAATCGTAATATTGTCAAAAACCTTTCGTTCGTCAGTTTGTTAGAGATAATTATTGTACTGTTGAGTTTGACCATTTTGGTTTTTCTGTTAAGGACTTCCAAACTCGTCGGGTGCTGCTTCGCTATGACAGCACTAGAGATCCTTACCCTGTTACCCAGCCCTCCACCATTCCACATGCTTTTCTCGCAAGTCAGTATACATGGCAACAACTTCTTGGACATCCAGAAATTGAAGTGTTACGTCATGTCCTTTCAAGTAATTATATTTCGTGTAATTAAGAGAAGTCTCCCCTTCTTTGTCATGCTTGTCAGCTTGGCAAACACGTGAAACTTCCATTTGTTTGTTCTATTAGTTTGGTTCAGTCTTCTTTTGACATTATACACTCAGACTTGTGGACTTCCCCAATTCCGAGTCTTTCTGGTTTCAAGTACTATATTTTATTTTGGATCATTATTCACAATATGTTTGGGTTTATCCATTAGTTAATAAATTTGATGTTTTGTCCGAATTTATGTTGTTTTGTACCTTTGTTCGCACTCAATTCAAGTGTGAAATAAAGTCATTTCAGTGTGATCATGGTGGTGAATTTGACAACCATGCTTTCATAATTTATTTGCTGATAATGGGATTCAGTTTCGCTTTTTTTTTTGTCCACGTACCTCACAACAAAACGGAAAATCTGAAAAGATAATTTGAATTATCTACAATCTTATACGTATATTATTATTTCAGGCTCATCTCCCTCCCAATTATTGGACTGAAGCTCTTAATATGACCATTTATCTCTTAAATATTTTACCCTCACGTGCCATAGACAATGAAATCCAATTTACCCGCCTTTTTGGAACAACACTTGACTATAGCATTTTCAAGATTTTTGGATGAATATTAAAAGGTTGAGGATGACTATTTTTAAGATATAAAGAAAGGGAAGACACATGGTACCATTAGTGAGGTGCCTCGATTTTACTAGGTGAGACCAAGTTAAAGAGAAAAGGCTGGAAAGACTATTTTACCCTTATAGGTATGTCAATTAATAACTTTAACGATTAAATTTAAAGTTTTTTTTAGTCAATAGACCAAGAGTGTTAAAGATTTCGGAGTTGGGGATTATCAAGGTCTAAAAAAGGTTAACAGACCAAACATGCAAGTCAGCGCAATCCATATGGACCACCCGTGTAATTTACTTTAAAATATTTATTTGATAAAAGAATTGAAATATTTATTTGATAAAAGAATTGAAACTAAATGAAAAAAGTAAGAGTTTGAAGAGAAATTTGTAAAAAAAACCCAAAATACCTTTTTGTGTTTAGAGGCGGACCTATGCCTTGTGTAGGCGATGTCCAGAAACCACCTTAGGTGAAAAATTCCTTGAGAAGAGGTATAAGATTTTTTCTAGGACCTACCTTAGAAATTACTTGGGAACCACCTTAGATTGAAAATTTCAAATATTAAAGAATGAAAACAAATAAAAAAGAGAAGTTCGTCGGAGATCGGACATATATCCGTCGGAATTGACGAGGAAGATGAAGAAACACGGTAAGGGGTACTAGGGTTAAAGTATTTTCTGGACATAGCAATTAATCTTAGGGTGGAAATATCAATTTAAATTTTAAGTTTACCTTTGTTTTGAAAATAGCAATTTTGGGTTGAGGTATATCCTCTTTCTTTTTTTCTTTTTTTTCTTTTGTCCGACACATGCCTATATTTTCTAATTTCTATAGCAATTAAATTTTTATTTCACTCAATTTTTTTAATTTGTTTTATATATTTTGGTAGTTGAGCAATGATATATGGACCTAATAATAGGCCTAAAAAGAGGCTTAAACTGATGTGTCATTATTTGATTGGTGACATTAAAAGTGGGTCCTTCTGATATCACCAACTCGAGGATGACACCTCAGTTTAGGCATCTTTTTAGACCTCCCAATTAGGCCTCTTTATCATTTCCCATTTTAGTATATAACATTATGGTAATAAGTTGTATATGAATGTTTTAAAGACGTTATTGAGAAAGTTGACAATTACAAATAATGATGTCAGTAATTTTAGATAAATAAAATATTGAAGCTCTAATTAACATTTTCTCAATTATATAGAAATAATATATAATGCAATTTGTTTTAGTGAAAGATTCAAGTTTTGACATTTGATAAAAACAGTATTCGACACGACACATTTTTTTCTTTAGTTACTTATGTTATATATGTTTTACCCGACAAGACACAATATAACCCGACCCGTTGACCAATTGACTTTTTGACCGATTTACTTTGACATCCCGACTAAATAAAGGAACCACCTTAAGTTTTGTGTTACGCCCGCCACTGTCTGTGTTCGTTGCACTTGTCTATCTTCAACAACAACTTAACAATATTGTAAACGATGGGGACTAGATCCGAAACAAGACCAAACCATGCGTGAGCTCGAACTTGGCTCTTTTAAGTTTTATAAAGCTCGAGCTCGTCTCGTTTAAGTTTTAGAAGCTCGAGCTCGGCTTGGTTCGAGCCTTGTTTTTTAAGCTCGAGCTCGGATCGTGGTATATTATACATGATCGGGCTCGGGCTCTACTCGTTTTTACGATGCGCCAATGGAAATTTAAAGTTGGCTCGAGTTATACCCGTAGTATATCTATTTTGAGCTCGTTAATAAGCTTATTATTGAGATCGTTAATAAGCTAATTATTGAGCTCGTTAATAAGCTCGCTGATAACGCTCAAAATGAGCATGTTTATAGTAGCGTTATTGTTAGTTTTATGTATGATAATCGGTTATATTTACACATAATTGTTGCAAAAGTGCAAAAGAAGCGTATTTGTATGTGAATGTAGCCAGGTATCGTAAAAGGTGAAGAAATGAAGATTTCATGCACATTTGGATAATTCCCGAGGAAGAAAGATAAGTGAGGAAGCTCAAGGACTCAATGATTGGAAGCACAAGGATTTCTAAGTGTCTACATCAAATAAATATCAAGTTTCATCTTGAAAAACAGCACCGAAAGCAAAGAAAAAGGCACGAATCGAGAAAAGTCAAAGAAAGTCAAACATTGTTGTATGGAAGGCTCCCAACCGATCGGTCGGAGCCCGCAACCGGATCGTCTGGGGAATGGACAAACACGCAACCGGAACCTGCAGTTACACTTTTACTCATTTATTGATGCCTTAACTTCTATTAATCATGAGAGTCTGATCATTTCCAGTTAATAACTTATTGAGGACGTTTTTGGCTTGATAGTAAAGGGTTCCTAGCTATATAATGCACCTAGACTTAGTAGTTTAGTGTGACACATCCAAGAGTAATAGTTTACACCAAAGCTATTACCAACCCATATTATTCATCCCAAAAGTCATTTCTCTGCTGTAAAACGTCCAGGAGAGTGGTGAGACCAATTCTCAACCATTGTGTAATCATTTGGAGTTGTACGGTTAGGCTAAGACGATTGGAAGCGTGTGGTTGCTATATTCCACAATTTTCTAGCTCTTGTAATCCGAAGTTTAGGTATTCTATTGAACTTTGTCATGAATCTCTACTCTATTGAATTATATGAATTACCTTGTTACTACTTGTGTTATGTTATGATTTTCATGGAGTAATTCTTGAATATACTTGTGTGTAAGGATGTATGTAATTGTAGGAGTGTTCTTATATGTGATGCATGTAAATGATCTTGTTTAATGAGTTTGTTGGAAAAACTACTAGTCTTGTTTGATTTGCTGGTAAAACATTTTCAAGATAAAGGACCGAAAGGATTTCTCTTATGTTTTATTCCAAAACGTTAAATGATAAACTAGTATGGGGATATGGTGATTGACACTCATCATGTTTACTTGTTAAAACAAGACTAGAAACGATTTCATCACGAAAAGGTCGAAAGATTAGTAGGAACAAGTTGAATAAGAACCTTTTACAAACAAATGGATTTTCTAAAATATAATCATTAGGCTAAGGACCGAAAGAATTACCTATGTGTTTTTATTCTCAAAATGATTTTACAAAACATAAACCATGGATTGGAAATCATTTGCTTACGATTTGTGCATTGCATCAAGTTTACACCAAGCTCTCATGAACACTCTTTATAATTGACTATGGACTTTACACAAGTATATGTTTCTTAAATTTTGATTTTTATAAAACAAACAATTTGAAGGAGGCCTTGACAAGCTTTCTTGTCTAAAACACTTTAACAAATTAAAACGAAAATCCCTTGAGACGACCTCGACACATCACTCGCCTATGATACAAATGCATTGTGTATTATATATGCTTAATATTTAAAAGGGATAATACCTTTAAAAAACATAATACTTGTTTAAAAATACTCCTTTAAAAAAAAAAAAAAAAAAAAAAAAAAAAAAAAAAAAATCTGAGTACTAATATTGACACTTTTGTCTTTATGTGAGTAGCAGAAACATGTGACGACCATTTTATCCTATGAATTTTTGAAAATTGCATCCACCGTCCGTAGGATAAATTACATAAATGGTCCCTGTGGTTTACCGAAAATTGCATCCATTGTCCCTAAGGGTATGTTTGACGTAGTGGGCCAGGGTTGGGACGGGGCCTTATATTATAAGCCGAAAGTTGAAGTTTATATTTTTATAAAGTCGTTTGGAAAATTAGTTGTATCTGAAGCTTATTAATGCAAAGTCACATAAAAATACATCATATTAAATTAACATATATTTTCAGTTTTTACATGATAATTCAATTATAATTATAATTGTAAAGGTATTTAAGTAATTTAACTATCCATAAGCACCCTTTTTATGGGCTTGTGGCTTATTTTATAAGTCATAAGCCTCTATAAATCTGTGTGACAAACGAGACTTATTTTATAAGCCTACTTATTTTAAAAACCCAAACCCCGATAAGCCCCTATAAACCTCTCGCCAAACATGCCCTAAGTCACAACCATACATAATAGGTAAGGACACTTTAATCAACAACATTAGTTAGACAATTTGACATGCATGATACAAAATCATAACAAATGCTCGTACATTATTGTTAAGAATTTATTTCCTGATACTTAAGCGTTTACAATAAGTTATCATGAAAAAGAACAAGAGACTCAATTGTACAACGCATCTATATATCTGCAGACGTCGAGAATTTAATACAAGTATCTAATCATTTATGTAATTACCTCAATGAAAACCAATCTTAGAATCATAAAACAAACCAAACTGTTCGAAATGTTAGTAACTTTGTATTTGAATTAACATAGTCGACTACTTTTTAGTCTATTACTTTTTAGTCCACTGTTATCTTATTAGTCTTTTACTTTTTGGTCGACTAGTTTTTTTCCCTCACTGCCACATCCCTTAAAATGTCGATCCAAGATTACTTTTTAGGATATTATTTTTGGTAGATTATCCAAGATTTAGTCGACTCTTTTAAAAGGTCGATTGTTAAACTTTTTAGTTTTCTTAAAGTCAACTCAACACGTGTTCATAATGACGAACGTGCTACCCCCACTCCTATCGTGTCACATAATGATAAACTTTATGCTGTTAACTGAATCACTAATCAAATTCTCATTAAACTTGATGTAGACAAAACAAATTATGATGTGTGGTGTTACTTCTTTAAAAATCATTATAAAAATTTTGATGTGCTAAAGCACATCACGGATACGTCTTCTAGTGCAACTTGTTCGGCTCCTCTAATCGCGGAATGGCTAACAAGGACTCCCTAGTTAAATCTTGGATTTTTCTAACCCTATCTGAAACCCGTCAAGGTAGACTTATTACAACTAATCCAAAGTTTACAAAGGATGCTTGGGATCATTTTGAAAATATTTTTCTTGATAACTGATTGTACAATAATTTGTACGACCAGGCCTTCGATGGTGATCGAAGGATATGAGGAGTGATATGCTTGCGCCAAACTTGTAGCCAATCTGCAATAAGAAATAGTAGACACTTCGTTAAGTGATTGCGCAGGGGTTGGGCCCTGCGAACCACCTCCGGCGTAAGAGTAAGTATGTGATATGTGTTGCAAATAATATGGAGTATGTGAAATACTGTGTTGATTCAACATACCATTGAAAATGACTCGTCCAACCTATTTATAGGTGATGAAAATAGCTTGGAGAGTGTTAGCACACGTTTAGGAGATCATGGGGGGTGATTGGTGCTAAACGGTCAAGTTATCTCACTCAAGCTAACCACTTGTGAATGGCTAACCGTAAGAAACTTAAAACAGTTCAAACACTAATGCAATTTAGATCAGAGGAATATAGTGGATTCCCGGGTCGTTAAGTCCCACGGAGACTCAATGGTGTGTAAACACTTGATCAGATGATAGAATGATCACTAAGGATAGTGATCAGTAAAGGTTTTGATGAATATTTGTGCCTAAAGAAAAAAATTTATAAATTACAGCGACTTAAATGCAAATTAAATAAAATTAAAAAGCTAAAATATATTAAATAAATGCTATCACTATTTTTACGATGATGTTTTTGTGATTTTATAAAACAAAATAACTTAAATAAACTATTTAAATTAAAACATAAACTTAAATTATCTAAAAACATGATTTAAAATGAAAACGTACGTTAAGTATAAAAATTACGCGAGTGCGCAAGTAAAAACGTAAAATTTATGAAATAAAAGTCCTACGAATGTAAAAACAATTTTCTTACCTACTATATGACAAAAGAAAATTTTAGAAAAAAGATTTATATTTTTTTGACTTTTATATTTTTTATTATGAATTAAATAAGTTTTTACACTAATTAAATGATTAAAAATACTAAAACTATCGAGAAAAATCTGAAACTTTTTTATAAAATACTTAATACTAATACAAATCTATGAAAAATACAAAAGTTGCAAAAGCTAGTTTAAATAAGCTCGAAATAAGCTAAATTAACCAAATAAGCTAAACGGGACAAAGAGTACTTAAGTATTTGATTGTGCAAAATGTAACCAGTCAAAGACCCAAGGGCAACTGGTATACAGGTACACACTTATCACTCTCATAAGGTGGAGGTCTCAGGTTCGAGCCTGCCTCCCACCTTTTTGCTCTTTTTTTTTTTTCGATTTTTCTTTTGAAAACTTATTAAACACAAGAAAATAAGCACTTTTTATAACTATGACTTTTTATAAAAATGACCAATAAGCTCAGAATGAGCTTATTTATCTCAACAGTTAACAAGAAAAAGAAATAAGCAAAAGGACTAAGCCAAAATGGCTAATAAGCTACTGAATAAGCAAAGTGATGGACTGAAAATAAGCTAAGTAATGATAATAGGCTAAAGTTACAAATGAAAAAGCAAAATCACTAGAAAATAAGCACTAAATAAGCAAAATAAGCACAAGATACACTGGTTTGCACAGGACACTTTTTTGAATCACTAGGCACTTTGTGGCTTAATTTTAAGCACTGTAATAAGCTAGAAACTGAAAACAAAGACTTGGATTAACTAGTTGACCAGTTAAGCTTTTCAAAAAGCTAAATTACACAGTTTGGCTTACACTAATAAGCTTGTGAGAAGCTTATGAAGAAACTGAAAAACCACTGAGTCAAGACTCAGTGAATGCTGAGAAAAATGGACAAAACAATAAGCCAAGTGCAGCCCTACCAAATAAGCTGGAAATTGGAAAATGAGCACTGAGACCTTGAGACAGCTATGTGAGCTTCTCAAAAAGCTAAGGTACAAAAGCTAATACTCACTAATGAGATCTGTGAGAGCTTGTGAAATAGCTTGTAAAACTGGTGCACAGGGCATATTTTTGACTTTTTAATAAAATGTGCAGTTTGACTTTTATGAACTTTTAACTGATTCTATGGACTGAATAAGTTATAATAAGCTAAAATAAGATGACTATAAGCTATATTACCAAGTTCTACACAGCTATGATGAGTTTTACCACTTAAATCCTAACAGTGATGAAATGGTGTGAGATTAAAAGGAATTTTGACTTTTTACTGAATAAGCACTAGTTTTTCTTGTTTCTATGAGCTACTAAGACCAGATGTGACACATAATAACAACAAACAACAACACTAATAACCTTTAACACAGTGAACACAACAAAACCAAACAGTCCTTAATATAACTGTTATGAAACTTTTAACACTAAAACAGATTATCAAACCAAGAAAGCTATAAATTAACTTGTACTATCTATGTTTAGACAAGACTAAACTAAAATTAACAAGAATTAACCATTAATACTAAGAAATGCAAATTAAGATAAAATGGCTTACAAATAGAAATCAAGTGACAATTGAGAACCAAGGTCTGCTAAACACTTCCTATTGCTTCCCAAGAAGCTCTAAACCAAGGCCATCCACAATCAACCCTGCTCCAGCTTTTTGATCACCATTTCTTGTGATTTTTGAATTTTCTACTATTTATTTTGTATTTTTGGTGATTTTTGAGTTTAACTTCTAAACTGATTTTTAAGGTATCTAATAGCTTTTAGAAGCTATCTAGGAGCTTACATGAGCTTATTCAGTCCAAACAACAACTAAAAACAACATTTGAATCATATGAAATTTTTGAATAAGGAAATTACACAAACTGAAATTGGAACTTGAATACTGAATTTTATTACTGAAAAGGATTTAAAGTACACTAAAAATACTTAAGAAAGTATTTGAAGGCTAAGAAATACACTGGAAACTTGAAATTAACTAAAACGACATAGAAACTTAAAAATTACACTAGATATCTTGATACAACGCTTCACTGCCTTCTTTTATAGACTTTTTGGACTCCTTGATGACCTCTGAATGTATCCCACCTCATCTGAGCCATTGGATTGGCTAAAATCATCAGAACCATACAAGTGTAGTTTTGGCGCCAAAATTCTTTCGAGCAGGTTTTTGATATTAATGGCTTTTGGAAGATGTGGAGGTGGAGGGGGACAAGGTAAGGTGAGGGGATAGATATGAGCAAGTGGAATGTTGAAAAAGATGAAATACCAGCTCTGGTATTGGTATTACAGGCATTGAGAGGGAGATGAACAGTGGGTGGGAATTTTTGGCGCGTTTGACTTGTTTGACCGAGGTATTAATAAAGGGGGGGGGGGGTCCAAAATTGGGGGTTCACAGTCATGGCAGGGGGTTCTTTTTGGGTTTGGCTGGGTTCTAAATACAAAAGGGGGTCCAATTGGCTTGTTTTAATATAAGGACTAAAGATGTAAATCTGCCAAACTTGAGGACTGATCTTGCCAATATTCCAAAGATATCAAAAGGACCAAACTTGACAAACCTTGATAGTACAAGGATAAAATTTGATCTTTTTCCATTTTAAAATATCCAAGGACTAAATTTGACATTTTTCAAAGTTTAGGGACTTTTTCTGCCATTTGACCAAAGAATCATTCAAGGACCAATTTTAATAACTTAGAATATTTCAGGGACCTTGAATGATAAAATTCTTGATTATAATATACCAGGGACTGTTTTTGACAACTTTTGAAACTTGGGGGACTAAAACTGCCAATTTTGCAAACTTGATACGTTTTTCATCTGATTTTGATCTTTTTGCATTTAAAACACATAAAACACTGATTTGTGATATTTTCATCATTTTGATGCATTTTTGAGTGTTTTCAGATGATTTTGCAATTTAGATGGTACAAAAATGATGAGTATTTAGACACTCATCAATCCCCCACACTAAGATATTGCTAGACCCTAGCAATGATTTAGAATTTTAATGGATTTTAAAAACTCTTTACCAAAAGCCATCACTTCTGGAGTAGCCAGTTGTTTCAGTTCAAGTAAGAACCTTGGTACAATGATAACCAAATGATTTTGAGCAAATCATAAGCTGTAAACGGATTTGATTTGTCTTTATCAGAAGCCGTTTGCTCTGGACTATCCAACTCTTAGATAAATTATCAGTATTATCTTTGGTGAGCTGATTACCAATTATGGCTTTTCCACTGCCTTTACCACAAGCCATAAACTTGCGGGCTAGCCAACTCTTCACTTTTTAAGATATGGTGAGTTGAATACCATACAATTTTGGGCAAATTGAAAGCCATAAACGGATTTGAGAAATCTTTACCAAGAGCCGTTTGCTCCTGGATTAGCCAATCCTTTTGTTTTTTAGACATGGCGGACTGATTACCATAAGCTGAGTAAGTGAAAAACACTTACTCCAAAAAAAAATTATTTTGGCCAAAACGGGGGAATTGGGTGGATAATACATGATAAAATTCGTGAGAATTCCCCCCACACTTAGAAATGAATATTGCCCTCAATATTCAAAGTACCGGCGGTTATGCCGAAACTGAGAACGTAAAAGGGAAATACTACGGCCATTATTTGAAAGAGATTTTTTTTTTTTTTTTTTTTTTTTTTTTTTTTTTTTTTAAATTGATTTTATATACAACAGCGTGGGGGAAACTCCCCCACACTAGGGTGATAGAACAGAGAAAGAAGACAGAAATATGGGTGAAAACCCATATGGTGTGTGCTATTGTTTTTGATTCCCGAGTCACTAGCTTGACTCGATCCCCGCATTCATTGGTTCATGGGGAAAGTTTGTAAATCCGGGACAACCACAGGAGGAATGTCCTCTCCAAAGTAGTGCTTTAATCGATGACCATTCACTTTAAAATTTAGACCATCAGGCTGAGATAACTCAATGGTACCATAAGGATAAACCTTAGCGATAGTAAATGGACCAGACCAACGGGACTTGAGCTTTCCCGAGAAAATCTTCAATCTTGAATTGAAAAGAAGGACTCGATCACCAACGTTGAAAACGCGGTTCTTGATTTTAGAGTCATGAATCTTCTTTGTCTTTTGCTTATAGATCAAAGAGTTCTCGTATGCTTGATCACGGAGTTCATTTAATTCATTCATTTGAACTTTTCTGTGATCACCAGCTGTCTGAATATCGAAATTTGCATGCTTCAAGGCCCAGTATGCCTTGTGCTCTAACTCAATCGGAAGATGACATGCCTTTCCGTACACTAGCTTGTATGGAGTACACCCGATGGGTGTTTTGTAAGCTGTACGAAAGGCCCAGAGTGCGTCATCCAGTTTATCCGACCAGGATGCACGATTTTCGCCTACTGTCCTTTCTAGAATTCTTTTAATACTACGGTTGGAAACTTCCACCTGCCCACTGGTTTGGGGGTGGTATGCAGTAGAGAGACGGTGGGTTACACCATACTTTTGCATGACACGATCAAATTGGTCATTGCAGAAATGTGTACCACGATCACTGATTATCGCTCTCGGAGTTCCAAACCTGGCAAAAAGAGATTTCAAGAATTTCACAACAACTCGGGCATCATTGGTAGGTAAAGCTTTTGCTTCAACCCATTTTGACAAATAGTCAACAGCCACGAGTATGTATTTGTCTCCTCTAGAAGATGGAAATGGCCCCATAAAGTCAATACCCCAGATGTCAAAGATCTCACAAACTTGAATGGCATTTTGTGGCATTTCATTTCTTTGAGATATATTTCCATGACGTTGACAAGCGTCACAGGCTTTGACAAAATCGTGGGCATCCTTATAGATTGTGGGCCAATAAAACCCGGAATCAAACACCTTTTTGGCGGTGTAGTTTGGACTATGATGGCCCCCGGTGGGTCCAGCATGGCAAGCTTTGAGAATGTCAATAGCTTCCTGTCCATAAACACACCTTCGGATGACTTGATCCGCATAGATTTTGAATAAGTAGGGGTCGTCCCAGAAATAATGTTTAACATCCTTGAAGAATTTGTTCTTCTGTTGGGTCGACATCCCTTTCACTATGAAGTTACCCGCATGGTAATTTGCGAAGTCAGCAAACCATGGGGTGGTGGAATTTCCACGAAAAGAAACCGCATTGAGTGTCTCGAGAGGAAATGTTTCATTTATTTCCTTTTTCTAGAAAACATCTTGGTGAGGGTTTTCTAATCTGGACAGATGATCAGCAGCCAGGTTCTCAGCTCCTTTTTTATCACGTATGATGATATCAAATTCCTGGAGGAGGAGAACCCAACGGAGCAATCTCGGCTTTGCATCTTGTTTTGCAAAGAGATATTTGAGAGCCGAGTGATCCGTATACACCACGCATTTGGTCAAGATTAAGTATGGCCGAAACTTCTCAAACGCATACACCACAGCTAGTAGCTCTTTTTCTGTGGTAGTGTAATGAGTTTGAGCTTCAGTCATAGTCTTACTTGCATAGTGGATAGGTTGAAAATGCTTAGCTCTACGTTGCCCTAGGACTGCGCCGATAGCAAAATCACTTGCATCGCACATGAGCTCAAAAGGCAAGTCCCAGTCGGGAGCAACGAGAATGGGTGCTTCAGTAAGATTTTTCTTTAATGTTTCAAAAGCTTTGATGCACTCAGGTGAGAAGATAAAAGGAGCATCTTTTTCAAGAAGATGGGTCATAGGCCGGGCGATTTTAGAAAAATCTTGTATGAATCTACGATAGAAACCGGCATGACCTAAAAAACTCCTAATACCTTTGACTGTAGTAGGATGAGGTAATTTAGCAATAACATCTACTTTTGCTCTGTCTACCTCAATCCCATTTTTGGAAATCTTATGGCCAAGGACTATGCCTTCTTTGACCATAAAGTGGCTTTTCTCCCAATTTAGACAAAGATTTGTGTCTTCACACCGTTGAAGCATTTTTTCTAAATGGGAGAGACATGTTTGAAACGAATCCCCAATGACCGAGAAGTCATCCATAAACACCTCCATTGTTTCCCCGATCATGTCATGGAAAATGGCCATCATACATCGTTGGAACGTGCCGGGAGCATTACATAGGCCAAAAGGCATACGTTTGTAGGCAAAAGTTCCGTATGGGCAGGTGAATGTGGTTTTCTCTTGATCCTGTGGATCAATGGGAATCTGAAAATAACCCGAGAAACCATCAAGGAAACAATAGTACTCGTTCCCTGCTAATCTCTCAAGCATTTGGTCCATGAAGGGTAGAGGAAAATGGTCTTTTCGGGTGGCGTCATTCAACTTAAGATAGTCAATGCAAACACGCCATCCCGTAACCAGCCGAGTTGGAATTAACTCGTTTTCTTCATTTGTGACAACAGTTATGCCACCCTTTTTCAGAACACAATGAATTGGGCTAACCCAAGGACTATCTGAGATTGGGTAAATTAATCCTGCATCAAGAAGTTTGATAACCTCTTGTTTGATAACATCATGGATTTTTGGGTTTACTCTTCTCTGATGTTGAACTGCTGGTTTGAAATCATCCTCCATTAAGATTTTATGAGTACAAAACTCAGGGTTGATACCCTTAATGTCGGAGAGTTTCCAAGCAATTGCTTGCTTGTGTGACTTCAAGACCTTTATGAGAGCAGCTTTTTCATCTTTACTCAAATCTCTAGCAATAATGACAGGTAATTTATCATCACCTTCTAGAAATGCATACTCGAGATGAGGCGGTAAGTCCTTAAGCTCAACCTCAGGAAATTCTTCAGTTTTCTCAACTGACTTGACTTCCTTATTATGAAGCTTGACGGGAGGGAGGGGAGGAGAAGTGTCCTGATTTAACAACTTCTTAAGAAGAATATCTCCCTCCAGATTAATCTCATTTTGATTAATCTTATCAGGAATTGAATCACTATTGTGAGGGGTTGATGATGGATCATCATTAAGCAACTTCTTAATGAGAAGTATGTCCCCCTCAATGTCAATTGGAGCGTGATCAATTTCCCATGGAACAGAATCACTAGCCAAGTAGGCTTCAATCTCTTCCAAGATGAAGTCTCTTCCCTCAAAAGGAGTGATAGAAGGAGTAGAATTGGCTATGATAGGTTGAGAAGATGTGGTGGGATCCCCACTCACAGAATTATGAGAATAACCAAGAACTTCTTGAGAGTACTCTTCAGAAGCAACATCAATGATATCTATTCGGTTAACCGACTCAGAATCATAGTTTGAGGAGTACCTCGAAGTTTGATCAAGGTTAAAGGTGACAGCTTCATTACCAACACGTAATGTGATTTCTTGCTCAAATACATCAATGAGAGCACGGCCCGTTCTCAGGAATCCTCGACCAACAATGAGAGGAACCCGATGATCGGCATCAAAATCAACAACCACGAAGTCAGCTGGAAAATGGAACTTTCCTACTTTCACAAATACGTCCTCGGTAATGCCAAGAGGACGGGATATGGGACGATCTGCAAGCTCGAGAGTCATGCATGTAGGAGTAAGTTCCGGAAGAGAGAGTTTCTTCCATACTGAATAAGGCATCAGATTGATGCTTGCACCAAGATCTGCTAGGGCAAAGCATTCAACCATTCCTGGAAATACACAAGGTAAGAGAAATTTCCCAAGATCTCCAAGTTTCTCAGGAAGCTTCTTCAAGATAACTGCTGAGCAGTTCTCGTTCAAAGGAGTTTTTGCCATTTCAAACAGCTTTTCCTTGTTGCTTAACATGTGTTTGAGAGTTGATGCAAACTTGGGCATCAGCATGATAGCATCCGCAAAGCTTATGTCAAAATGTAACTCTTGGAAAATTTGGAAAAATTTGTCCATTTGATGACTGGCTTTCTCGCGGAGCTTTTGCTCAGTCAAACGTGATGGGTAAGGAATAGAAGATTTGGATTTCTGGTTTTCAACGGGAGCTACTGGAGGTTCAAAAACAACTCCTGGATTAGATTTGGGTTTCTGGACAACTTGAGGTTGGACTACCGAAGGTAGGACGTGGGCGGTACTTTGTGGGTTTGAAAAATGCACCTTGTCCGTTGTATCCTTGGTAACTTGACTCATTGCTACTGGTGGAGGAGGCATTGGAGTCGTAGGTCCATTGTGTGTCTTAGGTTCACTTTCCACTACCTTAGGGAGAGATGAAGAAGAGGTAGTAGGAACAGCAGGTCCATCATATGAAACACCACTTCTGGTTGTGATCGCCTTTGCATCGCCCCTCGGGTTAGCGATCGTGTTGCTCGGAAGTTTTCCTGAGCCCGAGGGTTGATCATTTAAAGACTTCTTAAGATCAGCAATCTGACTGACCAACAACCTGTTCATTTCATCTTGGGATTTCATGAATTGCATCAACAACTCATCAGATAATGGTCCAGTTGGAACAATGGCGGGAGGTGGATTAGGAAAATTCTGGCCTCTAATGTTAGGATTAGGGCCTTGATTTTGAAAATTTCCTTGATTAGGATTCATATTCCCATGAAATTGATTCCCTCGATTGAAATTGTTTTGATTAAGGTTCCCTTGATGTTGGAAACCTTGATTTGGTGCAGGATAGAAATTACCTTGGTTTTGATAACCTTGGTTCAATCTTGGTTGGTTCTGATTCCGGTTTTGCATGTTATGATTCTGGTTAAAACCGGGTGGTGCCTGATTAGTGTTAGCACGGTAGTGTGGTTCATTTTGAGGACGGTATTGATTACCTCCCTGATGTGAACTACCGGCTAGAGCATTGGCTTCAAATGGACTACCATCGGTGGCAGTACAGTTGTAGTATGCATGAGGACCACCACAAGTAACACAACTCTCGACTTTCTTCACTTCACCATGTGTTGGTGTCTGTGTGAAGGTCATTTTCTTTTGGTTAGCAAGAACCAAAGCCTGAACAATATATGTGAGTTTGTCAATCTTAGCATCGGTGCTAGATGTACTCACAGGAGATGAAGAAGAAGGACCAGCATTAGACTGATATGTCTTTGCTCGGAAAGGGCGGACCTGAGATTTGTTCTCAATGATTTGCAAGGCTTCTTTGGTAGTCTTGCTCAGGAAATTACCTCCCGCGGAGGCATTTAAAGAGTCTTGATTGGTCTGGTTGAGACCATTGTAAAAAGTATCCATTTGCATTAACTCGGTAAAACCATGATGCGGACACTTGCGGAGCAACTCTTTGTAACGATCCCATGCCTCCCCGAATGATTCATCAAATCTCTGAGAAAATTTCATTATCTCATTCTTAAGACTTGTAGTTCGAGATGGAGGATAGAACTCGTTAACAAACTTGGTGACAAGATCTTCCCATGTCTCAATGGAACGAGGGGGTTGTTTCTCAAGCCAATTCCGGGCTTGTCCCTCTAGAGAAAATGGGAACAGAAGAAGCTTGATAGCTTCATGTGGGACATTCTTGTACTTGATGGTAGATGCAATCTTGTTAAACCATCGAATGTGTGCATGAGGATCATCCCGCTCAAAACCATAGAATTGGCTTTGGGTTACTAGATTAAGCAACCCGGTTTTGAGCTCAAAGGTATCAGCCACGATGGCTGGGACAACAATAGCATCTCCGTAACCCTCGATGGGTTCTTGGAGAAGCTCATTCATGGGCTTATCTTCTGCCATTACGACAGGTGGTGGTGGTGGTAGACGTTCCTCAGTCACGGCTGAAGGAGCAGAACGTCCTCTACGTCTACGAGGAATATTTGCAAGCTCAGAAAGTGGACTTGTAGAACTGGAAGAGCGAGTGCGCATGCACTAAGTATAAAAATCAGTTTTCAAAACAAATGCGAGGCAAAACGACAAGTGAACTTAACCAATAATCACAAATGAAATGGCTTCTTTGAAAAAGGTACACCAATTCACAAGGACACAAAGGCAAGTTTTAAATCTGTTGTTCGGGAACTTATTATGGTCACACCCCCAGTTAGTAGGTGTACTGCCTTGATTTGCGGTGGTTGATTTTTATGTATTTATTAAGTACCACTGAAAAGACGTAGGTATAGATTTGTGCTGATGGGTTTAAAAACTTTTGGACAATATTTTTTGGTATCGTCTCGTTTATCCAAATTGTATCTCTTTAAGAATCACCTCAAAGAAAATACAAGGTAGAAAACGTTCCGATTGTTTTGTTGTTTTATATTTTTTTGGGTTTGTTAACACTTTAGGAAAAGTGCTAATGAACTTTTTGATATTTTATAACTTTACAAAAAACATTTTACAAAAGATGGTATATGCGCAAGAATGGGTCTGAAAAAAGGTTTAACACACGCTAAAGCCTCCCCGGCAGCGGCGCCAAAATTTGATTGGTGCTAAACGGTCAAGTTATCTCACTCAAGCTAACCACTTGTGAATGGCTAACCGTAAGAAACTTAAAACAGTTCAAACACTAATGCAATTTAGATCAGAGGAATATAGTGGATTCCCGGGTCGTTAAGTCCCACGGAGACTCAATGGTGTGTAAACACTTGATCAGATGATAGAATGATCACTAAGGATAGTGATCAGTAAAGGTTTGATGAATATTTGTGCCTAAAGAAAAAAATTTATAAATTACAGCGACTTAAATGCAAATTAAATAAAATTAAAAAGCTAAAATATATTAAATAAATGCTATCACTATTTTTACAATGATGTTTTTGTGATTTTATAAAACAAAATAACTTAAATAAACTATTTTAATTAAAACGTAAACTTAAATTATCTAAAAACGTGATTTAAAATGAAAACGTACGTTAAGTATAAAAATTACGCGAGTGCGCAAGTAAAAACGTAAAATTTATGAAATAAAAGTCCTACGAATGTAAAAACAATTTTCTTACCTACTATATGACAAAAGAAAATTTTAGAAAAAAGATTTATATTTTTTTGACTTTTATATTTTTTATTATGAATTAAATAAGTTTTTACACTAATTAAATGATTAAAAATACTAAAACTATCGAGAAAAATCTGAAACTTTTTTATAAAATACTTAATACTAATACAAATCTATGAAAAATACAAAAGTTGCAAAAGCTAGTTTAAATAAGCTCGAAATAAGCTAAATTAACCAAATAAGCTAAACGGGACAAAGAGTACTTAAGTATTTGATTGTGCAAAATGTAACCAGTCAAAGACCCAAGGGCAACTGGTATACAGGTACACACTTATCACTCTCATAAGGTGGAGGTCTCAGGTTCGAGCCTGCCTACCACCTTTTTGCTCTTTTATTTTTTTTTTTCGATTTTTCTTTTGCAAACTTATTAAACACAAGAAAATAAGCACTTTTTATAACTATGACTTTTTATAAAAATGACCAATAAGCTCAGAATGAGCTTATTAATCTCAACAGTTAACAAGAAAAAGAAATAAGCAAAAGGACTAAGCCAAAATGGCTAATAAGCTACTGAATAAGCAAAGTGATGGACTGAAAATAAGCTAAGTAATGATAATAGGCTAAAGTTACAAATGAAAAAGCAAAATCACTAGAAAATAAGCACTAAATAAGCAAAATAAGCACAAGATACACTGGTTTGCACAGGACACTTTTTTGAATCACTAGGCACTTTGTGGCTTAATTTTAAGCACTGTAATAAGCTAGAAACTGAAAACAAAGACTTGGATTAACTAGTTGACCAGTTAAGCTTTTCAAAAAGCTAAATTACACAGTTTGGATTACACTAATAAGCTTGTGAGAAGCTTATGAAGAAACTGAAAAACCACTGAGTCAAGACTCAGTGAATGCTGAGAAAAATGGACAAAACAATAAGCCAAGTGCAGCCCTACCAAATAAGCTGGAATTTGGAAAATGAGCACTGAGACCTTGAGACAGCTATGTGAGCTTCTCCAAAAGCTAAGGTACAAAAGCTAATACTCACTAATGAGATCTGTGAGAGCTTGTGAAATAGCTTGTAAAACTGGTGCACAGGGCATATTTTTGACTTTTTAATAAAATGTGCAGTTTGACTTTTATGAACTTTTAACTGATTCTATGGACTGAATAAGTTATAATAAGCTAAAATAAGATGACTATAAGCTATATTACCAAGTTCTACACAGCTATGATGAGTTTTACCACTTAAATCCTAACAGTGATGAAATGGTGTGAGATTAAAAGGAATTTTGACTTTTTACTGAATAAGCACTAGTTTTTCTTGTTTCTATGAGCTACTAAGACCAGGTGTGACACATAATAACAACAAACAACAACACTAATAACCTTTAACACAGTGAACACAACAAAACCAAACAGTCCTTAATATAACTGTTATGAAACTTTTAACACTAAAACAGGTTATCAAACCAAGAAAGCTATAAATTAACTTGTACTATCTATGTTTAGACAAGACTAAACTAAAATTAACAAGAATTAACCATTAATACTAAGAAATGCAAATTAAGATAAAATGGCTTACAAATAGTAATCAAGTGACAATTGAGAACCAATGTCTGCTAAACACTTCCTATTGCTTCCCAAGAAGCTCTAAACCAAGGCCATCCACAATCAACCCTGCTCCAGCTTTTTGATCACCATTTCTTGTGATTTTTGAATTTTCTACTATTTATTTTGTATTTTTGGTGATTTTTGAGTTTAACTTCTAAACTGAATTTTAAGGTATCTAATAGCTTTTAGAAGCTATCTAGGAGCTTACATGAGCTTATTCAGTCCAAACAACAACTAAAAACAACATTTGAATCATATGAAATTTTTGAATAAGGAAATTACACAAACTGAAATTGGAACTTGAATACTGAATTTTATTACTGAAAAGGATTTAAAGTACACTAAAAATACTTAAGAAAGTATTTGAAGGCTAAGAAATACACTGGAAACTTGAAATTAACTAAAACGACATAGAAACTTAAAAATTACACTAGATATCTTGATACAATGCTTCACTGCCTTCTTTTATAGACTTTTTGGACTCCTTGATGACCTCTGAATGTATCCCACCTCATCTGAGCCATTGGATTGGCTAAAATCATCAGAACCATACAAGTGTAGTTTTGGCGCCAAAATTCTTTCGAGCAGGTTTTTGATATTAATGGCTTTTGGAAGATGTGGAGGTGGAGGGGGACAAGGTAAGGTGAGGGGATGGATATGAGCAAGTGGAATGTTGAAAAAGATGAAATACCAGCTCTGGTATTGGTATTACAGGCATTGAGAGGGAGATGAACAGTGGGTGGGAATTTTTGGCGCGTTTGACTTGTTTGACCAAGGTATTAATAAAGGGGGGGGGGTCCAAAATTGGGGGGTCACAGTCATGGCAGGGGGTTCTTTTTGGGTTTGGCTGGGTTCTAAATACAAAAGGGGGTCCAATTGGCTTGTTTTAATATAAGGACTAAAGATGTAAATCTGCCAAACTTGAGGACTGATCTTGCCAATATTCCAAAGATATCAAAAGGACCAAACTTGACAAACTTTGATAGTACAAGGATAAAATTTGATCTTTTTCCATTTTAAAATATCCAAGGACTAAATTTGACATTTTTTAAAGTTTAGGGACTTTTTCTGCCATTTGACCAAAGAATCATTCAAGGACCAATTTTAATAACTTAGAATATTTCAGGGACCTTGAATGATAAAATTCTTGATTTTGATATACCAAGGACTGTTTTTGACAACTTTTGAAACTTGGGGGACTAAAACTGCCAATTTTGCAAACTTGATACGTTTTTCATCTGATTTTGATCTTTTTGCATTTAAAACACATAAAACACTGATTTGTGATATTTTCATCATTTTGATGCATTTTTGAGTGTTTTCAGATGATTTTGCAGTTTAGATGGTACAAAAATGATGAGTATTTAGACACTCATCAGGGGGCATCCCCTGATTTGTGGTAACCGCTAGGGCTTCATCCCCACTATCTCGAACTTGGCGAGGAAGCTAAGGAAATAGTGGGAACGTGGGTAAAGACCAAGTCAAGGTTCTTCTTTGTCTTGGCATCTTCAAGAGAAGACACCGAAGGACATAGGCCTTCGGCTGGCGGATTCCCAACTGGTAACCATGTCAGTGATGAATGGTTTTACGCCACCAATGAATTATGAAGAAAGACTTAGGTCTTCGTAATGCAATTTCGACTGAGGCCGAAGGGGGGTTCTTCGACCTGATCGGAGGGTACGTCATCAAGCCCCCCAGTCGAAAGTGATATGTATGAACATGAAATATCGCTTACGACTCAGAAATAAGAACGAAACTTCCCATTCGTCATAAAAACAAACGAAGATGAAAAGTCTTGCACCTATTGACCGTAATTAATGCAAATAATTATCCTAACCACCCCTTTTCCTCGGTAAAAGAGAACCTCTTTTCAAAATTTAAAAGATTTTTGAAATCGGGTGGTAAGGGGATAAGTAATTACACGTGTAGGGCCGAGATTTTTCATTTGTAGGGTATATAAAATGTAAAAGCAGTAAAACCCTAACAAAGTTTATCTCTCGCCCAAGTTTTTTCACCTACTAAAACCTCTTCCGATCAAGCTTTCGATCAAACAAGGTAAAGTGCTCTTTCATCTCTGTATTTCAAATACATTATTGTGGATTTTAGAAGGCTCAATGTCAACCAATAAAAAATTTGTAATAAAGCAACAAGGTTGCACATTAACAAGGGAGGAGCTTAAAGCGTTCCTCACTGATTACCCGATTCCAAAGGAACATAAAATCATGCTGCCTAGTAGAAATCAAGGGATATTTGATGCCCCTGAAAACTATGTAGGCCTGTATACCCATGCATTCACCACCTCCAACCTTAGGATACCCTTGTACCCTATGATCTTAGAATTCCTCCGGTATTATGAGGTACACATTTCTAGGTTCAACACTTTTGGCCTAGCCAAGCATACGACATTCATCGTGATGTGCAAAGCTTATGGGTTCGAACCATCATTGACTGTGCTTAGGGGTTTTCTGAATCTATACCCGCGAGGAGATTGGTTAACCTTGGCCAAGAGGGGTGAAAGGGATGTGCCCATTCTGATAGATAGGCCTTTTACGAACATAAGGAACTGGAAAGGCAAATTCTTTTATATCCAGAACACCATTATTCCTCCAGCATACTCTGCATTGTTAAACCCAGAATTTCAATATGACGAAAAAAGGTTCAATGATCCCTTGCCCTATACTGTGAGAAGAAACCCTTTGTATTAGCGTTTGGCTCGTCATCCAGCTGATTGCCAAACATTCCTCGAGCCAATCCTTTTTATGGCCGGCATTGCTGAAAGATGGGAGGGGTCTGCTTTGGTACCTGAGATGATTTGTGATGGAGAAAGTATGTAATTTTTTAATTAAAATAAGAAATAAAAACTTATCTTTCTGATATTTATCTTATTTGCTCCTTCGTGCAGAGATGTCATTCAGGAACTTTGTGGTAGCTGGTGGTGCGAAGGAGGTAAGCTTTCTTCCAAAGAATCCCCAAGAGACAAGTTATGGCGTGGGCTCCCCATCAGTGTCCATAAATAACAATTATGTGGAAGCCCAGCCCATCGAGCCTGTATCGTCTGCTCCTCCGTCAAAGGAACCCATAGATGTGGAAGATCAACTTGTGGAGAATGTTTCTGACTCTGATGAACCAGTCTCTGAAGGACAGTTGGTCATCGTAGGACCCTCCGGCATTGGTGAGAGGGTCCGAAGCAGGAAAGGTACCGGTGCAAAAGTTGTGAAGTCCGCTTCGAAGAGGAAGCTTATCCTACCTACTCCACCCTCTCGAACTACCCGGCAAAAGAGTGTCCAGGGTAAGGCTGTGGTGTTTCCAACCATCGAAGGGCCCAGTGGTAATGATATCCATGGTAATGTTTCTTGCCTGTAACAAAAATTAGGTACCAGTAATAATATATTAACAAATTTACATATGTTGCAGGACTTCCTGATACGAAAGAACTTCCTTCTCCTCTAGCTTGTCACCAACTCGTGAGCCATGTAATCCCACCCAAGTGGAAGGGGGCGATGGATAACATGTCCATAGAAAGGCTCTGTGACCTTCATGACAAAAGTTATGTCCGACAGTGTATGCTAGACAACCAACTCAATGCTAGGATAAGGGAACTGCTCCGTGCTGTCACCAAAGCTCGAGAAGAAATGGATGTTATGTTGAGAAGGGAGAAGGCTAGGGATCAGAAGTATGCAGACTTGGAGAAGAAGTGTGAGGATGCCTTGGAGGATTTTGACAAGAACCCCTTGGTACAAGATCTCAGAGCTGAGAATGAAAAGCTCAAAGGTCAACTGGCAACGAGCGAGGCTGAATGCAGTAGGCTGACTGTCAAAGGCTCAATGGTCGTAGGCTATAAGGAGCAGATATCTGTTCTGTCATCCAAGTGTGGAGGCCTCGAACAAGAGAGGGCGAAGTTGCTGGACCAAGAGATCATGCTCAGAGAAAAGGTAGATGGGTTAAACCTTCGTCTAAAAATGCTGAAGAAGGACAGGGTGGACTTGGTAACCAAGGTGATCCCCTATGTTGCTATGGAACTTTACCATAGCGATGATGTGGGGATTGCAATTGAGAATCTGGTGAATGCGGCAATTTTCCATGGCAAGTGTACCACTTTGGAGCAGATAGCTGCGACTGAGGAACCGGTGAAGCTGGAGGGAGTTCTTTATTATAGGGCAACTCATGAGAAAGAGTATGATGATGAAGGTAATCATTTAACTGCTTTAGAGTTCCCTTTTCTTACAGATGTGACGAAGGACCCAGCGGCCACTATTGAGGACCTGCTGGCCAAGAAGCCAAGGAAAGTCCAGCCTCCGTCTCCCTCGAAGAAGACTCCATCACCTAAAGCTCCCTCCCCAGGTTCAGCTGATCCCACTCATTCCAAAGTTTGATGAAGGCAACCATGTGGTTGTAATTTGATCCCCAGGGTGGTATGTACCCTGTTTAAAACAATTTTTCTGTGTTCCTTTCCAGGCTACGTGCCTGATGAAACAATTAACATGTGGTATGTGTGATGTAGGCTACGGCCTAAGACAATGTTTTGTTTGGTTGGATCGTTAAGGCTACGGCCTGTTTAGACTAGTTAAACTAGTCAGTAATCTACATTAAAGCCACTAGGGCTTGAATTTTGCCATGTGTGATTCTTCTCTTGTGTTTTTTTTTTTTTTTTTTTTTTTTTTTTTTTTTTTTTTTTTTTTTAACCTAAGGCGTATGGTAGATGCATAGCCTCCTTGTGTGTAGTTACTTCACCAAGAATATTAGCAATCGTATAATTTGACTGCTGACAAAGGGTCGCGACCCACTCCATCTTGATCCTTTGGGCAGCAAAAGGTTTAAAATACCTTAAGGCCATATTGGAAAGTTAATGTGAAGTTGAGATGGATGTTATGCATATGAGCAAGACATGTTGTTAGTCTTTGTACATCCCTTCGACATTGAAACTTATAAAGCGACTTGGTGGGCAAATCTTTGTTGTATTGAATGAAACAAGAGATTTGAGGGAAATGCGTTATATCATTAAGTGGGTAGGGAGGATTACATCATTTTAAGAAATGAATACTAGACGCCTACCATTAATGCTTCTTTCCCCAAGTGAGAGGAATGCAAATACATTGATTGAAAGCAAAAATAAAAAATGTCCTCGGACATTGTAAGTTTCATACGTAGAACTTACGAAGGGTAGTGCCATTCCAAGTTCTAGCAATAGCGTCTCCATCCAAGGTTTCCAGCTTGTAGGCTCCGTTGCCATATGCTTCCTTAATAACGTAGGGCCCTTCCCATGTAGGTCCTAGTTTACCCTGGTACTCAGCTTTACTTGCGCTGTTGAGTCGGAGAACGTATTCCCCTGGTTTGAAGGTCGAAGGCCGAACCCGACTGTTGTAGTACCTTTCAATCTTTTGCTTATAGATAGCTTCTCTGATTGAGGCTATTTCCTTTCGTTCTTCGAGTAGGTCCAGGTTACTACTGAGTCTTTCTTCGTTATCTGCTGCTTCGAAGTTCATGACCCTTTCAGTTTCGACGCTTACTTCCGAAGGGATGACAGCTTCCGTGCCATATGTCAAGCTAAAAGGTGTCTCTCCGTGACTTGACTTTGTATGCGTTCTGTGAGCCCAAAGTACTTGAGGTAGTTCATCTACCCAACCGTGGTGACTGTATCCTAGCCTTCGTTCTATTCCTTGTATGATATCCCTGTTAGTAACTTCCACTTGTCCGTTACCTTGAGGATGGTAGACGGAAGTGAATGATTGTTTGATATTCAGGCCTCTGCAAAACACTGGGAATACCCCTTCGGCGAACTGCTTCCCATTATCTGAAATGATGATGTGAGGTACTCCGAACCGACAGATAATATGCTCCCACACAAACTTTTCCATGTGTCTTCCTGTGATGGATGCTAAAGGCTTCGCTTCCACCCATTTAGTGAAGTAGTCGATGGCTACTACCATGAACTTTACTCCTCCTGGAGCAATTGGCAAAGGACCTACGATGTCTATCCCCCATTGGCTGAAGGATCATGCGGACGTTACAGAAGTCATATCTTGTTTTGGTAGCCTTGGAACCCTTGAGTGAACTTGACAAGCTTCACACTTCTGAATGATTTCGACGTCCCTGTGCATCGAAGGCCAGTAATATCCGATCCTCATGATTTTAGAAACGACGGAGCGGGGTCCTGCGTGAAGCCCGCAGGATCCTTCATGCACTTCTTGAATGATGTTGGCAGCTTGCCTAGGTCCTACACAACGAAGCCATGGGGACAGAAAGGATCTCCTGTATAGATAATTTCCCATGATTCTGTACTGTGGTGCTTTGATACGGACCTTTCGAGCTAACTTCTGATCTTCCGGCAGTATACCACTTATTAGATATTCTCTAATCGGAGTCATCCAATTCGAGTCTTCCTCCTGTATTACGTCAGACACCTCCTTTCGGACGATGGACCTATCTGCCAACACCTCAACCAGAACTTCTTTAGTTAAATGAGCAAATGCCATTGACGCGAATTTGCTAAGGGCGTCCGCCTTCTTGTTTTGGTTTCTCCGAACATGCTCTATGTTGTAGGATGCGAACCCTTCGAGCATTTTCTTAGCCTTATCCAGGTATTGTTTGATCACAGGTTGTCTCGCCTCGTAGGAACCTTTTATCTGGTTGGTCACCAGTTGCGAGTCAACGAAAATAGCCAAGTCTTCTACCTCCATGTCCTTGGCCAATCGGAGGCCTGCTAGCAAGGCTTCGTACTCCGCTTCATTGTTTGTAGCATCGAATTCAAATCGGAGTGCATAAGTGTACTCCTTCCCTTTGGGGTCAACAAGCATGAGACCTGTGCCAGAACCGTCGGAGCTAGAGGCTCCGTCAGTATAAAGTTTCCACCCTTCGACCGCCTTATCCGGCTTCTTTTCAGCAACCTTTGTGTCATGCTTTTGTTCGGAGGGTGTTTCTTCTAAGAATTCTGCCAGTATTTGCCCTTTGACCGAATTTCTACCCTTGTATTCAATTTCGTGCTCTCCCAGCTCGATAGCCCATTTAGCTATCCTTCCAGATTTCTCCGGTTTCGAAAGTATCTGCTTAATTGGTTTGTCAGTAAGTACATTTATGGGGTGAGCTTGGAAGTACCTTCGAAGGCGTCTCGCAGCATGGACCAAGGCCAAACTTAGCTTCTCCAATGCTGGATAATTTAGCTCAGCTCCCTGTAGAACCCTGCTAAAGAAGTAGATAGGGATTTGCTTCTTTTCCCTTTCTACCAATAACACAGCGCTGATGCTTTCGAAGGAGGTTGCGATATACATAAACAATACTTCGCGTTTGATTGGGCCAGTAAGTGTAGGTAGAATAGCCATGAAATCCTTGATTTTTTGGAAGGCCGCTTCTGCATCTGTACTCCACTGGAACGTCTTTTTGTCCGTGCTTCCTTTTAGTGTTTTGAAGAATGGCAAAGATCTGTCTGCACCCTTCGATAAGAACCTGCTGAGGGCTGCTAGCTTTCCGTTCAGACTTTGCACTTCCTTTAGGGACTTAGGAGGCTGCAAATCCGTGATGGCCTTAACCTTTGAAGGATTGGCCTTAATACCTTGCTTGGTGATCAGATGCCCCAAAAATTGTCCTTCTTCTACACCGAAGGAACATTTCTTGGGATTTAACTTCATGTTGATGGCGTGAAGCTGGTCGAAGGTTTTCTTGATGTCGGAGAGCATGTCCTCCTCCGTTCTACTCTTTATGACCATATCGTCCACGTACGCCTCCAGATTCCTACCTATCTGCTTGTGGAAGGCTTTGTCCACTAAACGTTGGTAGGTGGCACCTGCATTTTTCAAACCAAAAGGCATCTTTTTGTAACAATAAACGCCTTTTCCTGTGAAAAAGGCTGTCTTATCTTCGTCCTCTTCCGCCATTTGTATCTGATGGTAACCCTTATAAGCGTCCAGAAAACACTTCAGTCGAAACCCTGACAGGGATTCTACTTTCCAATCAATTTCTGGCAGAGGATAGCAGTCTTTCGGGAAAGCTTTGTTAATATCTGTGAAGTCCACACACATTCGCCATCCTCCATCGTGCTTCTTGACCATCACCGGAATGGCCACCCAAGTTTGATACTTCACCTCTCTGAGTATGCCTGCTGCTACAAGCTCATCCACTTCTTTGCATGCGGCGGCACTTCTTTCGGGAGCCAGGCTTCGACGCTTTTGTTTGATGGGTTCAATATGTTTGAACTCATTGAGCTTGTGTTCAGTGCTGAAGTGCTTTCCGTCTATGGTGAGAGTTTTGGGGACCCCCGTCATGTCAGAGTAGGTCCATCCGAAGACATCTGCATTAGCACGTAGTACCTTTTCCAATTCTGCTTTAAAGGAGGTTGGGAGCTGCTTTCCGATTACCACCGTCTGATCAGGATAGAGATCATTTACTACAATGCGTTCTTCAGCGTCAGTACAACTGAGAACATCCTTCAAAGGCTCTTCCGACACCTGTTTGATCCTTTTGCCTACTTCCGTAGGCTTCTTCACGTTATAGCTGGAGAAAACCGTTCCAATACCGAAGGGTGTTTGGAATCTGATCGTGGCATGTATGGTGAAGACAACGATGCCCATCTTCTGCATTGCCGTTCTCCCTATCAATAGGTTATAGGGAGATTCAGACCTTACGATCGTGAAAACCAGAGTTTCTGTTCTTTTTAGCCTTCCTTCTCCAATCGTAACCTCTAGAGGGACTTCTCCCAAGGGCCATGAGTGTTCCCCTGAGAACCCTACTAAGGGTACCTTCAAATCTAATCTCTTCGATCTTATCGAAGGCTTGAGCTTTAGAAAACAGCGTTTGTAGATTACTTCACAGGAGCTACCGCAGTCTAGGTAGGCCCTGTTTACTTCTCTGTTGTAGATCAAGACCTTGATGACCACGGGGTCATTTGAAAGAACTTTCCCTGTGATTGAAGGAAAAGTGACATCTCCTACTCCGCATAATGCTTCCTCCGCTTCTTTCCTCTTTAAACCAGAGTCATTCTTGTACACCATGAGGATGGGTGCTTCGACAAGTGTGGTGTCTTTTCCCAACTGTGTGTCGGAGACCTTTTCTTTACCTTTCTTTATACCCTTCACCAAATGACCCAATTGGTCGGACTTCACGGCCTCTTCTATCTGTTTCTTGAGCTCTCTACAATTGTTGGTGTCGTGTCCGTAATCGTCATGGAAGTAGCAGTATTTGGAAGTATCTCTGGGCCTTCCTCTATTTGCCAAGCGAGGAGGAGGATCAAAGGTCTTCGCAGCCTTTTCCGTAGCTAGTATCTCCCTTGGAGATTTGGACAGATTAGCCAAGAGACCGTGGTTGATGTTTTTATGGTATGGTGTAAACCTGTCTCTTCCTTTGTGTCTGTTCTTTGACCCTTCCCATGAAGGATGCTTCGGGACTTTGTTGTGACTTTCTTTATTTTCGACCGGAGCCCCGTTGGTAGACACTTATTTTGCTTCGATCCAAGTGTAAGCTTTCTCCACCAAACCCTTATAGGTTGCAGGAAGATCAGTGGAGAGGAATTCAACCAAACTTCTGTTCCGTAGGCCATGCACGAAACCTGAGATGCGTTGGTCTTCGTGCAAGCCCATTATCTGTAAGGTGTCTTCGGTGTATCTGGTAATGAAAGCCCTGGTGCTCTCATTTTCCTTCTGCTTGATGTTGTGCACTGTTAGGTGCGTTCTTGTAAACTTTTTCTGTTGGCTGAAATGTGATCTGAACTTGGCCTTGAGATAATCCAAATTCACAATGCTACCTGGTTTTTGCCCGTTCCACAATATACGAGCAGAGTCTCGTAGGGTATATGTAAACATGTGGCAAGCAACGGGCATAACCCACTTCTGCATTCCGATAGCCCCTTCGAACAAGTGTAATAAGTTATCCGGGTCCCCCTTCCCATCATAAGTACCAATATGTGCGGGCATTTTTAACCCATAAGGCAAAGGGTAGTCTTCTATCCATCTTACGAAGGGTGTTGTGGAGCCCATGGGCTCCGAATAGAGGCAGTTATAAGGTGGCATGTAGGTAGGGGCAGCATTGTACGGGTTATGATTTGGAGGTATTCCAACAGGGTTTTGGTTAACATATTGAGGGTAAGCAGTAGGTATATAAGGTGGGTGACTTCCGACAGGGTACGAAGGATGTACCATAGGCTGCCCGTAGGGCATGCTTCCGTATGGTTGAGTAAAACTGGGGTTGCTAGCCTGCCCATTAGGTGGGGGATAGACCCCTTGAGGGTAAGATTGAACCTGAAAAGGAGGGTACATACCATGAGGAGGAAGATTTCCTCCTCCATTCATTTGCGGTGGATTGCCTTCTAATCCGGATGCGAGAGAAGGCTGCAACAGAACCCCTGCCTCAGTTCTTCCCAGGTGAGCCGCCAAAAGTGGTGGCAAATTAACCTCCATAGTATCCCTTCGGTTACTCCTTCCATTGGAGCCTTCTATCGTTCCTTCCCTTCTAGTCGGAGCCCTCTCCGGAACATCTTTAAAACCAACCGACCTTCCACTCGGCCTTCGACTGCTCGGAGATCCTATCCTTAGCACTGAGCGTGTAGCCCCAGGAGCCAAGGGCCTAGCCTCCATTTCCAACTCTTCGTCATACTCATCGCTTGAGTTTTCTAACTCCCTACGCATCTCCACATTTCGAGCTTGCCTCCTTTGAGCCCTCAGTAAAGATTCTAATGCTTCGATGTTAGCTTCAACAAACGCTGGACTGATTACCGGTTCAGGGTTAGCCGAGGTTGAAGCATGGTTTTTGGGAGTTATTACAGGGTGAGATCGTGTGGTAAAGGTGGATGCGGTTATATTGGGAAGGTTGTTAGGATCATTGACTGGGATTGGTGTCAAGGTCGAGAAACCCAGAGGGGGTGTATCCTCTCTTCCTTGATTCATGCCGTGAAACTAGTGAGAGTGATTGACTGGGTGTAAGTTTGGAATAACGAGACCAATAGTAGCGGGTCCCACGGATGGCGCCACTGATTGTACAATAATTCGTACGACCAGGCGTTCGATGGTGATCGAAGGGTATGAGGAGTGATATGCTTGCGCCAAACTTGTAGCCAATCTGCAATAAGAAATAGTAGACACTTCGTTAAGTGATTGCGCAGGGGTTGGGCCCTGCGAACCACCTCTGGCGTAAGAGTAAGTATGTGATATGTGTTGTAAATAATATGGAGTATGTGAAATACTGTGTTGAATGAACATACCATTGAAAATGACTCGTCCAACCTATTTATAGGTGATGAAAATAGCTTGGAGAGTGTTAGCACACGTTTAGGAGATCATGGGGGGCGTCCCCTGATTTGTGGTAACCGCTAGGGCTTCATCCCCACTATCTCGGACTTGGCGGGGAAGCTAAGGAAATAGTGGGAACGTGGGGAAAGACCAAATCAAGGTTCTTCTTTGTCTTGGCATCTTCAAGAGAAGATACCGAAGGACATAGGCTTTCGGCTGGAGGATTCCCAACTGGTAACCATGTCAGTTATGAATGGTTTTACGCCACCAATGACTTATGAAGAAAGACTTGGGTCTTCGTAATGCAATTTCGACTGAGGCCGAAGGGGGGTCCTTCGACCTGATCGGAGGGTACGTCATCAATAACAAATTGACACGTACCATTACTTTAAAAGGTGAATTTCGTATCATACACCTTGGTGATCGTACAATTGATGCATATTTTCAAAAGATCGAGTCCATTCTTACTTTGCTTAATGCTCTAGGATCTCCTTTAGGTAATTTTGATGTTGTCAATTATACAATTAATGGTTTGAGTGACATATACTCTCACATGGCCTGTATAATTGCTCATAGGGATACTTTTCCCGATACTGCTACGATTTGATCGATGGTTACGACTAAAGAGATGCGTCTTAACACCAAGCAACAACCTTTATCCACATACCTGCCACCCTCGGCTTCTACAGTGCTTCTAGCCGGGAATGGTACCTCACAGGATAATCATAGTCGTGACACACGTGACTCTCAAGACATTCGTGATTTTCGTTCCTTACTCAACCAAAAGTGTGTTATAATTTTGCTCGTGGTTTTTCTCGATTTGGTAACGCGTGTAGATTTATTCATGATAGTTCAGCTCGTGTTCCCTTACCCAATAACCTCTCATTATGGCAAAATCCACAAGCTATGCCTTCTACTGGCCATGAGAATAACAATAATGCAACTACTCGTCCGATTATCATATTTTTACTATGAAACAAACGGATTTTATTTCAACTATAGGATAAGCCCAATATTTTTCAATCCAACAAGCCCAACATAAGATGCTTGAAACTATGGCTCAACAAATTGGACAAGCCTCGCAGACTAATTAGAGGCCCGCTATTCCACCTAGTTTCGGACATTCATCTTATATATCTCCAGTAGCATACCAGGCTCAAACCCAACCTACACAACCTGCTTCTAATGTGTTTACTGGACAAGATTCAATGGCTGGTACTAGTGCAATTGTTCCAAATGGTTTACCAGGTGCTTCTAATGTGTTTACTGGACAAGAGAATTTACTTCCTCGGGCGTTTAGTATGATTACCTTGCAAGCTCCGGGCAATCCAAACTGGAGCATGAACACAGGTGCATTATTTCATCTTAGCTTTTCTATGAATAATCTTAGTACTATTTTTAATAAATGCATTTATCTGTGTGTCTATGTTGGTAACGAGAAGTCCAATCCCGTTATTAACACTGACCATAGCATTTTACCAACTACTTTTTGACCCCTTTCGTTCAAATAATGTTCTTGTTACTACTGATATTGTACAAAAGTTATTTATGAGCATAAACTTGTTCGTGCTAATCAGTGTTCTATTGAGTTTGATCCTGTTAGTTTTTCCGCGAAGGATTATTTGACACATTAAATCCTCAACATATGTGAGAGCACGGGTGACCTGTATCCTGTAATAAGACGAAGTCTCCTGATGTTTGTCATGCTTGTCAGCTTGGAAAATACGCGAGGCTTCCCTTTTGCAAGTTATGAAACTGTTGTTAGATCTATTTTTGATATTGTACACTCGGACTTGTGGACTTTTCCACTTTCGAGTGCTACATGTATTAAATATTATGTTTCGTTTTTGGATAATTGTTTCCATTATTTATGGGTTTATCATCTTCGTAATAAGTCTGATGCTTGGTCTAAGTTTATTCATTTTCGTGCATTTGTTAATCAATTTAATTGTGATATTAAATGTTTGAAATGTAACTATAGTGGTGAATTTGATAATCATGCTTTACACCAATTGTTTGCCACAAACGACATTACTATACGTTTATTTGCCCCAAGACATCTCAACAAAATGAGAAGTCCGAACGTATGATTCGTACCATTAGCAACCTCATTCATACTCTTCATTTTCAAGCCCACCTGCCCCTTACTTTTTGGGTCGAAGCACACATCACATGGCAGCCTATCTTTTAAATATTTTACCCTTAACCTCAATTAATAATGTAACCCCTCATTTTCTCTTATATAAAACTCACCCCAATTATTCAACTCTTCGTATCTTTGGTTGTTTATGCTCACCTTTTCACCAATAATAAACTTGAGCCTCGTGCCATTCCTTCTATCTTTCTAGGGTACTCCACTACGTCATCGTAGGTATCGTTGTCATGACAAGGCCACAAAAAATAATACTTTTCACCATGTCACTTTTGATGAGACTACGTTCCTCTATGGCTCGATGACTCCAAATAATCCTTCCCCATACACCTTCCTAGACCCCTGCTGAATATAACTAACCAACAACTTCGTTCACCAAATCTTGTCCCAAATATACCTACTACTCTACCCAATACTCTTGGCCTAACTATAACCGGCCCACATACTCATCCCTCATCCTCAACTACTCACGACCCCACTATCCAGCCCACCATGCCTAACAATCTCGACCCAAATCCTCAGTCCACATCCGGTTCGGCTTTAAAGGCCCGCTCGAAACCTGATGTGGTTGAGCCCGTTTTTGGCCTAATTTCCGCTGCCCAACCAACCCCTCAACATTCACCCAATACCAATCCCACTTCAATTCATCCCAAATCGTTTTGTGTTTGCTCTAATAGGCCTACTAAATGTTTTACTTTAAATGTGTCTAGTATTAGTCCTCTTTCTAAGTCTTATAATGGGGCTTTTAATGATCTTAATTAGCAAAAGGCTATGCTTAATGAATATAATGCATTAATTAAAAAAAAAATACATAGGTTCTTGTCCCTCGTCCATTTGGTGCGAACATTATTCGTTCCATGTGGTTGTTCAAGCATAAGTATTTAGTATATGGTTCTTTTAGTCACTGTAAGGCTCGTCTTATGGCGAATGGTAGTTCACAACAGTTTGGGGTTGATGTAGATGAGACCTTTAGTCCGGTTGTTAAGCCGACGTCTATTCATATTTTTCTCAGTCCGTTTCTCGACATTGGCCTCTTAATCAACTTGATGTCATGATTCTTTTCATCATGGTAGTGTATTTGAGACTGTTTATATGCATCAACCACCTGGTTTTCGAGATTGACAACATCGTGATCATGTTTTTCTTCTATAAAGGTCTCTTTATGGTCTGAAGCAGGCACCTAGGTCCTCGTTTCAAAGTTTTGAGTTATGATACTCGTGTTGGCTTTCATCATATTCGATGTGACTCGTCTTTGTTTATATACCACCATGAGACTAATATTGCTTACTTATTATTTTATGTTGATGATATTGTATTGCATGCCCCTTCTACAACACTATTACAACATGTTATTGCTTTTATTCATCAGGAGTTTTCTATTAGTGACATTGGCCCGCTTAATTATTTTCTCAAGATTTATGTCGTTTGTTCTTATGCACAGATTTTCTTATCTCAGGAGAAATATACTTATGAGGTTCTTCAGTATGCGCATATGCTCAATTGTAATCCTTGTACTACTTCGGTTAACACCAATTCAAAGTTGGGTACCGATGGTGACCCATTTGAGGATCCTACTTTGTATCGCAGTCTAGCAGGTACTCTTTAGTAGCTTACGTTTACTCATCTTGATATTTCTTATGTAGTACAACAGGTGTGTTTAGTCATGCATGATTCACACGAGCCTCATTTTTCGGCTTCGAAGCACATTTTACGCTATGTTCGAGGCACTATGGGTTATGGTTTACAATTGTTTTATGCTTCGACATCTTCTTTGGTTGCATATTCTAATGATGGTTTGGCTGGTTGCCCTACTACTAGGCGGTTTACTTTTGGGTATTGTGTGTTTCTTAGCGACAACCTTTTCTCCTGGTCCTAAAAACGTTACGTTAATCTTTCTCGTTTTAGTGCTGAGGCTGAGTATCATGGTGTTGCCAATATTGTTGTTGAGACTTGAGGGTTGCATACTCTCTTGTGTGAGCTTCACACGCCATTGTATTCCGCTAGGTTTTTTTTTTATTGTGATAATGTTAGTGTGGTTTATCTGTCTTTTAATCCCGTGTAGTGTCAACATACAAAGCATATTGAGATAGACATAAATTTTGTCCGGGATTTAGTTGTGATGGACATGTGTGTTTTGCATGTTCCATCACGTTATCAGTTTGCTGACATATTCACCTAGGATCTTTCATCTGCTTTCTTTTTTTGAGTTTTGAGACAATTTGACTGTTCGTTTTGGGTCGTGCGTGTTCTCGATTAATAAATTAATGAATGTTACACTTAACATGAAACTGTTGGGTTTTACTAATCATAACAATTATAGAAAACAAGTAAACATCATCAAAGCATGCAACGGAAGTAATAGGAATAATACTTGTAAATTAATTAACCGAATAAAAGAACATGCGTACCTTTTAGCAATTCAAGAAAAACACACGATATCAAGAACTAGGAACAAAACCCAAACCCCTAAATTAGGGTTTATAAAATTTCGACCCTTTTAAAAGTCGACAACCAAGAATCCCACAAACACAATTGTATTTGTTATCCGTTCTTGTACACACGTACTAATATCGATTTGATGTGAAAAGCTAGGTTCTTGAATCATAAATAAAACCAAACACTTGTTTCTTGGGAATGAAAAAATCGAATCCCTATGGTGGGGGTGTACGATCGGCTACAACCAAGATGAGAGGAGAGGAGAAGAAATTATGTTTCAAGGTGATCCAAGATTAGATTTATGAATACAAGGGGTTTGTATTTATACACATCTAATGACTTGGAGAACAAGTTTAAGCCTCCCTTGGGCTTTTGAAACCCACGACCGGCCATAAGGACCCAAGAGGGGTTCTAGATCCTTCTTGTCCACTAATTTCATCTCTAGTCCTTTTAGTTTACATTTAACGTCCGTTAGTCTAAACTCGTTAAATATTAACTATCGTTAAGTATTTATTTCGTGACAAATAATTAAAAATAATAACATTTATATATTAATTATTTTTAACATCAACTCTGCAATCCCGAAATCTCGAGTTCGAATCCGGTCATACGCATATTAAAAATATCGATAAACCTTTCAGAAACAACCAAAGTTACACTAAAAATGTGGTTGATTATTTGTAGTTGTGTAGTTCTATGTGGACCATTATGTTTGTAGGGTTATATACAAGCTAATGATCTTCTTTTTTTTTCCTTTACAGATGTATGGTTTATTAGGGTACTTGAAGAGTTGAAGTAGTGCTACTAAAACCCTACTCAATGCCTATATATACCTTACAATTTTCATGCAAATTCCAAACAACTCACACTCACTTTATATAACATGGGTGTTCAAAAGATTTCAAGTGTGGTTTTCTTGGTGTTCTTAGGTTTGGGCATTAGTGCTGCGACTAGAGCTCTCTTGACTTATGAAGAGAGTAATACCTATGCTCATGTTGGTGTAGAAGGAGGTGGTGGTGGAGGGGGAAGTGGGGGTGGAGGAGGTGGTGGTGGCGGAGAACATGGTGCTGGATATGGAGGTGGAGCTGGAGCTGGGGAAGGAAATGGTGCAGGGTATGGCGCTGGGGCTGCAGGAGGTGGAGGGGGAGGTGGTGGTAGTGGAGGAGGTGGAGGAGCTTACGGTGGCGGTTATGGTGGTGGAGAAGGAGGTGGGAGTGGTAGTGGTGCAGGATATGGAGGTGCTAGAGGAGCCGGTGGTGGTGGTGGAGGTGGATCAGGTGGTGCTGCAGGAGGAACTGGATATGGTAGTGGAGGTGGTGTTGGTGGACGTGCTGGAGGAGGAGGAGGCGGTGGTGGTGGTTCAGGAGGAGGTGGTGGTGGTGCCACTGGTGGATATTGGGGTGGTAGTGGCAGCGGTGCAGGTGCTGGCCATGGTGGTTATATCCCTTGAAAAGTTCTCTTCAGAATTGAGGATGCTATGATAATAAGATTGGAACTAAAAAATGTCATAAAGGCTGATGTTCTTCTATATATGTAATTGTTTAGGATACCTCCCCCTCGATATACTGGCACAATTATGTGGTCTGCATGCCATGCATTTCCTTCGGTTGGATCACTAATGAGCTTTTCAAGTCTACATAAAATAATAAGAGAGATCAGGGATTTAACTGAATCTGATTTTATAAAATGTGTAACAGAGTACCATAGATAGGCACTGCCTATAACAAATTGTTGGTCGTAATTAATCAAACAGTAAGCAGTAATATAAAATACAGTGATACACTAATACACTAACCTTAAGTACCAAATAGGTGAAAAACAACATTAAAAAGATAACAAATTTCATTGTTCACAATATTTTACTCATGCATACTCAATACAACCAGATATTTCATTGTTCACAATATTATAATATACGGAGTAATATGTTTCATGAACTCTAAGAAAACATGTTGCACCTCCCCACATAAAAACCATGTAGAGAAACATCTTTAAGATTGTTGAATTTAGCAAGTTATGTACGACTATTTCACTGTTTCACAAACACTTTCTAGTGCATAGTTGAGATGACAAATCATATTCTAAAACACAAGGAATAACACTCATTAAAGTGGTAAATATGGGCCAGACCAATCAATGTATAATCCGCAAACTACATATAGAAGTTTCTGTAGAACATGAGACAAAAACCGTTAAAGAGCTCTGCACGGGATCAAACTCCATGTCCTTAAAGGTGTTACGCGCTCAATTTGCTGCAAGCCTCTTGCGTAACGGAACACAGGATTTAATGCAGACACGACGTTGTTGATCCCCAACATATGATAACAATATAATGACAATGGCTGAGTAGAAAAACGGTTTGACAATTACACCTTTTTATAGCTTAAAATCAACCCTCTAAACATGATTAAAAAAAAAAAAAAGCGATCATCATGGGTAAGAAACTAGGAGGTGGTGGTGGAGATGGTTGCAAGTCATGACTCTCATTCAAATCTCCTCGTACTCCTATTTTCTAGTTGACTTATTTGACCCGTACACACTTTCTTCTTGGTGGTTACTACTCAAACATGTTGTATCACAAGCAACACAAGATGTACATAGATGATCCCCAGAATTCATTCTCTTCCGACTCAACCTTGATATTCATATGCATTCATATACGGAATACATTTTATACTGAGGGCACAACATGAAATTTAGCATTCATCGTTGCAATGTCTTTTGGCACCAGGAGCTGCAAATTAATAGCATGCAACCATCAGAAATTCAGAACTCACAAACATGACACATTAGGATACATTAATAGCGCAGTGCCTAGACAGGTTCTGTTAACAGGGTTTGCGATTTAATAACTTGAGAAGGCTAGTCAATTTTCAGTTTGTTAACCATTGATCTGTAATTAAATTTTGTTGAATCACCACTAACAGGTCTTTAGCAGTTGCAATATGAAGTAAATACTGCTCATAGACGGAACTATGTAGGGGCTGGAGAGGCCCCCCCAAAAAAAAATAAAAAATAAAAAAAAATATATATATATATATATTGCGGCACCTAGTGTAAATATTATAGGTTTTAAGGGTAATTTAGTTGAGGTTACAAACAAATCTCAGATTCGACCCTCCCAAAATAAATTGCCCCCCCCCCCCCCCCCCCCCCCCCCCAAAAAAAAAAAAAAAATGTTCAAGTTCTCTGTCTATGATACTGCTGCATATAGACCAAAGGAAATCAGGACAACCCGTGAGCAAGTCATGTAAAGCAGACAAAATTGGTAAACGGCGAGGGATCCTTGTTCAGGGTTTAAGGCTACCTGCATGGGAAAGTCGAGCCTTTTTTTTGGCTCTGATGTACTAGCCTAACCAGTATTTTCCATTGGCCGTTTCTGGACTCTTTCGTGGCCATCCCAAGATATTTGTCTAGTGAGTTTTAAACCTGGGTCTCATGATACCTTACCACTATGCCACCTTGTCGATGATTTTATTTTTTTTAAACGGGTAAACATATAAGGTTTTACTACCCGTCAAGGCGAGTTGTTTACTTAGATGTGGACGGCCCAAACAGGGTATCCCGTGACTGTTTCCACCAAGACGTGTAACTAGTGGGATTTGAACCTAAGAGCTCTTGTGAGGACATCAGGGTGCCTCACGGCTAGGCGACCTTTGTACAATATACGGTATGAGGCAACAAAGAAAAAAAAAGAATCCACGCATTAATCTTAATCATTCATCGTACCAAAATTATTTTTGTTGTAGAATCAACAAGAACAAGTTGTAAACAAAGATATATCGTAAGAATAGTTTAATAAAATATGGACTTACTACTCCCTCAGGTTCCTAGCATGTATGTGTTGGTGTATGAAACTGGCCTACTCATATAGATATTGTACATTATGCTTCATCATTTTAAACTTGTCAACCTTATCACACGTCAACACAAATAAAAGCTGTGGGAGTGAATGTTGAGAACAATTTTTAGATGCTTGACATGTAGGCAATGCTAAATCCTCAAGATTTCTCATTTATTCTTTATAGCAAGAAGATCGTGTCATTATAAGACTACTTGCGAAGCTTTTGCATATTACTCATACATATTGATATTTTATGTTTAATAGTATCGTCTACCAAGGGCGTGCAATATAAACTTTAAAGTATCGAATTAGTTTTTCTTCTTTAAAATATGCATGCACATTGTGTGTTTTAGTATTGAACGACTTTCGTTACGTGCAGAGACAGAAGTTAGCGGGATCGGGAGAGGTTGCTATTAGAGGATAAATAAGCCCAAGCTCGTTTGTGGGGTTTAGGGTTACCTCTCTATATATTGTATCTCAATAAAAGTTAGTATAACCTACGGGGTTTTGTTAATCTAACATGGTATCAGAACGGGTCTGATCCTCATATCTAGGTAACTATGTTAAGCCGACTCTCCTAAATCATCTTGTCAAACCCTGTTAGCCGCCACCCTTTATCCCTTTTCCAAAAAAAGAAAAAAAAAACGTTTGTTTCAAAATCTACAATATGCTTGGCGCTGCAAGCACTGTTGGGAGATGATTTGCACACTAATTTAATTGATTGACACAATCTAAATTAGAGTGTGTTGACAATTATACCCTTACATTAATTTACATATTTTCATTCTGTGAGTATATAAATGTCAACACACTCTAACTTAAAGTGTGTTAATCAATTTGAAAAGTATGTACCTCAAGCATCCAACCTCTATTAAGGATCCCTATTTTGTCTTACATCAAAAGAAAAGATTGGTTATGAAAAGTTTTCATGGGCTCCTTACTGTTTTTGAAAATGCTTTACAGCTTTGGAGAACGTGCATATGAAATTAAGGATTTAATGTTCTTTTTTTGTTTTATTAATGAAAAAATATATATATAGTTGTTTGTTAGTCGATTGTTCGTACGTCTTTGTTATTAGTCGATTAAAGTTGATTGTTTGTACGGTTTTGTTAGCAGTAGACTTAGCCGACTGCTGGTATCAGTCGACCGTTGGTATGGTTTTGTTACGAGTCGACTAAAGTTATATTTTTATTATGTTAATGTTTTGTTTCTTTTCTTTTTTCTAGTTTACTACTTCAGTCCGAGTTTTTGCGATTTCGTTGTTCTAACTACGGAAAATATTAGAGGATAAATAAGCCCAAGCCTGTTTGTGAGTTTAGGGTTTTTAGGGTTATCTCTCTATATATTTTGTCTAAATAAAAGTTATAACTTACGGGTTTTATCAATCTAACAGTTACGGCCCTTAAAATATTTAGCCACAAATACAATTTTAGCCTTTATGATTTGTAGCAGTGATAGACTCCCAGTCATTATTAGTACAAATAAAAGAAAATGTAGATTGGCCCCTTATGATAAATATATTACAGTTCGGCCTCTCCAATGCGTACACGTTAATCAGTGATCATACACTATGTTTTACTTTTACTTAAAGAGAAGATTTAGCTGATAGATCAATCTTTCCATCTTGTCAAGCATATTACAGTGTTTATAAGTTTAAGAATAAATTACATAAATGGACCTTGTAGTTTGGTGAAAATTTCACCTACCGTCCCTTAAACTTAAAAGTTTCATAAATAATCTCTATCGCTGATAAAAAATAACATGAATGGTCCTTTTGAGGCATAAAAATTACATAAATCATCCCTGTGATTTGGCAAAAACTTCACCTACCGTCCCTCAAAAGGACAACAACAACAACAACAACATACCCAATCCCGCCGAGGCAGGGTATGGGTACCCTCCAAAGTACGATTCATGTTATTCTTTGGCAGCGATAGGGACGATTTATGCAACTTTTAAGTTTGAGGGATGATAGGTGAAATTTTTGCCAAACCACAAGGACCATTTATGTAATTTACTCTTAAGTTTAATATAGAAAATATTTTTTTTTTACAATTTGTACATAGTCTGATAGTGTATGGACTGTAACTGTAATTATATTATTTTGAAGCTAACTACTTAGGAGAACAGTTGATTTATTCACTAATATATTATTGAATATTGATAAACAAATCTCAGCCATTCATTTAAAAAAAATAGTAATAATAATTAATATTTTTAATTAAAACCCATTTCCACTTCGTTATTTTCTTAAATTACACAACTTAAGAGCCGTAAATCGTTAACATACATAAATTACACCATTATGATGAACACTTAAATATCTTTCAATAAAGGGGCACTTTCATATACATTCGATAACCTTACTTTTTGTTTTTTTGGTACAATATTTTGCTTGATATATTACACGTGATATAACACTAATTTGTAAGTTCGAACACTTAACATGATGTCACAAATAGGGCATAAATATTTGTATAGAACTTCAAATTATTTATCATTTCGATGTATTGAAAATACACATCCTTAGCTATCTAACTGATTGTACAATAGATTGCACTACCAGGCTTCGATGATGATCAAAGGTATGAGGGGTGTATGTTCCAGCCAAGACTTGCCTTTCACCTGAGAATAAGAAATACGAAACACTACGCTAAGTGATTACGCAGGGGTATGACCCTGCGAACCACCTCCTGCGTGAGAGTAAGTATGAGTTATGGTTGTATAAGTGTGTGTAAGTAAAGAGATGGGTGTGAAATGAGCATACCATAATCCATTACCCGTCCAACCTATTTATAGTGGATGAAATAGGGTTGGGAGCACTTCTGCATGAATGTCGGAGATCATGGGAGCGTCCCATGATTGTGGGTAACCGCTAGGGCTTAGTGACCCACGTTCTCAGACTTGACGGGGAAGCCAAGAGAGAGAGAGGGAGATCGTGGGTTTGACCAAGTCAGGAGGTTCCCCTATCCATTGTTCCTTCGTCAGCCATACCTCGAAGGGCTTAGGGCTTCGAATGGCGAATTCCCTTAAGGTAACCTTCGTGATAACGAATGGTTTGACGCCTATGGATATTCTGGAATCCTAACTTGGACCTTTGAATAGAAGGGTTTCGACACGTCTCAGAGGAGTGTCCTTCGAGGTACTCGGAGGGTACATCATCAAGCCCCCCAGTCGAAAGTGATGTATATGAGCGAGGAGACATTGCTTTCGACTTCATGCTTCGAAAAAATATCATCCTGCTGCAAATTTCATTAGTTAGAGGATAACAATGCACCTAACTTAGCGCATTTAATGCTAATTACTCTTTTCGGCTGCCCGCTACAGGAATCACATTTCCCCAACTTACCCGGAGACCAAAAGTCTTTGTTATTCAAAATTTAAAAAATTTACACCGGATAAGAGTTATTTTCGGGAAACGTGTGCGGTGTTTAAGAGATAAAAGAGAGTATAAAAAGGGGGTAGCTGAAACCCCAACTCATTTTACTCTCTCCGTCTATTTCTACACGCAGTAAAACTTCATCGCCATCACTCCGAAACAAAAGGTAATCCTTCCTTCTCACTGATAGCTTGTTTTTTTTTTCTTTAAAAAATGGATTCCAAGTTTATCATAAAGCAGAAAAAGTGTACATTATCTGCAAAAGAGTTACATGATCACTTAGCTAATTACCCAATCCCACTAGATCACAAAGTGATGTTACCCAAACCTAATCAGGGTATTTTTGATTCTCCTCAAGGTTTCGTAGGGCTGTACACACATGCATTTAGCCATTCTAACCTTAGGATTCCACTGCACCCATTGATATTAGAGTTTATGCAATACTACAAGGTTCACATCTCTAGGTTTAACCCCTTTGGTTTAGCCAAACTGACCACATTCATAGTGATGTGTAAAGCATACGGCTATGAACCAACATTAAAGGTTTTAAGAGGATTTCTGAACTTGTATCCTGGGGGCAATTGGTTAACTTTAGCAAAAATGCCTGAATCGGATGTTTTGAACCTGTTTGGGAGGGTATATACAAACATAACAGGTTGGAAATGTAGCTTTTTCTACGTGCAAGACACTATTGTTCCCCCTGAATATCCAGAGCTGCTGAATAAGGAAAATATGTTTGATGCAAAACGGTATAATGACCCCTTGCCATATGAGGTACGAAGGGATCCTTGTTATCAGCGTTTGGCCAAATATCATGTGGATGTGCAAGTGTTCCCTAAAGCCATCTTATACATGGCTGGGATTGCCCAGAGCTGGGAGGGGTCTCCCAAGAAGCATGTGATCATATACCAAGGACAAAGTATGTTTATCTACTTCTATTTAAGTAGGACCAATGTAGCACTGATATTTATTTCTTCTTGTTTCTATTTTGCAGAGATGTCGTTCAGAAACTTCATGTGCCAAGATTTGGATGAAGATTTAAGCTGTATGCCTGCTGAGAAAGCTGAAGAGTCTTATGGTGTTGGCTCCCCTTCAACATCTGTGAACAACAATGAGGTAGACGCTCCGAATTCGGAGCCTGTTGCATCGGCACCCCCGCAACTTGCATTGGAGGGTCCATCCCAACTTGTTGAGAATGTTGCTGACTCGGACGATCCTGCAGATGAGGATGTCCTAGTTGTAGGTTCAACAGGGATAGCTGACAGGTTGAAAAGTAGAAAGGGAACAGCAGCCAAGGCTGTTAAGTCTACCAACAAGAGGAAGAATCCCCTATCTGCCTCCGGAGGCAGAGTTGTGAAGCGGAAGAGTGCTGAAGGCAGAAAGTTTGTGAAGTCAGCCTTCGAATTGCCAGATGAATCAGTGGAGGTGCATGGTAAGCCGTTCCTCCTTATAAAATATGTGAAGTCATAATTGTTACAACTAACTTAGCCTTTATACATTGTATTGGTCGCAGGCCTTCCAGAGACGAAGGAGCTTCCCAATGCTTTGGCCTGTCACCGGATTGTCGATCATGTCACCCCTCCTCAATGGAAAGGTATGCTGGAAAATATGTCCATTGAAAGGTTTTGTGACATGCATGACAATGGGGTTGCGAGGCAGGCAGTATTGGATAACCACTTAAATTCCAAAACCAGAGAATTGCTCAGAACTGTGGTCAAGCTGGAGGCCAAGTGTGGCGAGATTGAGGGGAACGTTGAGAAGAACCCCGTCGTCCAAGACCTTCATGGAAAGGTAGCCCAGTTGACAGTTGAACTCGGCAATCTTAAGTTGGAAGAAGCCAAGGTCATCATCTAACATGTCAGAAATCTGTTCTTGAGGCGAAATGTGCTGGATTGGAAAGTGAGAAAGCCAGGCTCGGAGAGGTAGAAGTGAAGTTAAGGGAGGAAATCGATGGCTTGCAGATGAGGTATAAGATGCTGCAAAAGGTTCGTGCGGAGGTCGTTTCGAAGGTAGTGCCTTACATAGCCATGGAGCTCTACCACAGTGATGAATTGGGAGCTCAGATGTGGAAGGTCATCAAATCAGCCATTTTTCATGGACGGTGCTTGGCGTTGGAGGAGGCTACCAAAACAGGTAAGCCCGTGGACCTTTCCAAGATTGAATGCTATCGTCCCACTTCAAAGGCTGAGTATGATGAGGCAGGAAACGCGTTCGCAACCGCAGAGTACTCCTTCCTTGTTGAGGCTACCAAAGATCCTATGGCACCCCTCGAAGACCTTTTTTCCAAGAAACCTCGAAAGCTGAAGCCTACCACTCCCACCAAGAAGACTATGTCTACCAAGCCTGTCTCAGTGCAACCATCCCCCACTCCATCTCCAAAAAAGCAGGAATGAAGGCTGCCATGTCGGCAGTAATTTGGTTTCAAAGGGTGGCATGTACCCTTTAAGATAATTTATCTTATTTGACAATGCTTGTCTTGTTTTCTAAACAATTTAAATGCTTATGATGTATGGCCATGGGCCAAAAACAATTTAACTGGGGCTTAGGCTCCTCGTGCAGGTACAAGGGCACTAGCCCTCATTTTGAATGGTATGGTATAGGGGAAATACCTCTACACACTTAGTTATTATTTATGTTTGTTTTGTTAACTTCTCGTACGCAATTTTTCCGACGCTTAAGTTTTACAACCTAAGGTTAAACAACCTCATTGTGTGTAAATTGCAACACCAAGAATATAATGACCAAATTTGATCATTGACAGAGGGTCGCGACCCACTCTATCTCAAATCCTTCAAGTAGTATGACTTTGTATATATTTTTACAAGCGCAAAAAACTACTAGGAGAGTTAATGTGAATGTTAAAGTTGGCTTACATAATAAGGCATGTATTACACCTTGAGCCATTTTATTCGACGTTGAAACTCATTAACGACTTGGCTGAACAAATCTTTGTGTTTAAGAAACGAAGCAAGAGATTTGTGGGAAATGTCTTATTTATCATTGAATTGGTAGGGAGGATTACATCATTCTTGAAATGAAAACTAAGACAACTACCAATAATGTTTGCTTTCCCTTGAGAAGCTTCTAATTACAAGAAAAAAGTAAAAGTACTTCTTAAACATAGAACTTTCGAAGGTTCGTACCATTCCATGTCCTGTCGATGGGTTCTCCGAGAAGAGTGGCCAGTTTGTAGGCTCCGTTGCCGTAGGCCTCAGCTACCATGTAGGGTCCTTCCCAGGTTGGTCCCAACTCTCCCTGGTACTCTGCTTTGCTTGCACTATTGAGGCGTAGCACATATTCTCCAGGCTTGAAATTGGAAGGTCTGACCCTTTTGTTATAGTAGCCTTCGATCTTATGTTTGTGTATTGCTTCTCGGATGGAGGCTATTTCTCATCTTTCTTCTAGCAGATCAAGGTTCTCCCTGGTCCTTTCGTCATTTTAGGAGGCATCATACGTTGCCACACGCTCCGTATGTACAATTAGTTCCGAAGGGATGACCGCTTCTATTCCGTATGTTAGGCTGAAGGGGGTTTCACCATTGCTTGACTTAGGGTGCATCCTGTAAGCCCATAATACTTGAGGGAGCTCATCCACCCATCCATGATGAGTTCGTCCCAGCCTTTTCTCGATCCCTGTTACGATGTCTCTGTTTGTAACCTCCACTTGTCCGTTACCTTGCGGATGGTAGACGGATGTCCAAGACTGCTTTATGTTGAGCCCTTGACAGAAGTCGTAGAAGACTCCTTCGGCAAACTGCTTCCCATTGTCAGATATGATTATATGGGGCACTCCGAATCTCCACACAATGTGCTCCCATACAAACTTCTTGATCTGTCTCCCTGTTACGGAGGCTAAGGGTTTAGCTTCCACCCACTTAGTAAAGTAATCGATTGCTACCAGCAAGAATTTGACTCCTCCGGGCGCTATAGGCATTGGTCCTACGATATCGATGCCCCACTGAGAGAAGGGCCATGCGGATGTCACACTTGTCATGTCCTGCTTCGGTATCTTTGGAACGTTTGAGTGTATCTGACAAGCTTCACATTTGAGAATGATTTCTGCTGCATCCTTGTGCATCGAAGGCCAATAATAGCCCAATTTCATTATCTTCGAGACAACTGAGCGGGGTCCTGCATGGAGGCCGTAGGATCCTTCGTGGACTTCAGAGATAATGTTCGTAGCCTGCTTGGGTCCCACACATCTTAACCAAGGTGATAAAAATGACCTTCTATATAGGGTTTCCCCTATTAGCCGATACTGCGGGGACTTAGCCCGAACCTTCCTTGCTAGCTTGGGATCTTCAGGGAGAAGACCACTTATCAAATATTCCCTTATCGAAGTCATCCACGTCTCTCATTCTTCGTGAACCACATCCTCAACTTCGACGAGTACTTCTTTAGTGAGATGAGCGAAGGCCATTGAAGCTAGCTTTCTTAGTGCATTTGCTTTCTTGTTCTGATTCCTACGAACATGCTGGATGGTGTAGGAGTCGAAGCTCTCTAGCATTTCCTTTGTTTTTTCCAAGTACTGTTTGATGACGGGCTGCCTTGCTTCATAGGAACCTGTCACTTGGTTTGCTACCAATTGGGAGTCTACGAAAACAACGAGAGCTTTGACCTCCATATCTTTAGCTAGCCGGAGGCCTGCTAGCAATGCTTCATACTCCGCTTCATTGTTTGTGGCTTCGAACTCAAAACGAAGAGCATATGTATGCTCCTTCCCGTCAGGGCTGACCAGCATTAGGCCTGCTCCAGAACCATCAGAGCTAGATGCTCCATCTGTGTAAAGCGTCCATTTAGCCTGTACTTGAATGAGGTTGGTTTTGGGCTCTTCTTTTTCTACGTCAGGCTCGGAAGGTGTTTCTGCCAAGACATCTGCGAGAATTTGGCCTTTAATAGAGTTTCGTCCCTTGAACTCTATTTCGTGCTCTCCCAACTCAATAGCCCATTTAGCCACCCTCCCAGACTTTTCGGGTTTTGACAAGATCTGTTTGAGTGGCTTGTCGGTTAAGACTGTGATTGGATGGGCCTGGAAATAGCGTCGGAGCCTCTTTGCTGCGTAGATAAGGGCCAGTATTAACTTCTCCAATGTTGGATAGTTGATCTCTGCCCCCTGTAGGACCCTGCTGACAAAGTAAATGGGGATTTACCGTTTGTCTCGTTCTGCCATAAGAACTGTGCTAATACTCTCCATTGAGGATGCTAAGTACATGAACAACACTTCGCCTTTGATTTGGGCTGTAAGTGTTGGAAGGATTTCAATGAACTCCTTCATCTTCTGAAAGGCAGCTTCAGCATCCTGACTCCATTGAAAAGTTTTCTTATCCACGCATCCCTTGAGTGTTTTGAAGAATGGTAGGGACTTGTCAGCCCCCTTCGACAAAAACCGGCTTAAAGCTGCTAGCTTCCCATTTAGGCTCTGCACATCTTTTAGACACTTAGGGGCTTGGAGATCCGAAATTGCCTTGACCTTGGAGGGATTAGCCTTTATCCCCTGCTTAGTGATCAAATGCCCTAGGAATTGTCCCTCTTCGACACCGAAGGAGCATTTCTTAGGGTTCAGCTTCATGTTAATCGCCCGAAGTTGGTCAAAGGTTTCCTGTACATCGAGGAGCAGGTCCTCCTCCGTCTTGCTTTTGATAACCATGTCATCAATGTATGCTTCGAGATTTCTGCCTATTCATTTGTTGAAGGCTTTATCTACGAGCCGTTGGTAAGTGGCTCATGCGTTCTTTAATCCGAAGGGCATCTTTCTGTAACAGTAGACACCTTTGCTCGTGTAGAAGGCTGTCTTCTCTTCGTCCTCCTTTGCCATCTGGATCTGATGATACCCTTTGTAGGCATCTAAGAAGCATTTTAACCGGAATCCTGCCAAGGATTCTACCTTCCAGTCAATTTCTGGTAGGGGGTAGCAATCCTTCAGGCATGCTTTGTTGATGTCAGTGAAGTCAATGCACATTCGCCACCCTCCGTCGCTCTTTTTGACCATTACTCGGTTGGCTACCCAGGTTTGGTACTTAACTTCCCTTAGGATGACTGCTTGTGTGAGTTCGTCCACTTCCTTGCAGGCTGCAGCGTTTCTTTCGGGGGCTAGGCTCCTCCTTTTCTGTTGTATCGGCTCAATGTGTTTGTACTCATTGAGTTTATGCTCCGTTCCGAAGGACTGTCCTTCGATCAGCAAAGTTCTTGGCACCCCTGTCATGTCAGAATATTTCCAAGCAAAACATCAAGGTTAGTCCGCAACAGTTCCGTGAGCTTCGCCTTGAAATTTGCCGGGAGTTGCTTTCCTACTACCACCGTTTGTTCAAAGTAGCTAGGGTTAACTATAACTCGCTCCTCCGCATCTGTGCAGCTTAGAATTGCTATCGGAGGCTCCTCCGATTCTTCTTTGATCTTTTTGACACCATATACACCCTTATGTACCCCATAATTAGAATGGACAGTTCCTACTTCGAAGGGGGTTTGGAACCTAATAGCAGCATGTATGGTGGAAACAACAATGCACATATTTTGCATAGCTGTTCTCCCTATTAACAAATTATAAGGAGAGTCTGACCTGACTATAACGAAGGTGAGTATTTCTGTGCCGGATAAGGGGCCTTCGCCTATGGTGATTTCTAACGGTACTTCTCCCAGGGGCCATGAGTGTTCGCCGGAGAACCCTACTAGTGGTGTTTTCGAGTCCACCCTTCGTGAGCGTATGGATGACTTGAGATTTAGAAAACAATGCTCATAAATGATCTCGCAGGAGCTTCCACAATCCATATATGCTCGATTTACCTACCTGTTTGAGATTCGTACCCTGATGACCACGGGGTCAGTTGAAGGTGTCTACCCTAAGATGTAAGGGAAGGTTATTTCCCCTACGCTTCCCAGCTCCCCGTCTGCTTCCTTCCTTTTCAAGGTTGGATCGTGCCTGTGCACCATTAGTATCAGAGCTTCTGTGGGCGTAGACTCCTTCTTGTTTCCCTTCCATTCACCTAGTTGGGTGTCGGAGAACTTGTCTTTTTCCTTTTTGATGCCTTTAACCAGATGCGCTAACTGTCCGGACCGCACTGCCTCTTCGATCTGCTTCTTTAGTTCTCTGCAGTTGTTCGTGTCGTGTCCATGGTCTTCATGGAAATGGCAGTACTTGGACATGTCTCTGGCTTTGCTTCGTGCTGTCATCTGAGGTGGTGGATCGAAGGACTTAGCGGCTTTCTCGGTAGCCAGAATCTCCCTGGGAGATTTGACTAAGTTCGCCAAGAATCCGTGGTTTGAACCTTTGTTGTATGGAGTGAAGCGATCTCTATTCTTTTTCTTGTTCTTGGATCCTTCCCATGAGGACCCACGAGAGAATTTGTCAGAAGCTTCCTTTTGCTCTATCGGAGCCCCGTTTTCTGCTTCCTCTTTGGATTCAATCCAAGTGTAAGTCTTCTCCATCAGCGCCTTATAAGTGGTGGGAAGATCGGTGGATAGGAATTCCACCAAGCTTCGCGTCCGAAGGCCATGTACAAAATCTGTAATCCTCTGATCTTCGTGCAAAACCAGAATTTGCAAAGTTTCATCGGTGTATCTCGTAACGAAGGCCTTTGTGCTTTCGTTGTCCCTTTGCTTGATGGTGTGCACGGCTAGATGGGTCTTGGTGTACTTCTTCTGTTGGCTAAAGTGTGATCGGAACTTAGCCTTGAGGTCGTCCAGACTTACAATGCTTCCCAACTTCTGTCCATTCCACCATATTCTCGCGGAGTCTCGAAGCGTGTAAGTGAACATGTGGCATGCTACGGGCATGACCCACTTTTGCATCTTGATAGCGCCCTCGAATAAATGGAGGAAGTTATCCGGATCACCTTTCCCATCGTAGGTGCCTATATGAGTAGGCATCTTTACACCGTCAGGTAGGGGGTAGTCTTCGATCCACTTCACGAAAGGTGTGCAAGCTCCAGAGGCACTTCGGCATAGTAAGGGTTGTATGGAGGTGGATAAGCAGGTGTAGGATTATACGGGTTAGGAAATGGTTGTGTGTAGGTAGGATAAATAGTAGAAGGTTGGTACGAAGGGTTTACACCCATCGATTGCGTAGGAACATGTCCATAGGGCATTTGCTGGTAATTCTGGTTTGGGAGTGAACCATTCGGAGGGTAAGTGTTGTAGGTTTGAGCAGGTAGGTAGGGGTTCATTACCGGAGGGGGTAACTGATTCACGCCTGAGTATGGAGGAGGGCCTCCGACACCCCATCCCCTCTCTTCCTAAATGGGCAGCTAGGAGAGGGGGTAGGTTTACTCCTCCGTTTCCTACCGGGTTGCTTCCTCCGTTGGAGTTCTCGCTCCTTCTCTCACCATGCATTCTTTCCCTTCTTCTCGGATCTCCTCCGGGTCCTTCTTCAAAGCCTACAGTCCTTCCATTTGACCTTCTGATGGAAGGAGAACCATTTCGCAGGGCCGAGCGCCCCCTGTTAACAGGTTGAGGCCTCTCCTCTATTTCAATTTCTTCATCATACTCCTCACTGGAGTATTCCAACTCTCTTCGCATTTCAGTATTGCGAACCTGCCTTTTATGAGCCCTTAGTAAAGAATCCAAGGCTTCAAAGTTTGCCTCAACGAAGACGGGGCTAATATCAGGGATAGGGTTAGCAGATGTTGAGGCGTGATGTACGGGAGTAGTTTCCAAACGAGATCATGTGGTAAAGGTTGAGGCTGTTATGGGGGCGAGACTATCGGTGTTAGTTGTGTTGAGAGGGACTAGGGTAGAGAAACCTGGTGGAGGTGTATCTTCTCTTCCTGGTTCCATGCCGGAAATGTAGTGTAGTTGGTTAGTGTATTAGGACTGGGTGATTACGGGACTAATAGTCAGTGTTGTAAATATCGGTCTTGGCGGCCGATATATCAGTGATATATCGCTTATCGGCGGTCCACCGATACGATATTTCACTTATCGGTCAAATTTATCGGTTGGTCAATATCGGTCAAATATCGGTCAATATCGGTTATATCGGTCATATCTTGTAAATATCGGTTAAATATCGGTAAAAAATGGGTAAAATATCGGTCAAATATCGGAATATCGGTCAAATATCGGTTAAGAGTGGGAAATACATAACTAAATGCATATACAATGTAAAATTTGTAATATTTATATAAAATATATAATTAAAAATATTAAATATAACAATAAAACTAATAAATATTTATAAATATGTATATAAAATATATAAATACCTATAAAAAAAATTAATTTCTTTATAATTTAGGGTCTCCGTTATATCAATGATATATCGCCGCCATAACCGCTATGGCGCTTGGCGGTGGTCGACCGCCGAGGGACCGCCGAGCGATATTTACAACACTGCTAATAGTAGTGGTCCCACGGATGGCACCACTAATTGTACAATAGATTGCACTACCAGGCTTCAATGATGATCAAAGGTATGAGGGGTGTATGTTCCAGCCAAGACTTGCCTTTCACATGAGAATAAGAAATAAGAAACACTACGTTAAGTGATTACGCAGGGGTATGACCCTGCGAACCACCTCCGGCGTGAGAGTAAGTATGAGTTATGGTTGTATAAGTGTGTGTAAGTAAAGAGATGAGTGTGAAATGAGCATACCATAATCAATTGCCCGTCCAACCTATTTATAGTGAATGAAATAGGGTTGAGAGCACTTCTGCATGAATGTCGGAGATCATGGGGGCGTCCCATGATTGTGGGTAACCGCTAGGGCTTAGTGACCCACATTCTCAGACTTGACGGGGAAGCCAAGAGAGAGAGGGAGGTTCCCCTATCCAAGTCAGGAGGTTCCCCTATCCATTGTTCCTTCGTCAGCCATACCCCGAAGGGCTTAGGGCTTTGAATGGCGAATTCCCTTAAGGTAACCTTCGTGATAACGAATGGTTTGACGCCTATGGATATTCTTGAATCCTAACTTGGACCTTCGAATAGAAGGGTTTCGACACGTCTCGGAGGAGTGTACTTCGAGGTACTCGGAGGGTACATCATCACTAACCATATATCACACATAAATTCTGAAGCTCCAAATCAATACAAATTATTTAGAGAAATTGGAGAAAACACTAATTTGTAAATTCAAACACTTAACAAGATGTCGAAAATAGGGCATAAATATTTGTATAGAACTTCAAATTATTTATCATTCCGATGTATTGAAAATACACATCCTTAGCTATCCATCTAACCATATATCACACATAAAATTTGAAGCTCCAAATCAATACAAATTATTTAAAAAAAAAACAAAAAAACAAAAAAAAAAAAAAAAAAAAAAAAAAAAAAAAAAAAAAACAACCACTTGATTTATCACATGTGATATAACAATAATTTTTAAGTTCGAACACTCAACATGATGTCGTAAAATGAGCATAAGTATGTGTATAAAACTCCAAAAGATTCGCCAATTTCTGAAATTAAAAATACACATATTTGTTTTTCAACCATATATCACACATAATATTTAAACCTCTAAATCAATACGGTTTATTCATAGAAATTGGAGAAAACAGAAAGAAAAAAGAAAGAAATGATATTCATACTCGCTTAATGTATCATATGTGATATAACAATAATCTTTAAGTTATAACACTCAATATATTGTCGTAGAATGTGCATAAAGATTTGTATACAACTCTAAAAAATTCACCATTTCTTACACCGAAAATAATACTTATGTCTTATTTAATAAAATATGTCCAGCTTTCGAATCTACAAGTTAATGTTATACCAGATGTGATATATTAAGCGAGTTTGAATTTCATAACAAATTTTCATATATTTTCTCCAACTTCTATGAATTAATTGTATTAATTTAAAGGTTCAAAAATTATATATGATATATGGCTGGAAAGCTAACTATTTGTATTTTAAAATGCAAAAAATGATGAATAATATGGAGTTCTACATAAATAATAGGGTTTTGGCCGTACAATAGCAATGTACTTTTCCAAGTGTACCGATCTAGTACGCGTACTATTTTTTGTCCCACTTAATGTTACGAACTTTCAGTTTTTGTTCCAATCTACCCATAAATGACCGGCTACCAGATAAAAAGTTTGCAAACCGGCCAAACTTATTAAAAGGATATTTTTATTATTAAAACCAATTAACCACAACCCCACACACCCACAAACCTCACTCACCCCGCTCAAAATTTCCCCCAATTACACAAGAACCCTAACCCTAATTTCATCATAATAAATCTATGTTCTAATCCATCAATTACCCGTTAATAAGATGCGTTTATCAGTTAATTTCCACCATGATGGTACCTTCAACCCGTCACCTCTCATGTATAAGGAAGGTGATGTATCGCGAATAACAGACATTGATTTTGTTGGTATGACTTACATTCGTTTGTCCAAGCTGATAAAAGAAGCATGTCAATTCCCCGTAAAAGGTATTTACTTTCTTATTCCTGGTAGAGAGTTAAGTAATGGGTTAAAAGAGGTTAAGGATGATAATGACCTAGCTGATTTTGTTGCCCTAGCTTTTAAGAATGACAAGGAAATAGATTTGTATGTGGAACATCATGGATATGATTTAAGTCATTGGTTACAAAATAACATAGAACCTGATGAGGTTTCAGATGATGAGATAGGTGATATGGAAGACATTAAGGGATATGGACATGATGATGCTGTAGGAGAAGAAGATGTACAAATACCAAATAGGACTGTTGAAGACCCATTTCTTAATAAGTTGTGCAATGGCAACTTTATTACTGACCACATTGAGGCTCCTGATCCTAGTGAAGTTAGTGATGGTAGTGCTCCTAAGGATATTGATATTGATGAGGATAGTGTAGATGCTAAGTATAAAGTTATTCCTGGGGAACTTTATCCAGAACATGACCCTAGCCTTGCCTGGAATGAGATGAAACCTACTTTGGGCTTGAGGTTTGAACACCCAGAACAACTCAAAGACTGTTTAACCAATTATGGGGTGGCTAATGGATATCAGTTGTGGTACAGAAGAAATGATTACAGATCTTTGATGGTTCTTTGTGGAAGGAATACTGATGAGGGTAGAAGTGCAGGTTGGAAAACTAGGAAAGGGAAAGAAGAGGGTGTGCAGGTAGGTACAACATCTAAGAAAGGCAATCGGAAAGGTGTTAAAATAGGTACACCATCCAAGAATTGCAAAGTGAAAGGTGTGCAATCTGCATCACCATCCAAGAAAGGCAAAGGGAAAGGTGTGCAGTTTGCATCACCTTCCAAGAAAGGCAAAGGGAAAGGTGTGCAGTCTGCATCACCTTCTAAGAAAGGCAAAGGGAAAGGTGTGCAGTCTGCATCACCTTCCAAGAAAGGCAAAGTGCAAGGCATTGAGAAAGTGAAAAAGAAGAAGGGTGGCTGTTCATTCAGGCTTTGGGCATCATGGATGCAAGATGGAAATTCCTTTCAGATCAAAACAATGATCCCAGACCATACATGTTGTAGGAACTTTGATTTGGGAGCATTGGTAACATATAAATGGATTGCAAAACAGTTTGCTTTTAAAGTGGTTCAGGATCCAACAATTAGCTATAGGACAATTAAGGATCTAATAAAGAAGAAATATCTCATAAATGTTAGTGTTGGACAGTGTAAAAGGGCAAAGCAAAGGGCTTTGTTTGATCATGAAGGTGGGCTGATTGAACACTACAGCAAGTTATGGGATTACAGACAACATATATTGAACACTAATCCTGGTTCATCTGTTCATTTGCATGTGGAGGAGAAAGATAATGGTAAAACCTACTTTAAAAGGTTTTATGTTTGCTTCAAGGCAATGAAAGAAAGATGGACTGCTGGGTGTAGGAAGGTCATTGGTCTTGATGGCTGCTTTCTAAAAGGAACTTGCAGAGGTGAGCTATTGACTGCCATGGGAAGAGACGCAAACAATCAAATGTTTCCTATAGCTTGGGCTGTGGTGAACATTGAAAATACAGACAATTGGGAATGGTTTTTGGCTTGTCTGTGTGAGGATCTAAATCTGTATCAGGGTGCTTATTTGAGTATCATTTCAGATGGCCACAAGGTACTTTTGATTATCATTTGAATAACACTTGTTTTGACTATCATTTGAGTAACATTTGTTTTGTATGAAATAGGGATTGATGGAGTCAGTTAGGAACATGTTGCCACATGTAGAACATAGGCAGTGTGCAAGGCACATATATGCCAACTTCAAGAAGAAATGGAATGGTCTCCATTTTAAAAGTCTCTTTTGGGGTGCTGCTTCAACAATCATACAGCATGTTTTTTACAACAAGATGAATCTGATTGGCAACATTGATCCAGAAGCAAAGCAATGGTTGGTTGATAGGAACCCAAACTCATGGAGCAGGGCTTTCTTCAAGATGGACAGAGGTTGTGCAGCTTATGAAAATGGTATTTCTGAATCTTATCATAATGCAATAGGGATAGCTAGAGGTAAGCCTATCATTACCATGTTAGAGGAAATTAGAGTTTACCTGATGCAAAGACTATATACTATGCATAATTTAGCCAATAACCTTATAGACAGTATTACACCATCTATCAGAAAGGAACTTGAGCATTTGAAGGATATTCAAAGATTCTGGACAGTGTATCCTTGTGGTGATAATTTGTATGAGGTTAGGAAGGCAGATGAGTCTTTTGGGGTGATCATAGAGGCTAGAACATGTACTTGCAATTGGTATACTTTAAGTGGAGTTCCATGTGTACACACAGTTGCTGCTTATGGTTTCATTAAAAAAGAACCAGCTTTAGGTGTTACTCCTTGGTATTCAAAAAGAATGTGGCAAAATACTTATAGTTATTTCATTAGGCCAGTGGGTGGTTCTTCAATGTGGCCTAATACTAGTGATGAACCACCATTGCCACCGGTGCTTAGGAGGATGCCAGGTAGGCCTAGAAAACTTAGAATAAAGCATGCCACTGAAAATGTAAATGAAGTTGGTAGGTCTGGTAGGATGATGACATGTCAGATTTGTTGGGAAAAGGGTCATAACAAAAAAACATGTAAAAAAGATCCACAACCAAAACCTACAAAGGAAAAAAGAAAACCTGGTAGAAAGAAGGCTGGTTCTGCTTTTGTCTTCCCAAAGGATGCTGGTCCTAGTGGTGTGGCTGGTGATGGTACAGATGGTTTGGCTGGTGATGGTCCAAGTGGTGTGGGTTGTGATAGTGCAGATGCATCTGGTGTTGGTGGCCATGGTGCAGATGCATCTGGTTTGGCTGGTGATGGTGCAAGTGGTACTGCTGTAGGAGAAACTGGATTTGTCCAAGAGGTATAATATCTGCTTGCTCATTTCTATGTATTTACTTTGTTGACCAAGAATGTTAACACATAATGAATATACAGGTACAAATGGAGCAATTAGTAACAAAAGATACTATCCAGGATTGTGATGCCATTCCTACTCAACAAAGTAATACAAAGAAAACCATGCTCCAAGTTGTTCAAGAAAGCATTGCAGCTGGGACTCTTAAGACTGCAAGTTTGAAAAGAAGGGCCAAGTCAGAAAGGATTGCAAAGAAGGCCAAACCATTCAAGTTTCCACTAGATGGTTCAGGTTCAACTGCTGAGAAAGCATGGGATGTGGATGAAGTGCTTGCAGAAGATTAATGTGTATTTGGTGTCTTAATGTTTAAGTAGTCAAACATTGGGTTTTGTATTTGTAGTAAACAATGTGTTGGTAGTGGTAATTGTAGTTTATTAATGTTAATTGGTATTAGTAAACAATGCTAATTGCTGTAAACATGATCTTGGATTGTGTGACATTATGTCCACAAATTTTCCTTTAATGACAGTAATGATTCCAAGATTATTGTGGTCCTATGTGTTGCTTTATTTTCTGCTTTATGATCAATAATGACATTGGGTCTTTATTTGTTGCATTGAATACTGCATTGGGAACTTTATATGATGCATTCAATAATGCAGTTGCAGCAAATAAGGCATTTGGCCATCTGTCATTTGCAGCAAATAATGCATTTAGGCATTATTTGTTGCACTCATTTCAGTCATAAAACCACACATTTTGGAGTCATACATTTGCAACAAAACACACATTTTGGATAAGAACATGACAGCAATAACAAAACACATTTGCAGTCATAAAACCATTTCATTTGCAGTCATAAAAGGTCATTACAGTACATCACTTTTTGGATAACAACATGACAGCAATAACAAAACACATAAAAGCTACAATTTTCCTTAAACAAACAACACTTGACTTGCTTTCTTTCAATTCTAACTGAAGCATCAACAATTCCTTCTCCATAGTTGACTTTTGAAAGTCAAACTCCTTTTCCAAATGCCTTAGTTTTGCATTTAATGAGTGCTTCTCTACTTTGAAACGTTTTTCCATCTGAATCAACTTGAAAACCTCTTGCTTGTAATACTCATTAGGTAACTCAGGATCTATCCAGTAAAATGTCCCACACTTTGAACCCTAAATATTACAAAACAGACATATTACTCAACGCATTATAATAATAAACTCATTATAACTTACATTGTAACTTACATTATAATACTCAACGCATCCAAGAAAACGCCTTAAAGGATGATCAATTGTACGCGAAGTTTGTTTGATTACTGGTTCTTCATGTTGACAATATGTTGGTGGTGGTGGCCGACAATTGCGATTGGAGGAAGATGCAGACATTTTCAAATGTAGTAAATTAGGGTTAGGGTTATGGAATGATATTTGGGGAAGAATATCTGGGGAAATAACTTGGTGGTGGTGGATTTATAGTGGAATCCAACGTGGCAACGTTTTTGGGGAAAAAAAACTATACAGCCGGTAAAACAAGTTTCATGGGGTAGATTGGTACAAAAACTGAAAGTTCGTAACATTAAGTGGGACAAAAAATAGTACGCGTACTAGATCGGTACATTTGAAAAAGTACGTTGCTATTGTACGGCCAAAACCCTAAATAATAATGTCTATTTTACAACAACATGTTGAGTGTTCGAACTTACAAATACTGTTATGTCACATGTCAATATGTCATAAATCATGCAAACTCCTTAAAAAAAAAATAAAAATAAAAATAAAAAAATAAATAAAATAAAATAAAATTCCAGAAGTATATAAAAGTTTCCCATTATTATGAGATAATTAAATAACTGTCGGAATCTTATAATTGGTTTTTTATACTAATTATTGGTTTTTAAGATATATTATTTAAAAAAAAACGAAGAAAATGAATTTTAATTAAAAATAGAGATTGTATGGGGATATTTTATTTTGTTTGAAAATGAGTGACTAGTAATGATCTTTCAATCTCCATATTTTTCATAATATTTAAAGTAACTCACATTAATTATTTAGGCGTCAAAAGTTGTTGAAATGGTTATTAGCTTTACTAGTGTATGATCTTCACTTATAACTTGACCAATATATTTTAACGCAATTTAACAAGTTTACACAGATACCCTTTTATCCATGGTTGTCAGGATCCCGATCCTGATCTTAGGATCTTACGATTTTACGATACTGCAAAGCAAAAACGATCCGGATCCTACATAGGATCTTTGCAAGCTTAAGATCTTATAGGATCTCGATCTTGACCATACGATCTTACGATTTAATCCGATCCGATCTTACTTTTCTCGGATTACAAACTAAAAAACTACAAAAATTTATGGGTTGTTTGTTTGTAAAATTCAAAAACAACATGTTAATATTTTTAAACATTTTATAATCATAATTTAGGACAACATTTATAAGAAACATTTATAGTATTTTATGGTTATAATGTATTAGGATCTTAAGATCCTGATCCGATCTTACGATCACGATCTTGCAAACACGAAAACGATCTTGGGTAGGATCCCGATCTTGACAACCTTGCTTTTATCTATTATTGTATTAGGTTTTGTCAAACATGCATTTGGATTGTTTGCCAGTCCAAAACTTGAAACCAAACAATACATTTCGTTAATCATGTGATCGATCTCCCACATGGAGCACTAGCACTCATGTAAATTTGTTTGATATGCACAAAAAGCCAATGTTTCTTCACCTCTTTCTTATAATTCCGAGAAATCCAACATTTGTGCTTGTAATATCAGTCACTCACTTTTCGGATTTAAACATGATGTCTGTAATTAGTAAGTATATCAAGATGTTTGAAATTTAGCTTCACTTCCCTTTTTCCATATATAGTTTTTGTTCTTTGGTCATTCATTACTTTATTTTCAATTTATTTGCCAAATATATATCGTGCTCTTGAGTGCAAATAAATATCAAATACACAACTTGTCATGGAACATCATTTTAATACATTGATCGCGTAGTATAACATTTATGTCCCACATAAACTTACGTGAAAAATAACTAGCTTAGCTTGACACACAATTGATGCATAAAGTCTTTTAAGTACATGTTATTAGTTTTTAGCTTAATCACAAAGTTACAACCGTAAAGCCTAAGTTGGCCTTTGCATTTCTTTCTGGATCATCCGATCGATCATTTCAAACCTAATATGTAAATTTATTTGACATGTTATGCTTTTCAGTTTGGAGAACATAAATATACATTGAAAAATGATGAAATATAACAAGCTCAATTGTTAATCATAACTCATGACCATAACATTAAAGAATACTTTCATTAATTAGTAATAACGAACACGTTTAACACTTAAACTCATAAAAAAGCATACAAGAAGATTGGTACATGTGATGCATGCATCAACTTTCTTACATTCAATTCATAATATTATTCAAGAAAGGAATCCTTGTCCATTTTTGACATTGAATCCAATATTTGATTTTCTTCAAGGGATATAGCCACCATGTCCACCACCTTCTCCACTTCCACTACCACTTCCACCTCCATGCTCACCTATACCACCACCACCTCCACCGCCTCCTCCTGAACCACCACCTCCTCCTCCTCCACTGTATCCACCATATGATCCTCCCGCACCCCCTCCAGCACCACCTCCACTACCATGTCCACTTCCTTCAGCTCCTCCAATGCCAGCTCCACCTCCAGCTCCACCTCCACCACCACCACCATGTCCTCCTCCACCTCCACCTCCAATTCCTCCAGCACCGGCATAGCCACCACCAGCACCGGAGCCAGCTCCTTCACCACCACCATAACCTCCACCATGTGCTCCTCCTCCCCCTCCACCACCTCCTCCACTACCACCACCACCTCCACCTCCAGCTGCTCCACCACCATATGCTATCCCACCATGTCCACCACCACTCCCCCCACCTTCACCTCCACCATACCCTGCTCCACCTTCTCCTCCTCCTCCACCACCACCTCCTCCAGTACCACCACCTCCACCTCCTCCTCCTGCAGCTCCACCACCATATCCTGCACCACCTCCTTTACCAGCTCCGCCTCCATACCCTGCTCCATGTTCTCCTCCAGGCCCATAACCACCACCTCCTCCACCACCACTACCCCCTCCACCACCACCACCACCAGCTAAACCACCATGAATGTAGGGAATGCTCTCTTCTACAGTCAAGAGAGCTCTAGTGGCCACGCTAATACCCAAACCTAAAAGCACTAAGAAAACAACACTTAAAACTTTGTAAGAAGGCATTCTGAATAAGATCGAGTGAGTGTGCATTGTTTGCATGCATGCATGGGTATATATAGGCATTGGCTAGGGTGGCATCCAGTAGTAAGTGGGCTAACCACATGCAAAAAGAGAATAAAGCTCCTAACAATTATGACCCTACTTAGTGGTCCAATTCAGAAATGGCCCAACTAAAGAATGTTTTCTTGTAGTGTGCTTATATGCTGTTTCCCACTTTTCCAATCGCCTTATATTGTATTTCATACTAGTAATGAACACAGTATCAAACTAATAGGAATCTTGTAAGGTAGTTTTTAGCATACATCAATAACACATACACATAATACCTCACACTTGCGTATACACAATGTACATATAGTGGAATAAGATAAGCTAAAATAGAAGTCCTGCATTGGAGGTGTCCCTAATTTGTAGTTTCTAATGCACAATGTAATATTGTAGATTGATAGATCGATGCAAAAGCTATCACATTTGTGTCAAAAAGAAAGCATATACCTTTTTTTTCATTCCAAAAATCGTCAACATATAATTTCAAATAAAAAAGCTTGAGCGTAAGTGTTCTTCTATAATTTCAAACAATTTGATAAGTAGGTTTGTTTAATGGTGATAAGTTACAGGTTTTGACTTCTAGAAAAACAATTCTGATTTGGTGAGCCATATGGCTCCGGGGCACACGGTGGAGTGATAGTAATGGAGTTACTATTGTAATCCACACAGAGTATGTTGGATATGGAACTTTTCTACTTCTCTTTTCACACTTAGATTCAGACTTCGGCCAACCGCGTATGAGAATGATTGTTTCTCTTTTCTTACTAACTCTGAACTCAAATCGACCAACCATGTATTAGAATGATCATTGTAATTATGGGTGGAAGACTTTGAATTTTGCTAACTCATATGCACATGCCTAAACAATATGTTCCATTGACAGGACACAATAATTATTCACAGCTGGACTGACCACTACCACACTACGTTATACCATTTGGTCGAATTTGGCCGGATATTATTTCTCAAGAACTTCTCGGTCCATTTTATGAATGAGGCCTAATGGAGATCTTGTTGCTACATAGGTCTTGTCCATGATGGTGTATAAGACAAATTTTGTTCAGTTCATATATATGATTGTTCATGTACCTATAAGTAAGTAACTTAAGTAAAAAAGAGCACTTACATATAAAAGAGGCAGTAAAGCTGTTAAATTATAGATCTAGTGTTAAAATTATAACATCTTTTATCAAACTTATGAAACTGCAGAGTTAGTTATGTAATTATTTTATAACTAGTCTCACTAATGTTTAACTTTGAGTTGTATTTGTTAAGTTTGTGTATGTGCAGGGTGTAAAGTGTAAGTTGGGCTTATATAAGGATTGACACCGGCTAGGGTTTGCTCACTTTTCATTCATCCGTTTCTCTCACACATTTTTGGTCTCTCTCACTGATAGTCCATCAAGTTAAGTTTGTTTGGGATTGTAGTTTGGTTTCTTGTATTATCAAGATCATCTTGATCATGACAGTTTGGTACATTCTTGGTTAGAATTTCAGGTTGTGTAAGTCTTGTATTATTTAGATAGCACCTTATAGAGGGACTATCTTGTTTCTTTGTATTGTTGGTAAGCACCTAGTTGGGGACTTATCTTCTGTGTATATTGTTTTAATAATAAGAATAAACCACCAAGGGGTGGTGGGTTGGGCGATAAGATCTTATGTTAGTTGTTTTGATACCATTTTTACATGGTATCATAGCCAGGTTCTGATTGGATTGGTTTCTTGAGGATCTTGGGTAAAGTTGATCGATTCAACACTTAGGTGATGATTTCTGGTTGATTCTTGGTTTAATCGAAGGGTTTGAGTATCAATTGAAGATTTAGGGTTTTTTTGTGAAACCCTAGATTGTGGGGTTTTTTGTTTCTGGTTCAATTAGAAGAGAGGAATCTGGTGTTGGTTTCTTGAAGCATTAACGGTTAACTGTTAATTCTTGATTTGATTCTTAAAAACCCTAATTTGGCAATTTAGGGGTTTTATGGAATCTTGTGGATATGTTATTTATGGGCTGGATCTTGGTTCAGTTACTCTAGACTAAGTGAATCTAGAGTGACTGATAGTGGTTTTCCGCTGCGTCTCGTTTATAGCACTGTAAGTACCAGTTTCTTTCTTTAGGGTTAACTGGTTTTGAGTTTAGTGGGCGCAAACGGTTTGGCTAATTTCTTGATCTGCCACCTTGAGTGGTATGAATACCTGCTCTGGCCATTCACAGTCTGCTGGCTTGGGCCAAGTTAACTCTCGGTGAGAGTTTTAATTTTACTATACTTTTTTAATTTTTATTTTTTTAGTCTAGATTGCAGGAAGTTAGGAATTGGGCAGTCTTGGAAGTTGAGTTGTTGGTGGTTTATCTATGATTGTTGGTGGTTTGGTGTTGCTTATATCTGTTTGTTTAGTTGGTTATTTCTTGTTTGGTATATCTGATGTGATTACTTGTTTGTTTCCTTGATTGTTCATTATGACTATTACGATTAGTAGTTTGGATCAGAGTAATCCTCTCTTTGTCCTAATGATTCTAATTATGCATCTATTGTGATTATTAAACTATCTAGTATTGAGAATTACAGAATTTGGGCTAGTGCTATCAAATTGGCTACACAGATTAAAAATAAAATGGGATTTCTTGATGGTACCTTTCTTAGGAGTTCTTATGTCGCTGTTCCCTTGTTAGAAGCACAATGGGATAGGTGTAATGCAGTTGAGTTAAACTGGATTTTAACTTCTTTATCTCAGGATGTGTATCTTGGTCATGTGTTTTCTAATAATATTGCTGTTGTTTGGAAAGATTTAAAAGATACCTATGATAGGATTGATGGGTCTGTGATGTTTAATTTCCTTCAAAAAATTAACAGTTTTAAACAAGGTGGTTTGCCTGTTTTTGAGTACTACCATAATTGAATTCCCTTTGGAAAGAATTTGATATTCTTACCAAACTTCCTGACTGTACTTGTGAAACTAGGACTGAATTGAATGATCATGCCAAGCTGTTAAAATTGATGCAATTTCTTATGTGTCTTGATGACATTTATCATCCCATAAGGAGCACCCTTCTAACTAGGGAAGTCCTTCCTGAAGTCAAGGATGCCTTTGTGATCATTTTTAGGAAGAAATCTCATAGAGGGGTTCCTACTACTAGAACTACTGTGAAAAATAATAAGTTTCAAGTATCTGCATTTGTTTCTAGAACCTTTGATAATAATAGAAAAAGAAACAATAAAAATTAGAATAATAACTCTGGATCTAATAATAGAGGGAATTATGAGAATTTGCTTTGTACTAATTGTGGTTTAAAAGGTCATACAGTTGATAGATGCTTTGAGATTATTGGTTATCCTTCTGGTTCAAAAACAACCTTGATCTTAAACCAACAAATGTTTTTAACAGAACCAAAGATCTTAAGGCTACCTCATAATGGTTTTAAAAATACTACTGGAGATCTGTCTTTTAGTAATGAACATGTGATGAAGTTAATGAGTCTTTTGAATGAGAAACCTGGTACCTCTACTCATGCTAATATGGCAGGTAGTGCTTTTTGCTCTTTTTTCAACTGAAGTGTATTTTTTTAATGAGCATTTCTATCAGTTTTTGATGCTAATCTTAAACTTAATGGAGTCAATTATCACTTGGGGTGGATAATTGACTCAGTGGCAAATCAACATCTTACTAATAGTACATTAAACATTCATAATCTTTTTGATATATCTAATTTAAAACTCGCTATTGGACATCCTAATGGTACTTTGGTTAAAATTACTCATGTTGGTAATCTGAGACTCAATGAGAATGTTGTTTTGTTTGAATTTTTTTGTCATTCTTGAATATTGTGTTAGTTTGATGTCTGTTAATAAGCTGATTAAAGATAGCAAGAGTTGGTTTTTATGAGACTAAGTGTTATATTCAGGATTTGAAACAACAGAAAGTGTTGGGGAGTGGGAGTGAATATGATGGTTTATATATGTTTGATAAGACTAATAATGTGTCTACATGTGTGGTTCAAAGTGAGTTTCTTAGTTGTTTTGTGTCAAAAGAAATTTGGCATAATAGGTTGGGGCATCCTGCTAATCAATTTTTGAAGTTATTAAAAGGATCTTTAAATTTGACTATTGTTGATCATAATGGTCCCTGTGATGTTTGCCATAAGTCTAAGCAAACCAAGGATGTTTTTCCTATAAGTGAACATAAATCAACTGTTTTTGGTGATCTCATTCATTTGGATGTATGAGGTCCTTACAAAGTGGTTAACAAAGATGGGTTCAGATATTTTTTTAACTATTGTTGATGATTTTAGTAGGTCTGTTTGGGTGTATATAAAAATGAAATATGAGGCTTTTGACATGTTTGTAAGTTTTTTTAGCATAGTTTTAACATAATTTGGTAAGAAAATAAAAAATAATAAGGTCTGATAATGGGACTGAGTCTATTAATAACAAAATGGGTGATTTTCTGAATACAATGGGAGTGTTGCATCAAACTAGTTGTGCATATACACCTCAGCAGAATTGTGTTGCTAAAAGAAAACATAGGCATCTGCTTAATGTTGCTAGAAGCCTTATGCTTCAGGGGAAATTCCTCTTGTTTTTTGGTCTGAGTGTGTTTTGACTGCTACTTATTTGATCAACATATTTTCTTCCTTTGTTTTGAATGAGAAATCTCCTTTTTCTTTGGTCTATGGTAGGGAGCCTAGTCTGTCACATCTTAGGAGTTTTTTATGTCTTTGTTATGCTGCTATTATTAAAGAGTCTGATAAGTTTTGTGAAAGGTCTGAAAAATATGTTTTAATTGGGTATGCTAGTGGAAAAAAGGCATATAAACTTTTAAGTTTGGAAAATAGGTCAGTTTTGTATTCCAGAGATGTAAAATTTTATGAAACCATATTTTTTATAAAATGAATCAAAGTTCTGGTCCTGATTTTCAAACTGAAGTTAATGTGTTAAACATTTTTTTTGATAATATTGAGTCTGAGTCAAAAACCAAAACTCATAGTCCCTCTCCCAATGATGATGTTGATAATAGTGAAGATATAGCATCTATTGGTAGAGAATGTAGTTCACATCAACCTGTTATGGCTGTGAACACAGATCAGGCTGCTAATTCTGAGCAGATACCACAACTTGGTAGTTCATAGCAACCAGAGTATGATGGTTCTGCAACTTCTTTAGATGAAAATAGTAATTTTAAAGGAAATATTCATTCTGATATAGATGTGCCTATGCTTAGGTTTCAAAACTTTGTACACAGTTATACAGAGGAAGGAACTACTAGTAATAGAATGTCTAATAGGTCTTCTAGGTTGCCTGCTAGATTAAATGATTTTGTGCTTGATAATAAGGTTAAGTATGGTTTGAATAAGTTTGGCAATCATTCTTTGCTTAGTGCTAATAATTGCTATTTTGTGTCTAACTTGAATAAAACTCCTGAACCTGTTACATACAACGAGGCTAGTAAAGATTATAACTGGATTAATTTTATGAATGAGGAAACATATGCTTTACATGAAAAATGATACTTTGGAAGAAACTAGGGATGAGCACGGTACCGGTCCTGTACCGAATTAGTGGTACCGATTTTTTCCCGAGCATAAATTAGTAGTACCGGTACCGTACCGAACGGGATTCAGATATCGGTACCGGTACCGGTACCGGGAAATCGGGTTTTCCCCGCTTTTTTCGGGAATTTCCTGATTTGGTACCGGTCCCGTACCGAATTAATGGTCCCGATTTTTTTTCACCTTATTTCGTAGTCCCGGTACCGTACCGTATTTCAAGAATGTGAATAATGCTTTTTTATATGGTGACTTAAATGAGGAAGTGTATATGCTTCCTTCACCTGGATATTTTAAAGAAGAAAGTAACAAGGTTTGTAAGTTGAAAAAATCTTTGTATAGGCTTAAACAAGATCCTAGACAGTGGAATTATAAACTGTCTGAGGCCTTGTTTGAAGCTGGTTTTGAGTAGTCCAAAAATGATAACTCTTTGTTTATAAAAAAACATAGGGAGTTCAGTTTTGTATCTGCTTGTGTATGTTAATGATTTAGTCATAACCGGTAATAGTGAAAGAGAAATTGAGAATTTTAAAGTTTTTTTTTTGAAAAATAAATTCAAAATAAAAGATCTGGGAGAGCTTAAATACTTTTTGGGATTGAAGTTTTGAAAACCAAGACATGGTTGTGTTTGAATCAAAGAAAATATTGTCTTGAGTTGTCTCATGAGTATGGTTTGCTTGCTTGTAGACCTGTTTTAACTCCATTACCTGAAAATATTGTTTTGAATCATAAGGAGACCGAAGATGATAAGTATTTGAAATTTTTTACTGCTTACCAAAAACTTGTTGGAAAATTGATATATCTTAATTTGACTAGGCTAGATATAGCTTTTATTGTACACTAAGTTAGTCAACATATGCATTCTCCTCTACAATCTCACTTTGAGATTGGGATGAGAGTTTTGAAGTATTTGAAATTGGCTCCTGGAAGTGGCAATAGTTTTAGTAAGAGTCAAACTAATTTTAAAGTTATAACTTTCTCTGACTCTGACTAGGATAATTGTCCTATGACTAGGAGATCTGTTTCAGGGTATTGTGTGTTTATTAATGGTAATTTGGTCTCATGGAAAAGTAAGAGACAAAGTACTTTGTCTAAATCATCTGATGAGGCCGAGTATAATTTCATGGCCTCTGCTACTTGTGAGGTTATGTGGATTTTCAAAATTTTAAAGGATTTGGGTATGAATGACAGTTTGTTATCAGTGGATCTATATTGTGATAAAAAAATCTTCAATATAGATTACTGTTAATCCTGTCATGCATGAAAAAACTAAATATTTTGATATTGATGTTCATCTCATTAGAGAAAATGTTTCATCTAGATTGATCAAAACTGTGAGTATTGGTTCTAAAGACCAAACTGCAGATGTGTTAAGAAAAGCTCTTGATTCAGTGTAACATTGAGTTATGGTAAAAAAATTGGGCATGGTTAACTTGTTTGTTTCATCAGTTTGAGGGGATCAAGGAAGGGGGTGTTAAAATTATAACATCTTTTACCAAACTTATGAAACTGCAGGGTTATAACTAGTTTCACTAATGTTTAACTTTGAGATGTGTTTGTTAAGTTTGTGTATGTGCAGGGTGGAAAGTGTAAATTGGGCTTATATAAGGATTGACACCAACTAGGGTTTGCACACTTTTAATTCATCCATTTCTCACACAGTGTTGGTCTTTCTCAGTGATAATCCATCTCCAGAAGTTTAGTTTGTTAGGGATTGTAGTTTGGTTTCCTGTATTATCAAGATCATCTTGATCTCGACAGTTTGATACATTATTGGTTAGGATTCGGGTTGTGTGAGTCTTATATACTTTATATATCACCTTATAGAGGGATTATCTTGTTTCTTTGTATTGTTGGTAAGCACCCGGTTGGGGACTTATCTTCTGTGTATATTGTTTTCATAATAAGAATAAATTACCAAGGGGTGGTTGGTTGAGTGATAAGATCTTGTGTTAGTTTTTTTTATACCATTTTTATATCTAGCTCTTAAGATCTTCCAATTTATGATTCAGTTAAGCAAAAACGAGTCGATCATGCATAGGATCTTAAAAGGCATATGATCTTAAGTAGGATCTCATCTTACCATAGAATCGTAAAATCCAAATCCGAATTGATCTTACTTACCTTAAATTAGGGGTGTGCAAGAAACCGAAAAACCGAACCTGAACTGAAAAAAACCGAAGAACCGAAGCCAAAAAAATCGAAACCAATTGAAAAATCGACGGTTCGGTTTTTATATTTTGAAAAAACCGAAGTTTTTGGTTCGGTTTGGTTTTAGCTTTAAAAACCGACCAATAGAAACCGAACCGACATTTAAAGTCAAAATAATATATCTTGTTGTTCATAAATAATATAAGTACTTTATCTTGATATCTTCCTTTTACATTATTGTTGTCAATGATGCATTTCAAATGTGTGATAACTCTGCTATTATTTTATTTCATAACAATATACATACACAAATGTGCTTTAAGGTAAAAACAAAAATGGGTACCCAATGCCTATATATACCCGACCATTTCCATGCATGCTAAGTACAAACAACTCACACTCACTTTTATTTAACATGGCTGTTCACAAAATTTCAAGTGTGGTTTTCTTGGTGTTTTTAGGTTTGGGCATTAGTGCGGCGACTAGAGCTCTCTTGACTTATGAAGAGAGTATTCACTATGCTCATGTTGGTGTAGAAGGTGGTGGTGGTGGTGGTGGTAGAGGTGGGGGTAGTGGCGGTGGAGGAGGTGGTGGTGGCGCAGAACATGGTTCTGGATATGGTGGCGGAGCTGGAGCTGGTGAAGGTAGTGGTGCAGGGTATGGAGGTGGTGCTGCTGGAGGTGGAGGGGGAGGTGGTGGTAGTGTAGGAGGTAGTGGTGGTGGAGGAGGAGCACATGGTGGCGGTTATGGTGGTGGAGAAGGAGGTGGGAGTGGTGCTAGATATGGAGGTGCGGGAGGATCCGGTGGTGGAGGAGGACATGGTGGTGGTGGTGGAGGTGGAGCAGGAGCTGGTGGTGGTGCTGCTGGAGGAAGTGGATATGGTAGTGGAGGTGGTGCTGGTGGGGGTGCTGGAGGATCACATGGTGTACATGCCGGAGGAGGAGGCGGTGGTGGTTCAGGAGGAGGAGGTGGAGGTGGTGGTGGTGCCGCTGGTGGTGGATATGGGGGTGGTAGTGGCAGTGGTGAAGGTGCTGGCCATGGTGGTTATATCCCTTGAAAAGTTCTCTCCAAAATTGACAATGTGTCAATGACTCTGATCCTTTTATACCATCATATGATAATAAGATTGGAACAAAGAAATGTCATTAAGGCTAATGTTCTTCTATATATGTATATTCGATGCATTTGAGTGTGGCATCATCGATTTGTAATCTTATTCCAAGTGTTAAAATGAAGTGATTGTATGTTTGTTAATACCTAACTATCAGCCTTGGTTAAATTGCATGCAATCCTTGAATCGACACTAACTTGAGACACAAGTTATTGACTTACATATGATACCAATTTAAAAGACAATTTGGCTCAAGTGATTGTACGAAGCAGGAATGTAATAGTTGGTATTACACGATATACCGGATCAAGCTCAAATATGGATCTGGTCCATTAGGTCTATTAGGGTTTCTAGTATCTTCTATATAATGTACTATAAATGCATATCAATAATACAATACTTTAAATGTGGTTTTATCAATCTAACATGCATGGGCGGACCTTAGTGGAGACAGGGAGGGCCACGGCCCTCCCAAAACTTTGAGGTTTTACTTATATTTTCTCAAAAGAAATAGAACTTTGACCTCCCAAATTAACCGATATAGCACTCGGCCCTCCTTGTAAATTCACCAAAGTTCCGTCTATGCTAACATGGTGTCAAAACCTCAAGTTCCTCTCCCACAAAAACCCTAAAAAGTTTATTCGATCTTCTTATTAGTTGACTATAAACTTTTTTCTTTTCTTTTTTTTATTATTTACTTGCTTTGCTTGCTTACTTTGTATTAATCTTGTCATATCATCATGACGGAAAACAAACCACAACCAAATCCGCCCAAACAACTAATTGATAAAGTCTATCCAATCTCTAGCATCAAGGCTAATGTATCCCCACACCCCTTGATCCACACACCTAGGTGGTTAAGTTAAGCCGCCTCCTCTAGCCATCCCGTCAAACCCTGTTCACCACCCATTTATTCCTTAAAAACAATTTTTGGCTAAACCCCTAACTACTTTATGTATTGGCCTTAACTTTTTAACCATTTGGTATTAATTGGCGCGGTCAACTTCATTCTCTTCATTTTCAATTTTGTACAAAATATAACTTGAATCACCTCCGTCGGCTACTGGACACGCCACCACGCGCCGCCGATAGTTGACTGTTGAAAAACAATTATGCTTTTCTTTTATTTTTGTTCCTTTTGCTTTTGCTGTTGATGCATGATGAAGATCAATCCCGCTTGCTGTCAAATGTCGTCATCAAAATTAATTTTTGGGTTACTTTGTTTCCTTTGCTACCGTTTTATTTTGCTTTTGTTGCTGCAAACGAAGATTTGTCTCTGTAAGATTATTGATATCATAACACCGCTGATGATTAGTGTGTGGATTATGAGTTTTAGAAAGAGAGAGAGAGAGAGAGAGAGAGAGAGAGAGAGAGAGAGAGAGAGAGAGAATGGGATGTTTAGAGAGAGAAACAAAATATGCATGATTAGATTAAAGTGAACATCCAACCCTCTCCCTTGAGAGGATAGGGCTATTTATACATGATTCTTACACCCTCCTTCGGGCTATGGATCAGACATACAGTGGGTAAAGACCCGTCCTTCTTTCACGGTGTTACATACGCTAGTATATAACTACTAAATAACGATAAGTCTACGAGCTAACTTATGCTAGACTATAGTTGGGGTAACCGACACTTCTATATGGATTTACTAAATCCTAATAATCTCCCCCTAAGGGAGGTCACCCGATGAATTACATTTTGTATCATAGCATTCTATTGTTAACTTCATGCTCGAGCTCGTAGACTTTGAAACTTTCATATAACCAACTTTGCACCTTCAGTAGTGTTTCTTTGGCATGAATGTTTCATTGTCATGTGATCACGAGCTTTCATTGAGATCATCAACTACATTGAATCTCCAGCTCATCTTTTAAAGTATTGCCATTATGTGATGTTGTGACTTTTGGACCGACATGCTCACAGTTTTGGATCATAACATCTTTTCATCAGAGTTGAGGAAGCTTTGTTGTATGTTTTGATTGTCATGATTTTCTTCAAATACGAGTAAGTGATGTGAGCATGCAGTTATGAATTGACGTCTCATTGGCCATCAGCGGCAATCATCGGGAGTTCCTGCAAACGGCAGTTAGCAATAAACACACAAAAGTGTCTTTGTTTACTTTCGTTGAATAGGGTTGCAAGAACCACGGTTCCCCGTTGATCAATATAAATACAACATGTGATCAAGTAGAATTCTGAAGAATCTCCTTGACAGGGTTTCGCAGCTGTACTAGCTGTTCTCAAACCGGCGCATCTCAAAGCAGATAACACGGAGTGAGTGAACCAGCGAATTAACATTCACTGATTGATGAGAAATAGATTTGATAAACAATCGCGTATTGTTGAATAAAGAGTTTTACAATACGACAAAGGTTTTATGAACTAAATCAAGATTAACTCAAAAATACTTTTGTTTGTAAACATTAGTGCGCAGTCGATGTGCTAGAAAAACAATTTTTGAGCACATCGAAAGGTTTTTCCAAAAGTATCCGTCAATTCATAACCTGAAAAAAGGTTGATTCAGATGTGAATCTGCCCATTGTTTCTTTCCAGTTGTCACAAGTTTGATCTTTTTGAAAGATCTCACATGTCACCCACCAAGAGCTTGTTTGATGTTGGCTCTAGAAGGATTTCCATCTTCATAGTGAATATTTTACATATCACTCGGATGTTCTGGCAATACCACGAGGATAATGCGTATGACTCTCAATATATATGCTTACTTTCCACATTGTGTGAAACAGCAAGTCTTCATGAATTGTGTGTCCTAATAAGATTTATTGTGATGATCTCTTGGCTCTAGATTCAAAAGTGCATTTTGGTTTCCTATGCGAAGACTAGGGAGAGGGTCTCCTTCTTCAATATCAACTATCTCTAAGAGCAAGTCGATAGATTATGTAGGTTCCCCGTGAGAATGAAACAAGTCCTTTTAATAGAACTTGAGTAGCTTGGGAAGTTTGGTGCAGCGCGTCACTGGGACCATAATGTCTTGTCTTCAATACCGGCGATACCTTAGTAACTACATTTGGCATATGTATTGAACCCGGTTTTTGCCCTAAGGTTGAATTATTAGAGGGCTATTTCTTTTCACCCTTTCACATTTCAATTCTTTTTCATTCTTCAACACCTTCAGTGCTTACCGAGATTTCATCACTAGAACCTTGTTGGGTTTGTTCCAGTCCTAGCTCTATCTAAGTCAGAACTCTTCCCTTATTCTCACTTTTCTCCTCTTTTTTTTCATCATACCTAAGGCTTTCTACATTATCTAATGGATTGTCCATGGGCAGATCCTTCCGGCTCTAGAGGGATGATGAGAACTAATACCTAGCCTTACCATCCTTATAACTCCAATGCATAAAGTAAAATGGCCGGTCTTGTGGTACTGTTCTTTCCTCCTTGAAACCAAATGAAAAACAATTTGAAAAGCCAATCAAGGTACTTGTGATATAAAATAAAAGTATTGTGTACCTCAATTATTTTTTATCATTTGTAAATGCTCTCACTTAACATGTGCATTGGTTTTTTGAAATCATTTAGCACATGCAGGAAGGAGGTCTTTGAAGTACTTCCATGATCACAATTGCCATAGAGAAACCATTTGAAAATCAATCAAGGTACTTATGTTAAAAACATTGATGCCTTTGTACCTCGATATTTTATTAGATTTTGAAATGTTCCCCCTCAATATGTGCATCAATTTATGAAAACGTTTAGCACATATGGGAGAGTAGCCTATACTTTGAGTCGTAAAAGATCAAAATTTATCAGATTTCATATTTATATCCTTTGAGGTTTTGGATCCTAGGTGATTTAAATATGTTAGAAATATTTGGAGAAAATGTGGTCTGATTAAATATATTCTGATAAGAAACATTACAGTCCTCCCCCCTCAATTTGAGAGGGAGATTACAAGCCACAATCATTACACTACTATTCACTACAGAGTTTTTATATACACTTATTACAACACGACACCACACATAAAAGTTCAAAAATTACAGAGATGATATGATCATTCGGTTCTCTGTAGAAGTTTGTATTTTCCTTCACGAACTCTTCCACCTACAAAACTTTCCAAGCTGCAGAAGTTTCTCCTTGTCTTGAGCCTGTTCTTATAGCAAATATGAAGGCCTCACTCATTTCCACATCCTATTCAGTCTAGAACCTACTACTCGTCCCTAGTCTCATCCTGATCTTATATTCATTCACCCTGTAGTCTAAAGCTTCTTCAATTTGTCGGAGAGTACCATCGCTAAACTTATATAACTCATTAAGCCTCATGAGCATCCTGACCTCGTATTTGTCACTAAAGATAACAGCTCATGGAGATTCGATCACTGAGTAGTCATGTTTGTATTCAAATCCTTTAGCTTCCCACCGAGGCTTAGTTAGGTTGAATTGAGTCTGGTAGCTCTTAATCCCAAGCTGAAAGTCTCCCACTCTTTGTCTGATGACTAAACCTCTTATCCATAAATTGACTACTACAGCAAGAGTCTTCTGTTCACAAGGGGGTAGATGATCTAGATGACCTTGGAGGTTCAACAAATAAAGATCTTCAAAATCATTGGGATATAAGTTCTTGAAGTCGTTCTCCTCTATGACATGTTCTTTCTTATCATCTCTGCGGAGGACAATTTTCTTCAGGTGTCGTACCCGTACATGGGAAAGATCTCTACATTAACCACACTTAAGATACGCATGTGCGTTCGTACAGCTCTTCGACTCTTTTCAGCACCGTGTCTGTCAATGTAGAAGCGTTTTTTGTGAAACCACCAGTGTGAGATCCTATACGAAGCATCGATGTCGTACTCATACTCCTTTTCAGCCCAAAATTGATCAGAAGCCGTATTCTCTAAACCTGCATCAGGATAATGTGCAGCCTTCATTTTGGAGATTGATAGAGCAGGTCTGCTATCCTTTTTGCCGACGCGCAAATATTCCCGATCCTTATTGAAGAAGAACTCGGATTGAATAGTGGCTTGACCAGGTAGACCTCCTAGTGGGAGTGGTTTGTTGATATTTTGAGCACATTATCGTGCACTTGATCTGTTAGTATTTTGTAACACTCTTCCATCTGGTATTGCAATTGAGCCACGTCCGGATGGAAAGCCTTGACAATATTATAAGCAGGGCCGTCTAGATCTTTTGGTGTGAGCTTTGTGATCCCTTGCTTCTCACAATACCATATTTTATGAAGCTTCCCGTATCCTCAGTTATGTTCAGCAGTGAGTCCTCTGGTGGAGCAACATGGTTGGCAACAATGGCACTTTCCCAGTTGTGGTCCAGAGTATTCAGATCAGATGCAGGAATAGACCAAGTCGGTTCTGGAGTTGCAGGTCGTTCTTCCTTCCACCATTCCTGAGTCATTGCTTTAGTAGGAGCAGACCAGGTTGACTCAGAAATTTCAGCATCATCTTCTCCTATGAATGTGTTCCACCAGTCCTTGTTCCGATTCACCTTTGGAATATGTTTGTTGGAAATATCCTCTTCGTCTAAATCAGACTCCTGGCTAAGAATTGATTCCTCATTCATTTCATGATCTTCAGGAATTGGAGAGAATGCCGAAGTGTATCTTGAGTCAAATGTTGTCCAGACAGCATGTGTTGAAGATTTGGCTAACTTAGAAGAGCCTTGGCTAGCTGAGGATCCTGGTTGACCTGATGATGATGGAAGAGGATCGAAGGTGGTGGATTTGTCTTTGTAGCATCAGAAATACCAGAAGTTCCTCCTGTTCTTGATGAACCTGCAGCACCTGAAGATGGAGGAGGAGGTGGCGGTGGAGGAGACCCAGATGGTGGTCTTGGGAGATCATGTGTCCTCTTATTCTTTTGCTTGCATTCACCGATATCCTTCAAATACTGAACATAGTTATCACGATCTATGGATTTCCGAAGAGCTTCGTATAGCAGTGTGTGGTCTTCATGCTCCTTGTATTCTTCAGTCTCATACATATGTTGTTGCAGAATCTCTTTCATGTCGGATGTAGGGAGATCTCTGAACCTTGTATACAGAGGAGCTTTCATTGCCCATTCGACCACTTCTTTAACTTGTTCTTCAATCGCATTAGTCACTTCATAGTCGAAGTCAAGACGTTTCATCTTAGACCGATGAAGATCAAGATGTTTAACTTTGTTCGGTAGGTTTTTCTTTTCATGGGCTTCAAGTAGTTTCAGAGCTTCTTCTAGTTGCAGCTCTATCTTTGTGTTTGTAGGTGGTGGTGGTGGGAGTGCGGTTGTAATTATTGTTGTTGTAGTAGCCGAGGTTGTAACGGGAGGTGGAAGTGCAGTTGATGGTGTTGCTATTTATGGTGTTGGTGTAGGAACCGGCATCGGTGGAATAGTAGATGTATCATGTTGAATTGTGACTGAAACCATGGATACGACCTCTTTTTCTTCATTGGTCTTTTTCGCTTCAGCATCAGACGGTCTATCTACGATGAATTGGTCCCCAAAGTTAAAATCTTGTTCAAGGTTTTGATACGAAGATAGGGTTCCAGTAGAGTTTTTTATTTCATATAGGTGCATTTGGTCGTCAGTTCTTTGCTTGAGATTTTCCTGGATATTAGGATAAGCTTGATTCACGAACTCATCTGATGTAAACCCACTATCTTGAATGACAATCTCCATTTCCTTGTTCCCTAAGTCAGACTCTTCAATGGTACCAGTTTTAGTATGAGTCTCCATCTGGACTTCTGGTTCATTCATGTCAACATTACCACCCTCGGTATCCAGAAATTCTGACTCAGTGTCACTAGACTCGACATTGAGTTCAGGATTTTGTGAATGTTCCTCTTCAGCTCCACTTGACTCCTTAGCTTGTCATGTTTCTGTGCTTCGCTTCTGGAGTATGTATTTGCTTGTGGTTTTGAGAGCTGGAGAGGAGATGGTCAACAGCGTCCGATCAACCTGCTCAACTTCCTCAACTCCCTTTCCCTTACCTTCAACTACAGGAAGGGAGTGACGTTTCCCAGAGTCTGGTTCTTCAATGGTCACACCCTTCCTTGATCGTCTCGTCGACTCCTCTTGTTCCACTAAACTAGCTTCAATGCCTTGTTGAAGGTCGATATCATCAACATCATTGAGAGCAGGCTCAGTTCTTTGTTTCTTTGATCCTCTTTCATTTCTCGTTCCACTTTTTCTCTTCTTCTTGCTTAGAATAGATGGATCGACGGTAGTAGGCTTATCTTGATGCTTCTTGGAAGAGTAGCATAAGATGATTTGGTGGATCTGTGAGTTGGTTTTGTTTTGCTTGTTGATTTGGTTGGGGTAGGTGTAGGTGTAGGTGATTCACCGGCGATAGACTTGGTCGCCTTGTCCAGATAATCTTGGAAGTATGAGGCATTGAGAATATCGTCAGTGATGAGAGCATCTGGTACAGCTTTGCCAAAGATATCCTGATTCGAACCTTTAGCTACAAATTTCAGATATCTAAGAATATGCTCTGATGTGGCTAGATGAAGTGCAGATTCGCTTCTTGGATGGAATTGATGCTTGGCCTGAAGGTGTTTGATAATAAGCTTGGAGAATCAGATGCTAGGGATCACCCGCTTATGCACTGTGTTCTTGCCTTTGACATTTCGTGTTGTCATTTCTTTGTCAGGGATGAAAGTGTGAATCGATTGCGTGAACTCCTCCCAGATTAATTCAGCATAGTCCATTTTATGTTAATTCACCACGCCCTTGGTCTTTCAAACCCAGAAGATTTTCCTGTGAGGCACAGGTTGAGTATGGTGGTGATTGCCCTCTATTGCTGATACATTTCATTTGTGATTACCGCAGATATGTTTTTGACAACAGACGGATACCTCAAGTCATTGACAAACTTGATTAATTCGTCGGTGGTTGGCGGAGGTGTGAAAGGGTTGTTTGCATTCTTTGGTGTGATTTGTAGGGCGTCTCGAATGGTGTCCTTGGTCAGTACATACCATGTTTCATCCAGCTGACAACTGTAATCTGCTGTGATTTTATCCCATTTAATCGTATCCCAAAACTGCTGAATGTAGATTGAGGGGATTGTGGAGCATAACGTAAGAGCACTGAAGAAGTTCGTATGATTCAGTATATCCACTGCAATCTTGTAGATAGGGTTTGGTTGAGTTTTGTCCATATCTATGAAGCAGTTGTTTTTCCCAATCGGAACCCAGTCGGCATACGGAAGAATCTCTTCATCAGTACGTGTGGGTGGTGGGATAAAAGCAGCTTGGTTAACTGGTGCATTGATGTCAGCCATTGTATCTGTACCAATCACATCCACAAACAAAGATATATGCATGATGATTATATTAGATGAGAGATAAAGCTTTGACGATAAGGACATGTGTGATCAAACACCAAGGCATTGGGAATCATAAGACATAGTCATAGAATTAAAAATAAGACACACTCCCGTGATAATGTCATTTTGAGCAACATTACAAGATAGACAAGACTCTGTTTTGAAAACTTGTGATGATCAAGTCTCAATTGACAAATCTCAAGAGGACAAGTCGCAACTTAGTTAATACACCAGGGACAAAACGCAGGATAAAAAAACGCAAACAACAACCCTCAATCATACCATACTTTATATGACAAAACGCAGCAGACAAATCGCAACACAACAAAATGAAGTGTGGACAATTCGCAATGACATAAGTCTAAGTAGGTCAAAACATAGCAGAGAAAACGAAAGTGACAAAACGCACTACTCTTAGACAAATCGCAACAATATTTTAAAAATTTTCAAAGTGGGTCCTATATATTATAACAAAGTAATCTTTAATAGACAAATCGCAAGACCAGAGATTTGACACAAAACGCATCTGATGCAAGTTTTACTGACCAGGTCTTAATATTTATAGTGTCTCGCTATACCTATGGTCTACCCTAATGCACTAACGGGCAGTGTACCCGGTCGTGTGTAGTGTAGTAAATGGTAAAGCCGAGGTCGTCCCAAGAGCTATGTGTGTTGGATTATTACTAAGTCTAATTGTCACAGAATAATAATGGTTTTGATAGGGATTTAATTAATTAAACTACTAATGCAGAATATAAAATAAAAGCAAATAAATGGTAAAGGGAAATCAATAGAGGAGTAGTGGTGCTAACCTAGTCAGTCCTCCTAGCTAGTTATGTCTACGTCTACCTACTTCCAATTACTTCAGGTGGGGTCAAATTCGAGAGGACAGCATTTGGTCAATTCGCCGTAAACTATCAGCAAAGATGCCACCACATGAGAAATCAGGCGCACCGTCATAAGTCCTGTTGTTCCTGGTCCCCTAAGCTGAGTCATTAAGTACCGCTACATGCTAGATTCTAAATAGTGAGTGCCCGGCCGTTAGGAACTTAGACACTACACCCCCCCCCCCTCAATTCTTAAGTTCATCCAAACGATAGGTGATCAGTTGGTCAAATCGCACAAGTAGAAAGGGTCGTCAGTTGGTCATATCTTACCCTTCCCGTCTCAGTCCGCTCACCTAGGGTCAGTTGGTCATATCTCCTAGGTAATTGGCCTCTATCGCCATTCAAAACTACCGAACCAAGGGTGACTACCAAAGAACTATGCATGCATACACTTAGAAATAATTGTACGGAAGTAAAGGTAAACGCAAACAAAACAATTAAGGAATCATAACTAGGCTAGCACCAAAGGGTGCTTAGCCGCTCATATTAATCATGCAAATCAATTCAATATTCAAGGGTACGAAATACATGAATTGAAAGTAAAAGAAATATAAAACGCTAAAGCTTATCGTAATGGTGTGACTTCTCCCTTGGAAACAGCTCCGTATGCTCCCCTAGACCTGCCTTGAGCTTTTTCCCACGTTCTCAGAGTGTTGTGTGTGGAATGGGATGCTTTGAAATGCTGGAATTCGTGGGGTATTTATAGGCCAGGTCTGGGTTACAGCGTAACCAATAGAGAAGTTACGCTGTAACCTTCTATTTCTTCGTAAATGCACTAGATCTGCTAGTTATGGCGTAACCTTATAAGTGGTTACACCGTAGTCTTCAATAAACTCGGTTACGTCGTAAGTAATGCAGTAGTTACGGCGTAAGTATCAGCGGCGTGGAACCTCTTTTGACCTAATGGAGTTACGTCGTAACCTTTGGGAAGAGTTACGCCGTAACCTCTTGATAAGTTGGACTTCTGGGTCACGCAATAGTTACGGCGTAATGTGATAGACGAGTTACGCCGTAACTTCTTCAAAATAGGCATAATGTGATAAATCTTTAGTAATGTTTCCATTTCCGCGTCTCTTTAGCTCCAATGCTCGTAATTTACCTGAAAGTGGAAAACAATGGAAAACAAGCGTAAATCCATATAAATGATATAAATAACGAGCATTATCGGGGGAAATTGACACTTAATATTCAGGACTATTTTATGTTATCAAATATCCCCCCACTTGAACTCTACTTGCCCTCAAGTAGACCTTATTAGATAGATTCCTAAAAAGATATCTCCCAAAACCTGGAAAATATGAGTTTACAAATCTCTTATGCTAGAATAAAACAAAGCCGAACACCTCCCGAATGGGGAACAAACACTCAAATCTCCCAACTATTCTAAGTGTCAATTTCGGGGTGATCACTCAATCGCACAGTCATAGCATGTATTCTATCATAAGCTTGGCGGTTACACAAATCTCCACCACTAGAGTTAAGGGCTAAACAATTCTCGAAGGCAATATGGGTAGACACGACAAAGGTTAAGGGGTGACTCGTCATTACTAACATGTCACGGCGAAGTGGCCAAAATCAATGATACATGACCAAATCCATGGCCAAGACACCAAAGATTGCTCGATGCATCACCTAGACACGCTTCATGTCTAAAGGGTAGGATAAGACATGGGATATATAATTGGTGTAAAATGAAAAACAAGCAGGTAGTCTAAATCTATAACCAAGTCATCACCACTTACCATCCGCCCAAAGTTCAAGCTTAGAAGTCTATAGACCGGATCATGAAATGCAAGGTAGATGCATCATTAGAGGACGTCGTGATGGGCATACTACATTTTCTTCTTCTGTTGGCAAAACCACCAACTCCAATCTTCAAATGTGACCGAGGTGGCCTCCTCGATACTAATCAATAAAGCTTTCTACTATAGTGCGTATAACATGGCACTTTACAATATCATAACTCAATCAACTTTTTTTTTTACATAACATAACATAATATCCCCCCACTTGAGATGAACAATGGGAATTCGGGGGGTCTTCAATGATCTTTATAAATGTTGTCGATGAAAGCGTGATTTCCAAACCTTTCCACTCGAACATTAAACTTAGGCAAATGATGACTTCCCAATCACAAATAAAGACTACAGGGTAGGCTAAGGTGTATAGGTGTAACGAAACAATATATTGGGTTGACAAAATGAAAGGAATGCCCCAGAAGGGTGTATCTAGGGGTATCTTGCACTAAAGGGGAGTGCAACAAAAGGGTTTCACATGGGGGTCGAAAAGTCGAGGTGACTAATCGATAGACTCACAGCGGTAGGCTGTTTGGGTGATGATCCTATAATTTTGCCTTCTAAAACTGAAAAGTCCAAATACATCGAGCTAACTCAACATACCTCGTCTATGGTCGCGAAATGATGCAAAGGCCAAGTTCTAAAGTTTACAAGCTACCGGCACACTCATAATTTGGTGGATTTGGGGTAAAATATTAGAAACGGATAAGGCTAATCTCACCATGTAATGTCAAGGGTTGTATGTGCTCGGCTAAGGTCTAATCTAGTTAGGTTCGGAAAAACATGTCAAAATTTTCAAAATGACATAATTTTTCAAAATAAACTAGAAAAATGAGGGCGAAATAAAGTTCAAGAGATAATTCTACTCCCGTCCCCCCACTTGAATTGTACAAAGTCCCTTTTGTACTAGGCATTAAAATAAAGGTGAAGAGAAAGGTAGAATTAGAGCGAGAACTTCCCTGAAATTTGCTCCAAAAAGAAGAAGGCCCACGAGAAAGAATCGTGCCTTCGTTTAAGCGTCATGAACAAACTTTAATCCCTGAAATCACAATACCGACAAGCATAATTCTAAAAAGAAAAAATAAAATGAAAAACAAACCTAACTCACTTTCGTAGGAATCACGGTTGCATTTAGCGAATGCAACAAGCCTTTTAAACCACTTGGTGTCCCAAGTGGACGAGTGAAGTCTCGTGAGGGTTTACAGGGAACACACCCACAAAGTTCATTTAAAAACTAATACAAGGTTACTGTGTTTTAAAATGAAAGAATTAAAGCAGAGGAGAGTTACGTCGTAACTCCTATGAGGGAGTTACGCCGTAACTGGCAAAACCTGGTATGAGCTGTGAAGCGAGTAGTTATGGCGTAACCACTGAGATGGAAATACGCCGTAATTGGTAATGCGTCAAGAATTCTGCTGCTAAAATGTTTGTTACGGCGTAATCACCAAGATGAGTTACGCCGTAACTCTGTTCAGATCAGCAACTGGAGCAGTAATTACTTCTTTGTCTCCTGCAACAATGGTTAGAAAACACAAAACCCAACAGAAAGGAAATAGAAACAAAAGAAAGGGATAATTCGGGTTGTCTCCCGAAAGAGCACTTTTCTTTATTAGTGAGTCTTTAAGTTAGACTCAGAGCCGCGGGGCTCCTATGGGGGCCTTTGAACATCCCCGACTTCTTCCATGTCTTTCATTGAATAAGGCTGGTCCCAAACATGCGGTGAAACATAACGAGTCATGGAGTATCTTTTTTGTAGAAAATTAGCTCGTGCCCATTCGAAACGAAACCTAGCCTCTTCTTCCTCATCAATTTGAACATACCCAAACTTTACTCGTAACCAATTTTCAAATGAGATCCCCCTGTATCCTACATTGCTCCTCTTATCTTCGTCAAAACATGCCCATTCTTTGCGTTTGAGCCATTTAGGTTCAGGGTATTTTCCTCCATCGCAAATCTTGTGATTGGGGTTACATGTAGGCCATGCCAAGGTGTATTCATCGTGCATCATAACTGGTTCGCAGAAATGAATGGTCCAGTTAATGTCGGAGAACCATTCGCAAAAAGCACTATGCTCTTGTAATCACTTTTTTCTGATATCTTCTTCTTTTTCCCAGCACCACCAAACTTTTGCAGCTTCTTTAATCGTCCGAATGAGATACTCCCCTCCTCCATTACATCCTTTTGGAAAGGGGAACATGTGGGAAATATTACTCTGGTCCCTTCAGGTAAAGGAACACAACAGTGAACTCTTCCTTTTACAACGTAACTGGAAACAGAAAACGGGATCTCTTCCTCATCATCATCATTGTCGCTGGATTCGGACTCCTGCAAATGGCTAAAAGATGAAGGTGGAAACCTATCGGAGTCATCTAATTCTATTTTTGATGGTTCCTTTGTAATAATTTTGTCTGGCTCAAGGCTCAAGGTTTTATTCAATTTAAACTCCACTATATCTCCATAGACTCCACCGTAACGTGCCAATGTGTCAAGGAATGGTTTACCAAGAATTAAATGTTCCTTTTTGTCTTTTACATTATCGACTACCACAAATTTGGGGGCTGAGGTAAATTTATCGACCTTTATGCACATACCACCTATAATACCTAAAGGGGTAATCTTAGTTTCAGTACCTGAATGAATCACGATATCCGTTTCCCAAAGGTGGATTATCCTCAGTTTTAAGAATATGGATAGAGGCATGATGTTTACACAAGACCCAAAGTCTACTACCCCCAAAATATCAATTTTACCAGCAGAACACGGAATGATAACCCCGCTTGCACTAACATCCTTAACCGAGAATAAACTTGATCCTAACCTGGATATGCCTTCCGGAGCATGGTTACGCCGGAACTCAGGGAAGTAGTTACGGCGTAACTCTTCCTGTTGGTCGGTATTCGCTACATCCAATATGTCGATTGAAGAAATACATTCCTCAATCACTTTCTGAGAATCATTGGTGAAAACAGCATTGCATTCCTCCTTACGCTCGGCTTCAATAAGTTCAATTCCATCAATCTCAGCACTGAGTTTTTCGATCATTGCTCCAAGATTTTTTAGGGTTTCGTCGTGCCTGGAAAGATTCTTATTTTTGTTTTCGTGGAAACATTTTAACCAAATATCTTGTTCTTTTTGTTTCTGGGCCGAAGTCTCCAGGAATTTGTTAATTGTATCTTCAAGACTGGGCTTTCTTTCTCCATAAGGCCCACGGTTGTAATTTCCACGATAACTATTTCGATTATCACCGTAAAATGGTCGATTTTCTCCATACTTAGCTTCTTCAATATCCTCTTCGTCCATATGAGGACAATTCTTCGTAAGATGTCCTCCTCCACAGCTTTCACAACCCACTTGGATGGCATGAACGATTTCTCTGACCTTCAGCATATCTCGACTGAGACTTTCAATTTTACTAGCGATTGCTGCAATTCCGTCGAAACTTCCGCCTTGGTTTCTTTTACTTCCACCGTCGTGCCATATTTGAGAATGGTCCGCCATTTTTTGAATGGCTTCAATTGCAGTAGTAGAAGTCATGTTCGGGATAGGTCCTTGATAGTCCAACATCTGTCTTGTAGTTACATTCATTCCTTTGTAGAAAATATTTACCTTCTGTTGGTTATTTAGATCATTGGTAGGACACTTATAAAGAAGATCGTTGTATCTGTCCCAAGCTTGATACAGAGTTTCGTCGTTTTCTTGTTTAAAATTATGGATCTCCAAAAGTTGATTAGAAATCTTTGATGGCGGGCAATATCTTTGAATTAAGTGTTTCTTTAGTAGCGCCCATGTATTAACTGCCCCGGCGGGCAATCTTTCGATCCGTCTTCTGGCTGCTCCAGTGAGAGTCATTGGGAAGACCCTAAGCATAACAGCATCATGAGACACGCCCGGAATGTTGAAAAGGCTAGCGATGTATAGGACATTTTCAACGTGCTCATATGCATCTTCGTCCCTGTTTCCTGAAAAAGGGTTAGCGCGAAGCTCCCTCATAAACTGGTCTTTAATTTCGAAACGAACATCTGCTCCGATTTCCGGTCTTACGAGACCCGGCCCTTGTTCCGCTCTTGTCAACGCCAAGTATTCCTCAAGAGTGAGGTCATCGATGTTAACAACTTCCATGGTACCTGAAAACTTGAAATATGATCGTGAGAAAAGTTTAACAATGAAATGAAAGACTTAATATCAATCCTAATATGACTCCCCGGCAGCGACGCCAAAAACTTGATGCAGGTTTTACTGACCAGGTCTTAATATTTATAGTGTCTCGCTATACCTATGGTCTACCCTAATGCACTAACGGGCAGTGTACCCGGTCGTGTGTAGTGTAGTAAATGGTAAAGCTGAGGTCGTCCCAAGAGCTATGTGTGTTGGATTATTACTAAGTCTAATTGTCACAGAATAATAATGGTTTTGATAGGGATTTAATTAATTAAACTACTAATGCAGAATATAAAATAAAAGCAAATAAATGGTAAAGGGAAATCAATAGAGGAGTAGTGGTGCTAACCTAGTCAATCCTCCTAGCTAGTTACGTCTACGTCTACCTACTTCCAATTACTTCAGGTGGGGTCAAATTCGAGAGGACAACATTTGGTCAATTCGCCGTAAACTATCAGCAAAGATGCCACCACATGAGAAATCAGGCGCACCGTCATAAGTCCTGTTGTTCCTGGTCCCCTAAGCCGAGTCATTAAGTACCGCTACATGCTAGATTCTAAATAGTGAGTGCCCGGCTGTTAGGAACTTAGACACTACACCTCCCAATTCTTAAGTTCATCCAAACGATAGGTGATCAGTTGGTCAAATCGCACAAGTAGAAAGGGTCCTCAGTTGGTCATATCTTACCCTTCCCGTCTCAGTCCGCTCACCTAGGGTCAGTTGGTCATATCTCCTAGGCAATTGGCCTCTCAAAACTACCGAACCAAGGGTGACTACCAAAGAACTATGCATGCATACACTTAGATATAATTGTACGGAAGTAAGGTAAACGCAAACAAAACAATTAAGGAATCATAACTAGGCTAGCACCAAAGGGTGCTTAGCCGCTCATATTAATCATGCAAATCAATTCAATATTCAAGGGTACGAATTACATGAATTGAAAGTAAAAGAAATATAAAACGCTAAAGCTTATCGTAATGGTGTGACTTCTCCCTTGGAAACAGCTCCGTATGCTCCCCTAGACCTGCCTTGAGCTTTTTCCCACGTTCTCAGAGTGTTGTGTGTGGAATGGGATGCTTTGAAATGCTAGAATTCGTGGGGTATTTATAGGCCAGGTCTGGGTTACGGCGTAACCAACAGAGGAGTTACGCCGTAACCTTCTATTTCTTCGTAAATGCACTAGATCTGCTAGTTACGGCGTAACATTATAAGTGGTTACACCGTAGTTTTCAATAAACTCGGTTACGTCGTAAGTAATGCAGTAGTTACGGCGTAAGTATCAGCGGCGTGGAACCTCTTTTGACCTAATGGAGTTACGTCGTAACCTTTGGGAAGAGTTACGCCGTAACCTCTTGATAAGTTGGACTTCTGGGTCACGCAATAGTTACGACGTAATGTGAGAGACGAGTTACGCCGTAACTTCTTCAAAATAGGCATACTGTGATAAATCTTTAGTAATGTTTCCATTTCCGCGTCTCTTTAGCTCCAATGCTCGTAATTTACCTGAAACTGGAAAACAATGGAAAACAAGCGTAAATCCATATAAATGATATAAATAACGAGCATTATCGGGGGAAATTGACACTTAATATTCAGGACTATTTGATGTTATCAGCATCGCAGCTAAAATGGACAAAACGCAATCATTGGATTATAGACAAGTAGCAACTAAGAATATATAACCAAATTCCAACATAGAACAGTTTCACCAAATCGCAGTTAAGAACATTATAACAAATCGCAACCAAGCATATTCTAACAAAATGCAACTAAGAACCAGTTTACCAACTCGCAACCAAACACAATCAAACAAAACGCAACTAAGTACACAAACCTTAAAACGCACCTAAGAGACATTGTGACAAACCGCATTTAAGAATATTAACTAATCTAAAATTTTAACCCAGATCATCTAACAGCCAACATATCATATACAAGCTACGCAAACCGAACATGAATCAATTTTAGACAACCCAAACGCATTCATGATCTAACCTAACATCGTTTCCATAGGAACAATTACCACAAGAACGCAAACATAGTATCAATAATCAATTGGACATAATTGAAAAAGAGAGATCACGTAGTCAATAAGAAGGCAACAACAATCATTAATTGATCTAAACCCAGTTGATAAACATGATAAGGGAAACAGACCTATGCAATGAATCGGATTAGTCACAAAAAACCTATTAAAACACACAATATATGAGACTTAGGGTCATGATTATAAATCAGTTGATAACTAATCTTATTAACTAAATCAATAACATGACACATACCAGAAACGATTACAAACAAGATTCACAAGGGGCAAATCGCAGCAGAAAGTATAAAAGGTGTGATGATGTTTGACTGTTTTGATAAGACTTTGACCGGACAAATCGCATAACTATTTATACCCACACACAAGTTACAGTAATTGTCAAAATGACCCATGTGTTTGACAAATCGCAATATTTTTCACATATTGGCATGTATGGTCCTTTAGCTTGACAAAACGCAGTCACATAATCAAAAACTTTAATGCATTTTCAAATTTAGTCCCTCACTTTTCCCAAGGTATATGATAATATGAAAATCTAGAAAGAAGTTAGCAGATAGCCATCAAGTTCCTAAATATAACACATAAGTTGATACCCCATCTAGTATGAGAGTCAGGATAGAGATCAATGAGTTGAAGCAGCTTGACCGAAATTCATAAATTTTGACCATTACTTTCCCCCTCAATCAATGACCCGATTTCAAGTAAGCAAGTGTAGTCATTGATTAATTATGAAAAATTTATGCACGCTTTACTCCAATTGATTTAAAGACACTCTTTTGCACTCTTGTGAAAATAAATACCATTCAGATAAATCATTTGTGAAAAAATATTTGTATGGGCATGTTTTGAAAACCACATCAAAACTTCTGCTCGAACTTCATCTAAAGACACGTGTCATTATTGAATGACATTTCTAGGACTGTATATGTTATAGATACCAGAAGACATGCCTTGAAAACTATATTTGGTATTTTTCAGTTTTTCAAATTTTTATGGATTTTTGTTGGTTTTATATTTTTTGTTAATACAAATAAGCCGTAAAAATGTTTATTTATATTTTACGATCCTCTAATGTTTTGTCGATAACAAACGTAAAATCATTTTAACGAAACAAACAAAATATGTAATTAGTTTGAACTAATAGTTTCTAACACACTTACGTTTTCACATAAAACACTAAAACAAGTATAAGTGATTTTATGATTTAGTATTACATATGTACAACAACTAGTGTTTACATATTTGGGTAAAATATACACATAACTAGTATGTAGTATATTGGGTAATATAAATGGGTAGAAACTTAAGTATCACAACCCATTGACCAAATACGTTGAATGTAGTTGGGTACAACCCAAAGTCCATGACCCATGGAGCTTGACCCATAACCCATTGCATGACATCATGCTTATATTATATATGGATAATATCCATAACCCATGGTATTGACCCATACCCATGTGACTAGGTGCATTGCATTCAAAAGATACATTGTATCTAGTTAAAGACCCATGGATCAACCCATGACCCATAACCAAAATACCCATGGGTAAAGAGGAGCGTCCCACGGATCCCTAGCTTTACGCTAGACGGATCCCTTGTGGGAGGGATCCGTGGGATCCAGGGAACAGTAGACATTTTCCTCTATAAATAGTGAGCCATTTCTTCATTGTTTCTCACCCCTTTCTCACATACTTTCTCCCTGAGTTCAAAACTCTCTAACCCCAGATCCAAGTGATCTATGTTTGTAGTTTTGTTTTTGTGTGATTCTCTAGGTTCCTCTTAAAGGCGAGATCACCACCTTTGAAGCCGAGCAAGCTCAAGTCCATGAGTTGCCATGCTTCCTCATCATCAAGGCTACTAAAGTCCTCTTGTTGATGATTCTTTTCTTTCTTCTAAGAAGTGTAGTGTTGGAGACATTAGTGAAAGATGTCTCAAGTGTCAAGACGAAAACATTAGTGAAAGGTGTCGATCGTCCGTATTATAGGCATTAGTGAAGGGTGCCTAGAAGTCAAGTCACAAGACATTGGTGAAGAGTGACTTGAAGATCTAACTAAAGGCATTAGTGAAAGGTGCCTTAGATGAACATTCGATATGGTGTGTTTCGATGTACAAGATAGATTAGCATTATATCCAAGGATAATGATATCCTTGATGATGTTGTAATAAGGAGTCGGTCTCCTTTGGGATTAGTCGTTGGTGTAGTGTGGGGTAGTAGTTCCTCCATTGTAATGGAACTCGGTATCTAGCCTAGTACCGGATAAAGGGTAGGCGACGTTGTGTTAGGTGTGGTTCACCTTGGTGTGAAAGAACCCGGTGGTTAGCCTAGTACCGGAAAAAGAGTAGGCAACGTTGTGAAGGTTTCTCCACCATAAGGAGTTGGTGTCGTGTAGTGATTACGAACTCTCGAGTAGGTGACTCGTGGAGTGGAGTAGGGCAAGGAAGGTGTCCTTGTAGCCGAACCACTATAAATACTCGCGTTGTGGTTTTGTGCTTCTTACTCTTATCTTTTCATTACATACTCTTATATGTTTGTTTATCAACATCCAACACACATCCAAATAGATTGACATAAGTCGATCTAAATAGTTTAAAAGAAAGTTTTAATTGGCAAAACTATTCAACCCCTCCTTCTAGTTTTCCACATTTTTGTATTTTGCTTTTTGAAAAATATGTACAAAGAACAAGCTATGTACAACGTGGAAAACTGTATAGAGTATACTAGTATTGGATATACTCTCAAATGAGGTTTGTTAAAGCATAAGCCCTGAGCTGAAATGATCAGGAATCATAATATATGCACATCAATTTTGACATTCCGGAGCTCCTGAACCAGGAGGCTTCTGTTCCTTAGGCACCCAGACCATGAGTCTTTTCTTGATAGAATTGATCAATGTACCTGCAAATGAGTGAGGAACACCTGAACTAACATCACAAGTATGTTTGCATTTATGTGGGTTAACAGAAACGGTAACCAGACTTTTGGGAATTTCAAAATCAACCTTGGTGTTGCCATTGGTGGTCAATTTGCTGGTAGGAATCCATATGAGTCCAACATTCTTAAACATTCTACCAGTTGGTATCCACTTAAAGCAAGATCTAGGAGTGTTTGACTTCTTAGGCACAGTGGAAGATGTATCCTTATTCCTAGTTTCTGAGGTTTTATCATTAAGTGTTTTCCTAGGAGAGGGATTAGTTTTATGAGACTTCTTCTATGCACTAGAGGATTTTTTTTTATTCCTAGTCTTAGAAGGTTGAACCTTAGCTTGAGCATTTTCTTTCACTTTCTTGGGATTAGCTTGTGAACTGACTGGCTTTGACAAAACTTCTATCTCATCAACTTGGGAGGCAAACCTTATTTTTTAAGATTTTGGTCGTTCAGATACAAACGCAGTCGGTTGTCTAACAACAGAGCAGTTCCTATTGGGATGTAAAACTGGCTTCCCCAAGATTGATGGGTTTGCAAACTTAGTGTTCACACTTTTCCCTACAGTTTTTCTAAGCTCACTCTTTAAGGCTACTATTGTGAAACTCTTATCCTGAAGTTGAGCTTTGAGATCATCATTTTTGACCATCAAAGAGTTTGTTTGTTCCAAAGACTTAGTTCTAGTTTCTTTGATTGAGTCACTTAGATCTATGTGATGTCTTTTTAAAGTCTCGTTTTCCTTAAGTAATCTAGCCACAAAAAGTTCCAATTCGATGTTTCTAGATTTAATTACATCGATGTCATATTTAGCCTTGACTATATTACTTTTCTCATTTAGGACAGAAATATGTTTCTTCAGATTGTTGATTGTCGAGTCTTTGTCTTGAAGCTGAGTTTTCAAAGTGTTAAATTCAAAAAATTCACCGAATTCAAGAAATTCCGAGTTTTTACATGGGTTGTGAAATTGAAAACTTTCTTTACTTTGTATCACAATTTCAAGTGAAATGCAATGTTTTTCAAGTTATAAAAATCTGTTTGAAAGTTCATCATAAATTTTCTTTTCAACCACATCATTTGTTTTGAAACACTTAATCACAAACTCAACCTCAGTCACAAAACATTTATCAAAGTCATGTTCAGTATCGTGATCAGTTTGTACAAGTATATTACTAGATGCATCATGTTGAACAGTTAAGAGTACCTCGGCACTTGACACCTGTTCGTTTACCGTTATGATAGCTGTATCCACTTCTTATGGGACAGGAGTTACTGAACAGCTGGTTGTATCAATCTTAGCTATCTCTGATCTTCTGAATTCAGCAACACCTGATCCTTTAACTGATGCATTACCCAACTCAACACTACTATCTCTCGATTGCACCCGACACTCATTCACTTTGTCATTATATTGTGCTCTTTCCTCAATGTACTTATTAACATTATCTATGAGTTGGATTAATGTTTCTCTGAACACATCAGCTTCCATCCCAGTGTGACTCGTAAAGCACCTTTCAGTCATATGATCATCGTAATCCGAAGTGTATTCACCATTGAAGAATGAATGAAATTGTTTGTTGATCACTTAAAGTGCAGCTTTGGATCCGACTTCTTGAAAATTTTCTCTGTCAAGTTGTTGTTCAAGTTTTCCTAAGTTTAAGAATAATGTGCCCGTGAATGTTGATACATCTTGACGAAAAAATGCATTAAATGCTCGTTCGAATCCCATTGTGAATATTTCTTCAGTTAGAAGTACTGAGATGTGTGAATAAAGTTGTTGAAAAGGTTCAATGAAACTCTCCTTTGCATGAACCTGCTGTAGCTGTGACTGGTGCACTTCTCTCTCTTCTGAATCTAAGCACGAAGATATCATATTATCATTGGGTGATTCAATCATGTTTATCCGTTCAGTATAGTTAAGACTCTTATGGTTGTCAACAGCATCGTAAAATTTAAGTACTTCAGATATTACTGAATCAGGAATGTAAGACATGATGTTGTTTTTAAGTTGAACGTGTTATGATAACAGTTGGTCGATTCAATGATTAGTGATTGTATGTTGAAAGAGATATTGGAATGTTTGGATTAGGTGAATTGTTGTTTAATTGTGATTTGGTATCATTTGAATCAAATTACAAAACGCAGTGATACAAACCGCAACACCTGTCAAGTGGCAGAGATACCAAAATGCAAGACCACAAACCGCAGCACTTGACAAAACACATAGACAAATCACAGACTATACAAAACGCAACTATCAAGTCGCAGTCAACACAAATCGCTACCTGTCAAAACGCAAGATACCAAAACGCAGGAACACAAATCGCAGCACTTGACAAAACGCATGGACAAATCGCAGCAGAACCCAAATCGCAGGACACAAATTGCATGTCGCATTCAAAAGGTACAAGCACTATCGTCCTTTTACTAACAAATCATAACAGAATATTAATAAAATATTCAAATCGCAGTTCCAACCCAGACAAGTCGCAGCCTAACTCAGACAAATCGCAACCAAAAATAGACAAATCGCACCCAAGAAACTATTCTGAGAGACAAAACACAATAAAGACATAAGTGTCTTTTCACCTAAAATTCACCCTTTTGAACATTTTTGCTTGGTTTCTTTTGCACAACTTGGTCCTAGAAGGTTATAACTATTCTAAAAACACTAACTTTAATACCACAAACGTGAGAATCAAAAAAAGCCACATATGAGACCAAAAACCTTCCAAAACCAACTTTTCAATCTAAAACAACCAAGATAAACGCACGTACAACCTAGCTAATCAAACCATGTGCTGTGATACCAATTGTAAGATTATTGATATCATAACACCACTTATGATAGGTGTGTGGATCGTGAGTTTTAGAGAGAGAGAGAGAGAATGGGATGTTTAGAGAGAGAAACAAAATATGCAAGATTAGATTAAAGTGAATATCCAACCCTCTCCCTTGAGAGAAGAGGGCTATTTATACATGGTTCTTACGCCCTCCTTCGGGCTGTGGATCAGGCATACAGTGGGTAAACATCCGTCCTTCTTTCACGGTGTTACTTATGCTAGTATATAACTACTAAATAGCGATAAGTCTACGAGCTAACTTGTGCTAGACTATAATTGGGGTGACCGACACTTCTATATGGATTTAGTTAATCCTAACAGTCTCCGCTTGTTGTGGAACGTCTTTATCGACAAATCTTTTATTGCTTTAATATTTATTTAGTTTTACAATTCAATCTGAGATTTCACGTGCTCGGATTGCAGGAGAGTATTACACGATATAACGACCCAAGCCCGAATGTGATTTGGGTTTATTAGGGTTTTTTTTTTTTTTTTTTTTTTTTTTTTTTTTTTTATGTAATGCATTATAAATGAATATCAATAATACAATGCCTCTCACGAAATTTTATCAATCTAACAGTTGACTCAAATGGGAAATTACCCTCAAAATACTTCATGTTGTTTAATGATGCAAGTGAATTTACAGTTCTGAGGAACTTCAAGCATTAACAAACACACTAAGCGCAAATTACGAGAAAAATCAAAGCACTGGAGGCCCTTTGCTCAAATGTGTAAAAAATAGTAAAATACACGTGACATTATGAGTATAATGGGTGGCCAATAGGGGTTGTCCCAACCCTATTGACCCGTGACCCGTTCAACCCGTTAAAAGTATGACCAATTCAAACAGTGACATGTTTGACCCTTGCTTATTTCTCCTTATCTTTCCACCCATGGGTATAATCGTGAAAAATAAAATTAAAAAGTGAGATGGAACAAGTAAAGGTTAGATGACTTCACATTGTTGATGTGTTACATTTTTTGTTAACCATGTATTGAGATAAGAATATCAGTTGTCATTTGTGGATAGCTTCAATATTATTAGTTGTAAATTTATATTGATTAGCTTGATTAGTGGGGTTACCCAATATAGGTCATGTAATATTCCTATATAATGCTTCTCATTGTCTGTAATGAATTACGAAACAATAATAATCATTTTAATATTATTCTTATCATGTATTCTTACATGGTATCAGTATCATTTGTCAACCGATCCTAACAAACCTAAAATCTTTCGCCTCCTGCCGCCGGCTACACGCCGGAGGTTCGGAGGGATCCCTTTAATCCTTAACCTCTGTAAGTGCTATAATAAACACACACATGTTTTGATGTTTATTTATGAGGTGGATCTTTATGTGTTTTTAGGAAAAACAAAACATGCCCCGTTTGTTTGTAAAGTTCTTAGGGGGTTGAAGTTTACAACCAACTTTCGTTTTCTCATCTTTTCTTTTTATATTAGTGCATGAGTTTTAGTTGTAATTTCCTTTGTTTTAGTGTAGGGGATGTTTTGGTTATCTCGTTTGTTTTAGTTGTAGGGGATACTTTGGGTTATCCCGTTTGGTCAGGATACTTTGGTTTATTATGTTTGGTAAGAGATACTTTGGTTTATCCCATTTGGTCAGGATACTTTGGTTTATTCTGTTTGGTACGGATACTTTGATTTATCCGATTTGTTGCGTGTTTATGTCTGCTGCTGCTTGAAGATGTGCTTCCGCTTGCTGTCGAATGTCTTCTTCATCAATTATCTATTAGTTTTATTTTATTGTTTATTAGCTTTTAAAATCCAGTCCGAGCTTTCGCGATTTCGCCGCTCGAATTGCGGAGGAGTGTTAACCGTGTATTGAGATAAGAACATTAGTTGTCATTTGTGGATAGCTTTAATATTATTAGTTGTACATTTATATTGATTAGTGGGGTTACCCAATATAGGTCATGTAATATCTCATTATCTGTAATGAATTACAAAACAATAACAAACATTTTAATGTTATTCTTATCATGTATTCTTACAATTTTAACCAGTGACCTGCGGATGCTAAGAAGAAAAGTGAAAGTAGATGCTATAAAAATAAGTGGGATGTTATAATGAGTGCATTTTTGGTTAAATGTGGAGTATAAGTTTTATGTAAGTAAAAGCAAATTGTTATAAAGGGTGAAATATTGAGATCAACACAATTAGCCTATAAAAGGTGAGTTATAATTAAATGAGAATAAAATTTAAAATGAAAAGGCTGAGAAGAATTTAGGTGAATTTATAAAAATAGATGCATCTTAAAATTCGTTCTCTTATTTCAAATGTGTGGCGAGAAATTCTTGTTGTTCTTCTTATTTTAGTTTTTTTTTTTTCTTTTGTTACCGGATCCCCATAGGTGAGTTAAAAACTGATTATGTAATATGAAGATGCTCATATCCAATAGAAACAAATTAGAATTTAAAAAATGTTTGTAATTATGATAAGATTAACAATTAGTGTGGCTAAGGGTATTCTCAGCTGGTCGAAATATATGCAGATAATCGTTAAATTCACTACATTTCTAACGTGGTCACCCGACTTCAAAAATTGTTCAGGATTAGAAACATCTTATACCTTTGAAATAAATTTAAATGAATATGGGTTACTGATGATTTTTTAATAACCAAATTATAGTTGTGTTTGCTTCTTCCTCATGTTGGTCGTGAGACTAGTTGGTGGAGGCCGTCAGACGCTCGATTTCCCAATATTTGTGTTAGCTTACTAAAGGATTTTATCTTGGATTTTGACAAAGAACCGGCCATATCCAATCAAGGTGTTAGGTTGTTGACAGGTCCTACACACGAAAGTTGAAACCAACTCAATATGTTTGGTTCACCATGTGATCTCCCACAATGGACTTTGTTTGCTACTAGTCTTTTTCTCATGCTAATGGATCTAGCACTAACAACTGTATGATGAACACAGAAAATCTGTTTGTTATACAGAAAAGGCTGTCTTTTCAACTTTCTTTTCACAACTCGCAGTAATGTTGTATTGATATAGACATTTGTGCTCCAAATTATTCACTGGGATCGCTTTTCGGCATGCACATGCCTTCTTGATTTGTAAGTGGGGATGTTGGTTGCCTGATCATTCATAACTTTCATTTATACTAATTGGGCTTAAGTTTTAATTCCCTTTTTTTTTTTTTTTTTTTTTTTTTTTACCCAAAAAAAGTCATGAACATATAAACTAAATAATATGAGAACAGGAATTTTCCTCATTTACTTGATCACTAATGAAATGTAGTTGTTTTTGCATGGATATTAATAGTTTCCTGTCAATTTTGTGTGTCAAGATTTGACAATATCTGTCAATTTAGTATCATTCATTAAGGCGTGCAGTATAAACTTTAAGGTATGGAACTAGTATCTTCTTTTAAATAAGGTATTGATCGACTTTCGTTGTGCATACAGGTTAATCAATGATCAGACAACAAAAACTGTCCGTTTTATAAACAAGGTTTCACTTCCGGTTTAAAGAGAAATTTTAGCTACATGATGATAGACCAATATAATCTTTCCATCTTCAAATCTTGTGAAACATGTTACAGTGTTTTTTAGTTTAATATAGAAAATAAAGTTTCATTACAATTTGTACATATATAGTTTGGATTGGCTGGTCCTAAACTTGAAAGTTGAAACCAAACAATATGTTTGTTAATCATGTGATTGATCGCATGCGCGGTTTGCTCTACCAGTCCCTTTCTCGTTCTAATAGAGCACTACTCTTATATTTTTATTTGCTATATACAAGATGACAAGAAGGATGTCTGTAATTAGTAAGTACATCGAGATGTTCGAATTTTGGCTTCACTTCCCTTTTTCCGTACATATTACTGGTTATTTGGCCATTCATTACTTTATTTTCACTTTATTTGCCAAATATGTATCGTGCTGTTCATAAATGTTGAGTGCAAGTAAATATCAAATACACTGTTTGTGAATAAACACTATAATATGCATTATACTTGTTCAAAAATACTCTTCTGTGTATCGAACAAATTTTTTTACTTATTTAGTTACTGAACTATCAATTTTGAACTTTTTGAGATACTTTGTAACATTTTTGCCCTTCAAATTATTAACAATTCAGGGTCAAAAATGTCATTAAAGTACCTCAAAAAGTCCGAAATTGAAAGTTCAGTACCCATATAAGCAAAAAAAATTATTCGTTACCCAAAAAAGGTATTTTTAAACAAATATGATGCTTTTTAAAGATATTATCCCTCGTTTAAATACATTGATCGTATAACACTTATGTCCCACATAAACTTACATGAATAATAACAAGCTTGACACAGAATTGATGCATATAAGTCTTTTAAGTGCATGTTTGTAAGGCTAGCATTAGAACAGAGTCGGGGAAATTGATAGCGAAATGGCACCGCTATATTGCGTAGCAAGTAAGAAATAAAAGTGCAAATTAGTAAAGGCGAGTGCCTTCTGCTTCGACACGTACTAATCCTGGAAAGAGTCGGTTGCTTTATGGCTTTCTAAGACTATTTAAAGGTTACTGAGATTTTTGGGACGATAGACCTGGTGCTTTTCCTATGTTGGACGTACGTTTCACGGTTAAACCTTATTCTATTATTGACCAATCATGGCCTTATTTTGAGTCTTTCTTTCATATTGACAAAACTCTTGCAACTCTTTGAGGCCCATCGATTTAGAGAACTCAGTCGCTGAACCGTCAACTATTGGAAGGGGATGATTTACCTCTTGCGAGCAGCGAGCGCATCCGATTCTAAAGTCCTTTCCTAAACCACTTCCCGTTCAGTTGCTAAAAGATAGGGAGAAGGCTATCTAAATGAGATTGAGTTCCACGAATATGCAGGCTAGAAAGATGCTATTTGCTACTATTTTATCTATTTGTCCATCAAGTTCGAAGAAGCTAGATCTCAATCTATAATGAAGAAATTATAGTAACTAGTTATTTTATAGGCTTTATCATATTCAGTCGGAAGAGTTTAGGTAAGACTTTCAAAGAGATTTTCGACGGGAGAATCCTAGCTATTCAGGAAGAATCATAGCAATTCCTCAATCCTAATGAAGTAGTTCCTTCGGAATCCAATGAACAACAACGATTACTTAGGAATGATGACACAAAGTTACAACCGTAAAGCCTAAGCTGGCCTTTAATTTGCTTTTCTTTATGGATCATCCGATCGATCACTTCAAACCTAACAAATATGTAAAATTATTTGACATGTTATGCTTTTGAGTTTTGAGAACATAAATATTCATTGGAAAATAATGAAATACGTAAATTATAAGTGGTAATCACGTAATATATAATTCATGACCATAACATTAAAGAATACATGCATTAATTAGTAGTAATAACGAACACGTTTAACACTTAAAATCATAAAAATACATACAAGAAAGATTGGTACATCGATCAGTACATGTGATGCATGCATCAACTTTCTTACATTCAATTCATAATATTATTCAACAAAGGAATCCTTCCATTTTTTGACATTGAATCCAATATTTGATTTTCTTCAAGGGATATAGCCACCATGTCCACCACCTTCACCACTTCCACTACCACTTCCACCTCCATGCTCACCTATACCACCACCACCTCCACCGCCTCCTCCTGACCCGCCACCACCACCTCCTCCACTGTATCCACCATATGATCCTCCCGCACCCCCTCCAGCGCCACCTCCACTACCATATCCACTTCCTCCAGCTCCTCCAATGCCAGCTCCACCTCCACCACCACCACCATGTCCTCCTCCACCTCCACCTCCAATTCCTCCAGCACCGGCATAGCCACCACCCGCATAGCCACCACCAGCACCACCTCCTTCTCCACCACCATAACCTCCACCATGTGCTCCTCCTCCCCCTCCACCACCTCCTCCACTACCACCACCACCTCCACCTCCAGCTGCCCCACCACCATATGCTATCCCACCATGTCCACCACCACTCCCACCACCTTCACCTCCACCATACCCTGCACCACCTTCTGCTCCTCCACCACCACCTCCTCCTCCAGTACCACCACCTCCACCTCCTCCTGCTGCAGCTCCACCACCATATCCTGCACCACCTCCTTTACCAGCTCCGCCTCCATATCCTGCTCCATGTTCTCCTCCAGGCCCATAACCACCACCTCCTCCACCACCACTACCCCCTCCACCACCACCACCAGCAGCTAAACCACCATGAATGTAGGGAATACTCTCTTCTACAGTCAAGAGAGCTCTAGCGGCCACGCTAATACCCAAACCTAAAAGCACTAAGAAAACAACACTTGAAACTTTGTAAGAAGGCATTGTGAATAAGATCCAGTGAGTGTGGATTGTATGCATGCATGCATGGGTATATATAGGCATTGGCTAGGGTGGTATCCAGTAGTAAGTGGGCTAACCACATGCAAAAAGAGAATTAAGCTCCTAACAATTATGACCCTACTTAGTGGTCCAATTCAGAAATGGCCCAACTAAAGAATGTTTTCTTTTTTTTGAAACTACTAAAGAATGTTTTCTAGTAGTGTGCTTTTAATTATATGCTGTTTCCCACTTTTCAAATCGCCTTATATCGTCTTTTATACTAATAATGAACACAGTATCAAACTAATAGGAATCTTGTAGTTTTTAGCATACATCAATAACATATACACATGATACATCATACTTGCGTATACACGATGTACATATAGTGGAATATATGTCCTCAGGTAAAACTCCATATGCAGGGGTTATGTGTAGACGTGAATTTGTATGTACTTCCTATGAAGGGACCGCATATAGTGTTGGGCATCCAATGGCTGCAGAAATTGGGCAAAGTAACGCATGATTATGTACAGCAGACGATGGAGTTTACACTTGGGTACCGAACGTATCTATTGCAGGGGGACGAGTCTCTTCGCATGAAGCGAATTAGTTTACATTATATGTGCGCCTTGCTAGAAACGGATGACATTTATGGGGTGTATGAACTCTACCCTCTGTCTGCGACTGGTGATTATTCAAAAGGTACTCAGGTTGCAACTGGACCCGAACATCCTGAGACGGCCTCTTTCAGGTACTGACTACTTTACCACCATACCGTAGCATTTATCATCGTATTCATTTATACCCTAACTTCAAGCCTATGAATGTTCGGCCCTATGGATATCCACATTACCAAAAAAGGGAAATGGAGAAGCTAGTTAATGAGATGTTAAGCCAAGGAATCATATGTGTCAGTCACAGTCCTATTTCGTCACCGGTGTTGGTGAAAAAGAAGGACGAAAGTTACCATTTTGTGTAAACTACCATGCTTTAAATGAGGTTACCATCAAGGATAAGTTTCCAATTCCGACGGCGGATGAGATGTTTGATGAGTTATGGCGGCCGTTATTTTTACCAAACTGGTTTTACGGGCAGGGTATCACCAAATTCGGGTGCATGAGCGGGACGTGTACAAAACCGCTTTTCGTATGCATGACGGCCATTATGAATTTCTAGTAATGCCGTTTGGGCTTACTAATACGCCATCTACTTTCCAAGCGACCATGAACCGGCTATTTTCACCGTATTTGCATAAATTTGTGATTGTTTTTTTTATGATATATTGTTTATAGTACTACTCTTACTGCCCACGTAGAGCACCTGCAATGTATTTTTCAGTGTTTACAGGATCATCAGTTCTATGTTAAACAATCAAAGTGCGTGTTTGGGTCTACCACAATCGATTACTTGGGACACATTATTTTTGGACAGGGTGTTGAGATGGATCCACAAAAGATAACAGCAGTGGTGAATTGGCCCGTGCCTAAGACACAATGTCAGGTACGGGGGTTTCTCGGGCTCGCGGGTTATTATAGATGGTTTATCAAGCATTTTACTTTTGTGGCCGCAGTGTTATCTAATCTTCTTCAGAAAGACGGCTTCAAGTAGGGCGAGTTGGAAAGCAAGGCTTTCGACAGCCTTAAAAATAAGTCGGAAGATGCACCTATTTTAGCTCTTCCAGATTTTAATGAGACATTTGTAATTGAAACCGATGCATCCGAGGTCGGTATTGGAGCAGTTTTGCTGTAAAAGGGCGACCACTCAGATTTTTTATCCGCAATGTTGGGTTTCAAAGACTTCAAGATACTGCTGCTGCTTATATGGTTAACACTACTCATGGTGATCAATGAAAAATACTCTAAGTACGTTATTGCTGATGGTTATAAGTTACTACTGCTTGTTAAAGATTAAGACTGCTGGTGTATAATACTACTGCTGGGAACTTCAAAGAAAATACACTAAGTAGTTAATGATGCTAGAAGGAAAGTTAGTACTGCTAGTACTAAGTTAGTGTTGTTGAAGTGTTAATACAACCAGGGTGAAGATTAGTGATGCTGGTTGTTTATTAACGATGTTTGTATTATAAGTCGGTTTAGATAAGTATATAATGTTTAGATAAGTATGTAAATGATTTGATATACTTAGGAAAGTATTCTTATCTTGGAGAATACATATTGTAACCCTAATAGGACTCCTTAGTCTATAAAAGAAGGCTTATGACATAGAGATTGATAGTAGCATAGTATTGTTTTGTTAGCTTCAAGGTTGTAAACCCTAATACTTGTTAAAAGTATTCATATTATTCATCAATAATATTGAAGCATTTATTGTTAAATTTATTGTGTTCTTCTCAATATCAATTACTAGATTCCGCATAGTATTTGATTAAATTCAAAACAGTTTCTAAACTAGTTGTGTTAGTTTATCTAGCATAACTTTACATTTGCAAGCTAAGGGATTAAGATCAAGTACATAACTGGGATCAATAAGTGGTATCAGAGCTTGTGATTCAAGAAGTTGTGATCAAAGAAGAACCTGTTATTATATTCAAAAACTTGCTGCTAAAGATGGATTCAGATTCTACACATATGGTTGTTGCATTAAGGATTCCAATCCTCAAGGCTGGTGAGTATGAGATATGGAGAATGCGTATTGAGCAGTATATCCAGATGCTTGACTTCCAACTCTGGGAGGTCATTGAGAATGGAAACGCTCCACCAAAAACATCAACATCTCCAGAAGGTGTTGTGACTATTGTGCCTCCTACTAATGCTGAAGAAAAAGGTCAAAGAAGATTGGAGGTTAAAGCAAGAAGTACTTTGATGATGTCCATTCTTAATGAACATAGGTTGAATTTCAATTCCTACAAAGATGCCAAGTCTCTCATGGAAGCTATTGAGAAGATATTTGGAGGTAATGATGCTACTAGGAAGAGAAGGAAGAATCTGTTGAAACAGCAGTATGAGAACTTCTCAGCTCAAGGTTCTGAGATGATGGATTAAAGTCATGATTGACTTTAAAAGCTTGTAAGTCAATTAGAGATTTTGGGTGTTGAGACTTCTCAAGAAGATGTGAATAAGAAGTTTTTGATAAGCTTATCCTCATAATGGAGCACACATATAGTTGTGTGGAGAAACAAGGTTGATATTGAGAAAATGAGCTTGGATGATCTGTACAAGAATTTGAAGGTATATGAACCAGAGGTCAAAGGTTCATCTAGCTCCAGTTTAAACCCACATAATATGGCCTTCATGTCCTCTAACAATCCTAGCAATACCAGTGAAGTCCTCAACTAAAGAATGAGGATTTGGAACAAATTCATCTAGATGATGTGAAAGAGATGGATTTAAGGTGACAGATGGCAATGTTGACAATGAGATCCAGGAAATTCTTGACGAACACTAGAAGGAAGCTAAATGTGAATGGGAATGATAACATGGGATTTGACAAGTCCAAGGTGGAATGTTATAAGTGTCACAGGAAGGATCATTTTGCCAGAGAATACAGGGCTCCAAGAAGCCAGGATTATAAGAATAGGGAAAGCTCAAATAGAAGGACTATTCCAGTGGAGACACCTACTTCAACAACATTGGTGTCATGTGATGGTTTTGGTGGCTATAACTGGAATAACCAAGCTGCAGAAGGGCCAACCAACTATACATTGATGGATTTTTCATCTTCAGGCTCAAGTTTAGACTCTGAAGTATCTAATAATTCTGGTTGTTCTTATAAATCTTGTTTAGAAAATGTTGAGTTGGTTAAAACTCAAAATAATAAACTGCTAGAAGATTTAAGGAACTCTGAGTTGAGTTGTCTAGGTTATAAACTAGGATTAGAGTCTGTTGAGAAAAAACTTGAGTTCTTTAAAGCAAATGAGTCTGAGTATGTTGAAAAGATAAATGTTTTAAAGAATGAAATTTATTTAAGAGATGAACCCGTTAAGGAGCTTAGGAAGAGGATTGAAAAGGCTCAAAAGGAAAAAGATGTTGTTCAAATAGAAAAAGAGAATATTAAAATAGGTGTAAAAAGGTTTGAACATGCTTCTAAAAGTGTTAACAAAATTTTAGAGTGTCAAATTTTTAAAAAATGTAAAGATGGCATAGGTTAAAAGTCTGTTCCCCCTCCCATTATAGGAAAGTTTGTGCTTCCTACCCCTAATTTGTCCTATACATGTTTAGAAGAGTTTGCTGATAAAACTGTTGATAAAAAGTATGAAGCTAAGACTGGAAGTGAGGAAGATAGAAAGCAATCAGATGCCCCAACTATTGAAGATTGGGTGTCTGATGATGAGGATCATATGTAGTTGCACCTAAGGTTGAGAAGAAGGTAATGAAGCCTAGCATTACTAAGGTTGAGTCTGTTAAAATTGCTATAAATACTACTAATATTGTTAAGCAGACTAGGACAAACACATTCAGTCCTAGAGGAAACCAGAGGAATTGGAATAACCTAATGTCACGTAGGTTAAGAAGTGAGTTTCAGATGTTCAACAAAGCTTGTTATGTATGTGGTAGTTTTGAACATCTACAGTATGATTGTATTTACCATCAGAGACAGAGGGTGGTAAAGCAAGTTTAGAACTATGCTAAGAGCGTGAATCATCAAAACTTTTTTTAAAAACACTCACCCCAATGCTCAAAGGAACATGGTTCCAAGAGCACTTATAATGAGATCTGACCTAAAAATCCTTAATACTGCCAGACCAGTTAATGTTGCTAAAAAAATCAATAGTTAATGGTGCTAAACAAAGACCAAATTTTTATAAACCAGCACATTTAACTATCAATAGTCCTAATCAAAGGAAAACAACATTTAATACTGCTAAGCCAAAAGTAGTAGTTACTATTGCTAAGGCAAAGCAGTAGTTAATGTTGTTCATGGTAAAATGGTTAATGTTGTTAAGGCCTTAGCATGTTGGGTATGGAAACCAAAGATTATAGTATTAGACCATGTTTCCAGACACATCAGTGCATCAATAACCTTAAAGAAATTTGATTATATTGATGCACTAGGCATATCTAAGTCAGTAATGGCTTGGGTCCCCAAATTTTTCTGATTTTCTTATCTTATGTGCAGGGCAATCCACAACTAGATTTACAGGATCAAGGAGTGGTTGACAGTGGATGCTCTAGGAACATGATAGGAAACAAGTCCTATCTTACTGATTTTGAGATGCTTGATGGAGGATTTGTTGCCTTTGGAGGAAATCACAAATGTGGAAAGATTACTGGGAAAGGTACCATAAAAATAGGTACATTGGACTTTGAAAATGGGTATTTTGTGGAAGAGATTAAGTTTAACCTCTTCAGTGTTTCTCAGATATGTGACAAAAAGAATGGTGTTCTTTTTACTGATATTGGGTGTATTATCTTATCTCCAAATTTTAAGTTGGTAGATGAAAGTCAAATTCTACTTAAAGTTCCTAGAAGAGATAATATATACAATGTTGACTTAAAGAACATGGTTCCTAAAGGTGGTTTAACTTGCCTTTTTGCAAAAGGCACATTTGATGAATCCAAACTTTGGCATAGAAGGCTTGGACACTTAAACTTTAAAACAATGAATAAATTGGTTTAAGGGAAATCTGGTTAGAGGTTTACCTTTCAAGTTTTTTTATATTGATCAAACATGTGTTGCTTGTCATAAAGGAAAGCAGCACAGAGCCTCTTGTAAGTCCAGAACAGTGAATTCTATCAGTTTACCCTTACAGATGTTGCATATGGATTTGTTTTGTCCAACATTTATAAAAAGCTTAATGAAAAGGATGTATTGCCTAGTTGTCACTAATGACTATAGTAGGTTTACTTAGGTTTTCTTTTTAACTAGTAAGGATGAGACTAGTGGCATTATTAAGTCCTTCATAACTAGGATAGAAAATCTAATAAATCATAAGGTTAAAGTAATCAGATGTGACAATGGAACTGAGTTCAAGAATAAGGAGATGAATCAATTTTGTGAAGTGAATAGTATTATTGAGACAGTTTAGTGTAGCTAAAACTCCTCAATAAAATGGTGTTGCTAAGAGGAGAAATATGACACTAATTGAGGCTGCTAGAACAATGTTAGCTGACTCTAAGTTGCCAACTACCTTTTGGTCAGAAGCAGTTAATACTGCTTGCTATGTGCAAAATAGAGCTTTAGTTGTTAAGCCCTACAACAAGACCCCTTATGAACTTTTACATGGTAGAACTCATATCTTAAGTTTTATGAAACCATTTGGGTGTCATGTTACTATCTTAAATACCATAGATCACTTAGGCAAGTTTGATGGTAAAGCTGATTAAGGATTCTTTGTTGGATACTCTCTAAATATTAAAGCCTTTAGAGTGTTGAACAGTAGAACTAGGATTGTGGAAGAAAACCTGCACATTAATTTGAGTGAGAATACACCAAATGTTGTAGGTAGTGGACCATATTAGATGTTTAATTTAGATGCACTAACCAAATCAATGAATTTTAAGCCAATTGTTGCAGCTACACAGTCAAATAGTTTTACATGTATAAAAGCTAATGATATTGCAGGTCAAGCTAAGAAGGAGGCAAGACCTGGCAAGGATTACATATTGCTGCCATTATGGACTGTTGATCCACCTTTCTCCACCGTTCCACAGAGTTCTCCAGATGATGGATCAAAACCTTCTAATGATGTTGGAAAGAAGGTTATTGAAGGTACAGAAAAGGAAAGTGTTAGTGATGAAAAGGAGCAGAATGCTAATGATAACAGTCCTAATGGTGTTAACACTGCTAGTGTTGTTGACAGCACTAACAAGGTAAATACTGCTAGACCAACTGTTAATAGTGCTAATGTTGAAGTTAATGCTGATGGAGATGAAGAATATCCATTTGATCCAAACATGCCTCCTTTGGAAGACTCTAATGAATTTAAATTCTTTGGTGAGAAGGAAAGTTAGTACTGCTAGTACTAAGTTAGTGCTGCTGAAGTGTTAATGCTGCCAGAGTGAAGATTAGTGCTGCTGGTTGTTTATTAATGATGTTTGTATTATAAGTCGGTTTAGATAAGTATAGAATGTTAAGATAAGTATGTAAACGATTTGATATACTTAGAAAAGTATCCTTATCTTGGAGAATACGTATTGTAACCCTAATAGGACTCCTTAGTATATAAAAGAAGGCCTAGGGCATAGAGATTGATAGTAGTATAGTATTGTTTTGTTAGCTTCAAAAGTTGTAAACCGTAATACTTGTTAAGAGTATTTGTATTATTCGTCAATAATATTGAAGTGTTTATTGTTAAGTTGGTTGTGTTCTTCTTAATATCAATTACTCGATTCCGCATAGTGTTTGATTAAATTCATAACAGTTTCTAAACTAGTTGTGTTAGTTTATCTAGCATAACTTAACCTTTGCAAGCTAAGGTATTAAGATAAAGTACATAACCGGGATCAACACGCAAGCTGGGAACCGTATGAGTGTGGTCGCGACTTATCAAAAGGAGCTTTTTGCCATTGTGGAATCCGTTTACAAGTGGCAGCAATATTTAATTGGTCATCGTTTTCGTTCGTACGGATCACAAGAGTATAAAAGAACTCATCCACCAGGTTATTCAAACGCCACTGTAACAGAAGTATGTGAGAAAGCTTATGGTTTTTGATTTCGTTATTGAGTATAAATCGGGGGCATCGAACCAGGTGGCGGATGCGTTATCACGTATGTTCGAAGAAGATGACGGGGCTGCAGCAGCGTTTATGGCTTTGAGCCGACTGTTAGTCAGTTTACTTGAAGATCTTAAGCAAAAAAAAAAATGAGACTCTGGACGAGCTCAGGCAGATTTATCAGAAGTTGGATCAACAGGAAGTCTTAGTGGGTTTTAGGCGAGAACAAGGATTGTTATTTTTTCGTGGTCGTTACTATATTGGGGAGGAACCTAATTTAAAGGGACTGTTATTATCAGAAGTTCATGAAACTCCTATTGCAGGTCATGGAGGTGTGAAGAAGATGTTGGTTGGGTTGTCGGCACTATTTCACTGGAAGGGCATGCGAAAATCGATTGAGAACTTTGTCAAGAATTGTCTAATTTGTCAACAAACTAAGTATTCCACGCAGGCAACAGGCAGATTGTTACAACCTCTGCCAACGCCATCCACGGTATGGGAAGATGTTTCCATGGATTTTATTACCAGGTTTCCCGCGTCTAAAGATCTAACAATCATCTTGGTAGTAGTGGATCGATTTACTAAGTATGCGCACTTTGGACTGTTATCTACAGGTTTTAATGTGCCAAAGGTAGTAGATGTGTTCGTGGAAATGGTGGTTAAACTCCATGGGTTTCCTAAAACTATTGTGTCCGATCGCGATCCCATCTTTCTTAGTAAGTTTTGGAAGCAGTTTTTTGTAGCTAGCGGGACTCAATTAAACCATAGCATGGCGTATCATCCTCAAACGAATGGTCAAACGGATATTGTTAACCTTGGGCTTGAACACTATCTACGGGCTATGGTGTCGGATCATCCACATCATTGGGTTCGTCTTTTGCCTTGGGCCGAATATAGTTACAATACCAGTTTTCATAGTAGTATCAAGATGACTCCATTTCAAGCCTTGTATGGGCGTGTTCCACCTTCAGTTATTCCGTATCCAGCCGGGTCATCTAAGGTGGCGGTCGTGGACGAATTCTTGGTTGAACGGGACATGTTGCTACATCAACTTAAGCAAAATTTGATGGCTGCTAAGAATCAAATGGAAGTAAACGTCGGGAACTCGAGTTCAACATTGGTGATATGGTGCTCGTTAAATTGCAACCGTGTCGACAGGTTACTTTAGCAAAGCGACTTTTTAATAAATTAGCCAAGAGGTATATTATGGTCCATTCGAGGTGTTGGAGCGTGTGGGCAAGGTGGCGTATCGTCTTGGTCTTCCCTTGACAAGTAAAATACATCCGGTAGACGCTATAAAAAAATAATAAGTGAGGTGGAACAAGTAAAGATTAGATAACTTCACATTGCTGATGTGTTACAGTTTTAACCAATGACCTGCTGATGCTAAGAAGAAAAGTGAAAGTAGATGCTATAAAAAAATGTGGATGTTATAATGAGTGCATTTTTGGTTAAACGTGGAGTATAAGTTTTATGAAATATTGAGATCAGTATGACATTTCTCACAATCGGCCCTATAAAAGGTGAGTTATAATCAAATGAGAAGAAAAATTAAAATGAAAAGGGTGAGAAGAATTCAGGTGCATCTAAAAAATAGATGCATCTCCTTTTAAAATTCGTTATCTTATTTGAAATGTGTGGCTATAAATTCTTCTGATTCTTCTCATTTTTTTTTCTTCTTCCCAGAGGTGAGTTAAAAACTAATTATGTAATATGGAGATCCTCATATCCAATAGGTGACTTGCGACGACTCCTTTATTTAAATTCTTCATAAAATATGCTAATCGACGATCACCTATGAACTCGTCATGTTACAAGTCCCACCCATACAGGACTTGTCACATATAAGTTCACATACATTCCCATATAAATCCAGTAGTATGCCTGGTAATTAGTACACATATGGTTATAATAGTCCACGATAAATAATGCCTAATATATAATAGATCACGCCTGCTCCGAACAAGGGAGACTTTGTGTTGCTCCTGCCGACAAGGAGACTTAGTATTGCTCTATCGGAGACTTAGTATTGCTCAGAGGGAGACTTGCACAGTACATGACTATTATATATTATCAATTCAATTCATGACTATTATATATTATCAATGAAGTAGCAGCTTTTTGAGTTGCAGCTGATTGAGTTGGAGCTTTTTGAGTTGGAGCAGCAGCTTGACTTGAAGAAGTAGGGTTAGGGTTTGTCCAATGGTTAATCAGATGATATTTGTGTGTGTGTGTGTGTGTGTGTTTTTGTGAGAACAGAGTGAGGGGGAAAACGAAAAGATGGATATTAATTAGTATAGGTACTTGGTCAAAAGTCAAATGTATAGGTAGAACATGAAAAGACAAAAATACCCCTCCATCTTTGCCATGTGGTCTGAGTTTTTGATAATACTAACGGCAGGTTAACGTTTGGACCAGGTGTGTTATTTGTTTACATACTTAGGGACTACCAATGCAACTTTAAGCTTCGAGGGACGAAAGTTGTTATTTTGGACAAACCACAAGGACCAACCATGTAATTTACTCTTATTTTAATTATCATTATTATTAATTGTGTATTGTGTACCCCGTACTGTATAATTTGTTCCGTACAGGATAATGTTTATTTATATAAAATATTTTTCGGGTATCCGTATTTTATAAATTTTATATTTCTGGAGACGTTTTGATGAGTGAATTAATATGGTATTATTATTATCTTGAAATTAGAAAATAGATTTTGTGCCAATACTATCATGGTTTCGGTACGCGTATGGTGCCGGGACTTCGGAAAACACGAGATGACTTCTCGTTTTTGAGTTATAATGATCAGAAAATAAATAACTCGCATTTTATGATATAAATAATAGCTGGGAAAATTTACGGATATAACAGTCTACTAACCTTAAAAATAATCTCGTCCTCGAGATTCAGTTCGTCTACCCTACAGGCGTACATTCTCATGGTTCAAATTTTCTCATTCTCGAACTTTTCCCTCAAAAGACTCTTAGTTGGTGAATTTTCACAATTTGTCGACCTGACTGGTCATGTGTTTAAGTTGTGTAGGTTGAGTAACAACTTGATTCCAACTTGATTTTTGCAACTCATCAAACAAGAACTGTCACTAGATCAAGTTAGGAAACAAGTTGTCAGAAAGAGAAGGTTCCTCATCTTTGTAAGAGACCTTTTGAAAATTTGGCTCGAGTTTGAAATCATTTAAACCAATCAATTCAACTAATAGTGGGGTGCTCAGATTAGTGAGAAGGCAAAAATTAAACTAAGGCTCATGATGCAAGGTGCTACACTAATCAATGCCATGAATTAGAATCAAAAGATACTGATATAGAGTGGGTGATCAAAAGAATGTACCCGTCACGGTGCTTGTGTCTTAGCGAGCTTCCTTGGTGCCCAAGAAGTATGCTCGACCCCGAGCTAGGCTGACATTGCATCCACGGGTTGGGTTATCACCATCAATTGCTACGACGAGATTCATGTTACCATGCTTTGACTTCTGTGCCCTATTCAACTTAGGACACGTGTTCCTGAGGTGGACGAGACTTCAACACTCGTAACATGCCGGCTTCTGTCCTTGATTTCCATTCCTGCTTGAGCACTTCCAACTAAGATGGCCTGTCTGTTTGCATGTATTGCACCTTGGGCAGTTTCCTGAATGGTGGAGGTTACATCGAGTACACTTAGGATGTGGACCTGCATATCCTTTGCGATCGGAGTCGTCGCTCCATAGTTCCTGGTTACTTGCTGCCTCTTGTCTTGCTGGTCCTGGTCTCGGCTTCCCTGGTGAGCCTCCTGTCGCTTTCGTCCATTGTTGTTTGCTTTTGTTAGTCCTCCAGACCTGATCACATCATTAGTCAAGCGGTATGCCATTCCCACAACAGCTTGCAGAGTAGTTGGGTTGGATGAGGTGACATCTCTCCTGATCTCAGGGGTCAAACCCCAAATGTATCGATCAATCAGCTTCTCCATAGTATAGACCATGTGGGGAACCATTCTGGTCAGCTCATGAAAGCAGGCTGTGTACTTGTCAACTTCCACTCCTACCATCATATGGTTCCAGAATTTCGCTTCCAGTTTCTGCACTTCGTCCTTCCTGCAGTACTCCTCAGTTAGTAGCTTCTTGAATTCTTCCCAAGATAATCCATTTGCAGCTTCTCTCCCGATGGTCTGTAGCTGGTTGTTCCACCAGGTCAGTGCTCGACCCTGAAGCAGGCCTGCAGAGAACTCAACCTTATCTCCCTCAACACATTTAGTGATGCTAAGTTTCGACTCAACATTCTCAAACCATGATAGCAGGCCAATGGCACCCTCGGTGCCACGAAATTCCTTTGGCCTGTATGACATGAAGGTCTTATAGCTGCATCTGTGGCCATTGGTCGAGGTACCATCTCCCTCATTGGCTCGTCCTGCATCAATGTGTGCGACAATCTGAGTGAGGAGATCCGCCAATTTAGCAGCACTGTCTCTTGGGGCTTCATTGTTGATGCTTCCTGAACGAGTGTTCCTTGTAGTCATGATTCTACAATGGGTCAAAACATTTGGTCGTGAGTCATATAGGGATAACGGCGGATGATGTGTGGGACGGCGACAGGTAGCGAGTGTAATGTGACGGGAACAAGGACGTGCTTAGTCTATCGGGTCATAATATATAGCAAGAAGAAGGAACATATAAAATATATATAAGGCATAGTGAACACTTAAACATGTTATGCATACTCACGCGACTAATGCAGTTCCAAGTGATCAGACTCTTTAAGACTCGACCAAACATAATCTGAGGCTACTAATCCCATCATCATATGATTCCTCCTTGTGATGTCTATGATGGTAGAGTACACATTTAGGGATGGTGATATAGATAGAATGAGGATTGACTTTAGAGAGGAGGGGGAAAGCACCCATTTTTGTGATTGTTTTTCTGTGTTTGTCGACAAGGAGAGAAGGAGAGAAACAGGTTCTGAAAAGAAGTAGGGGAGGGGCGTGGGTAAAAGGGTAGGATTTTTAGGTTTATTTTTATTATCATTATTATTATTTGTGTATTGTGTACCCCGTACTGTATAATTTGTTCCGTACAGGATAACGTTTATTTATGTAAAATATTTTTCGGGTATCCGTATTTTATAAATTTTATATTTATGGAGATGTTTTGATGAGTAAATTAATATGGTATTATTATTATCTTGAAATTAGAAAATAGATTTTGTGCCAATACTATCATGGTGTCGGTACGCGTATGGTGTCGGGACTTCGGAAAACACGAGATGACTTCTCGTTTTTGAGTTATAATGATCAGAAAATAAATAACTCGCATTTTCTGATATAAATAATAGCCGGGAAAATTTACGGATTGTCACACCCGGCTTAACAACCGGACTAAAAGTCTCATCAACATCTACTCCCTCCACCTGTGTGCTACCATTGACAACAAGACGTGCCTTCTACCAACTAAGAGTGCCATCAGCCAAATACTTATGGCGAAATAACCACATACACCTAACAACATTGACACCCGCAGGACGAGGTACACAAGTCCAAGTTTTATTCTTAATAAGCGCATTATATCCATCAAACATAGCATTTCGCCAATTTGGATAATCAAGATCATCCTTATACGACCTAGGTGATGGAGAAACATTGGACACATGACCAGCATACTTAGGATTAGGATGAGTAGTTCCGACACGAGAACGTGTGACAATGGGATGAATAGATACAACAGGTGGTAGCATTGGTGGGTCAGGGATAGGTACGTTAGGGACATGTTGCGTTGGCGTTGGTGTAGGTGGGGCAGGGGAGGTAGGCATGTTGACTGGTTCGTGAGGTGTAGATAAATCAGCTGGTGGTATAGGAATCGGGTTTAAAGTTGGACCAATTGGGGTGGTGTTGATAATGGTTGAAATGAGATTGGAAGAATCTTCCAAAAAATCATAGGAGGGGGTGGGTTTGGACGCATGGGTTTGAAACGGAAAAACCGTTTCATCAAAGGTAACATGACGAGAGATAATAATTTTGTTGGTATTTAGATCAAGACAATGATAGCCAAAATTATTGGCAGCATGTCCCAAAAATATGGCAGGTGTAGCGCAAGGTCCTAATTTATGGTTGGTATCAATATGTGGGTAACAAAGGCATCCAAAAACACGAACGACACTATAATCAGGTGTAGCACCAAAAAGGCGGGTAAAGGGTATGTCATTGGTAATGGCACGGGAAGGTAGGATATTCAATAAATAAACAGCCATATTAAGAGCTTCAGTCCAATAGTTGGGTGGTAAATGTGCTTGAAACAATAAAGTACGAATAAGGTTATTGATGGTACGAATCATGCGTTCAGATTTTCCATTTAGTTGAGAGGTGCGGGGGCAAGAAAATCTAAATTGGATGCCATGGGTTGAAAATAATTTATGAAATGCAGTATTATCAAACTCACCACCATGATCACACTGAAACGACTTAATTTCACACTTAAACTGAGTACGAACGTAACTACGAAACAACTGAAATTTAGACAAAACATCAGATTTATTCATTAATGGATAAACCCAAACATACTAAGAATAATGATCAAGAAACAAAACATAATACTTAAAACAAGAAAGACTCGAAATTGGGGAAGTCCACAAATCCGAGTGAACAATGTTAAAACAAGAAGTAACAGTACTAGACGAACTAACAAACGGAAGCTTCACGTGTTTACCAAGCTGACAAGCACGGCAAAGAACGGGAAGCTTCTCTTTATTACAAGAAATAGAATCACTAGCCACAAGACACCGCAACACTTCACTTCCTGGATGTCCAAGTCGTTGATGCCACGTATACTGACTGGTAAGATATGCTTGAGGAATTGGAGAAGGCTTCGTAACAGGGTAAAGATCACCCGTGCTATCACAACGGAGGAGTACCGTCGAGTTATGAAGTCCTTCACAGAAAAACCAAAAGGATCAAATTCAACAGTGCAATAATTATCACGAACAAACTGACGCACATAAATAAGATTTTTGATGATATGAGAGGTAATTAAAACATTATTTAAACGAAGAGGACGAAAAGGTGTAGACAAGATACTATGACCGGAGTTGGTAACGGGAATGAAACGCCCATCACCAACCACGACAGATGGATAAATGCACTCATTAAGAATATCACTAAGATAATGCACAGAATCATTAAGATGAGAGCTTGCACCTGTATCCATATTCCAATTTCCAGCAGATGGGTCCTGAAGAGTGTTAGTAGCAAAAGAATGTGGCAAGAGAGTTGCTTGACCCGAACCCAGTGAACCTGACGCAAGTAGTTGACCCGGGTTAAAAACTGAACCAAAAGCTGGACATGTCGAAGTCCATTGCGGAACCCCAGGCTGCTGCGGTGAACCGGTCGTTGGTGGACCTGCTGGTGAACCTCCTGGCATTAATGAACCGTCGTTGGTGACCTGCTGATGAACCCCCTGCGCAAAAGAGAACCCATGTTGTGGACTAGCAGCATAGTGAACCTGCTGTTGCGGTGAACCTGGAACGTATGAACCTCCTGCTTGTGACAGGCCATAGGTATTGAACCCCCATGGTGAAATGGTGAACTGCTGATGTTGCGTTGGATACACCTGGGCCGACCGTGGGCTTGGATACAAATAGACCGGGTGGAACGGCTGCGTGGGATAGCTAGGAGATTGGGTCGGTGTTGGGTAGGCTATTGCATGGTATGCAACAGAAACAGTAGCAGAAGTGGTATTTTATGAAGTAGTAAAACCCAATTTAGCCAATAATTTTTGCAAGGTATCCATATCCACAGAACCGGAACTGCGAGGAAGTAGTGTAGACTTACCATGAACGTCATTGTGAAGATACCGACACGCCTCACCAAAACGACAATGACCTTTAGCAAACAAAAAAAAGGTTTGTTTACTTTTTCCAACGGATTAGACGGACGCCGAGGAGTATTATTTGCCAACAAGACCATAGGAGAAGCGGATGTAGCATCCACAAGCGAGTCTTGAACTTTAGACTTCATGCGCATATCTTGCGTGGTCAACAAAGAACGAACCGTCTTGAGATCGGGAAAGGGTTCCCGACTAGCAATAGCGGTTGAAATCACATCATACGTGTTAGGTAAGCCTTCAAGTGCAAACGTAACAATATCATCGTTACTAAGAGGAGAACCAAGACCATTCAAAACCAATGCAATTGACTAAATTTTCTGAAAGTATGCATCAATTATTAAGTCCCCAAGCTTTAGATTACGTAACTCCGCCCTCAACACACACCCACGCCTCTTTGGCAGATTTGGGATTAAGAGCAACCAACCGTTTTTGAAGATTCGAGGCAAGTGTAGAGAAGATCCAAGACTTAATGATGAAGTCAACCTTGAGCCATTCCGCATCCTTAGTCGGGGGTGGGGGAGGTGTAGAAGATGAGGACGTGGGTGGATCAATGAGATGATCCAAGATGCCATATCCATGACAAAGGTGAGAAAAATAATATACCCATGATGAGTAATTCATCTCATCATTATCAAGCTTAATCGGAACAAAAGTAGTCAAGTGATTCATCGCCATAAGTTTACCCAATAACGTAAGGACAGGTTGGGGGGGGGGGGGGGGGGGGAGTGTATCCGTAGTCGTTGTAGTAAGCGTTTAGGGTTTAGTAAATCGTCCTTGGTTAACAAACTGATCGAATAAAAAAAACTTTGATAACAATGACTATAGACTTGTCGACAAAAAAAAATACTGGTCAAATGAGGCGAATAAAATAACAATGGCCATGTAAGTTTGTGTATATTAAATCAATAATAATGTTTGGTACATCAAGATTATATAGGATATATAATGGGCCGAATATACAATGGGCCAATACTTATACTAATACTAATAGAGTAACATAAAAGACTAAAATCATGTAATTGTTGGTTGTTTCTAATCAAAATGAAGTTGAGATATAATTTTTCACTTTTTCCATGCATGTGAGTTAACTTGAGAAATTAAATCTACATTATTTGGTTTCTAATAAAAATTAATCTAAAACATTGATACAAATAACAACAATTAAAAAAAATGATTTGTGTTTAAACTTCGTGCATTTATGAGTTTTATAACTAGTATTTTTTGTTGCAAAATCAAAATTAAACAAATCTACATATTTGATATTGCTAGGTTCAGTCATTGCGAGGTTAGTCATTAATATTGGGTATCAAGTCAATAAAGTTAAATACTTTTATACTTAATTACAATTAGTTTTGAATGTTATGGTTTTTCATCTTCCTTTTAGCTTTTCTTTAGTTTTGTTGAATATGAACTGTTTCATGCTTTTAAATTCTATTATGCGAGTGGAGAATTCAAAGTTATGTGTCGAAGTATCTATATGAACAAAGAATTAACAATGTGTTTAATTTTATTTGTGACATCATCCATAATTTTTTCAACTAACTTATGCTAGGAAGTTTATCTGAATATTTTATAGGCATATATAAAATACTTTATAAAATTATGATAACAGTAAACATTCGTTTATGATTTATTGAACATGTTTATTATTGTTTACTTTTGGTAATACCAAAACTAATAGTCAAATTGAGTTCCTCATTCTTATTCCACAAAATGTGTTGATTGGCTGGAACACCCTGACCACAGGTGCTTTTTGGCACCAACCATTGTCCACCCCACAAGGAATAGCTCCGGCAACTCTCCTGGCCTAGTGGGGCACCAACTGAAAGATGAGACTTGAACTTGGATCAATTGACTCAAGCACAAGTGCTACAACAATTGGACTAATGCTTCATTGGTGAGTTCCTCATTCTTATGATTTTAGGTTTACTCGTGTTAATGAAAATCATCATCGGTTTTTAACAAAAGATACTGTTGTCCGTTAGTATTAGGTTATTTGACGCTACCAATATAAATAATTTCGGCCCCTCTCAACTTAAAATTGTGACTCCGCCTGTGAATTAGAGACCAAAACCCACAATTAGCCTTCATATTGTCAAGAAAACCTTAAAGCTTCCTACTAATTAATAATCTGTTTTATACTTTTATATATACACTAGCTTGTCTTGGGTACATCCATGCATAGGTGTGCGATTGTCTACATGCAACTTTCTCATACTCTCCGTTGGCAGGATTGGATATGTTGTTAATCACTGGCTCATAGTTATCCAAACATTTTTTTTATGTAAAGTGGTGTGTGTATCTATGTCTTTCAAAAATATACAGTAGTTATTTACAAGAAGTAAAACTTAGGGCCAAGCCTGAGCATGGCAGACCGGGCGAGGACTCATGTCGATATGGGCTTCAAACAAACAAAGGGTATCAAGTTTGAGTTTCAAGCCCGCGAAGTGTGAAAAGTTTGAACCTTTTTTTTTTTTTTTTTTTTTTTTTTTTTTTTTTTTTTTTTTTAAATAATGTTTTAGCTGCATAGCTTTTCTTGTTGTCGTCGTCAAATGACTGAGGCAAATTCTGCTCAACTTTTCGGTCAGATTTGTGACTTTTTGAATCCAGGACGAGAAGAAAAAAAAAAAGGTCAGGAAGTGAGTAAGTTACATGCAGGTTTACAAAAAGAGTGTAGAGTAGGGACTTTGACATTCTATTGGTTTGAGATATGATGAAATATTGATACGCTAATTAACACGCATTTGAAACACAATGTTACGATTAAAAAAAAAAAAAAAAAAAAAATTTAAACACACATTTGATTAGTCAAACTTATTATTATCGATAAAAATAAATTAAAAACATGCACATAGGGTTCTAAATACGGTTTCGTCTTCTTGTTTATCAAGACATAGATTAGTCAAATTATAATGTTAATTCGTTGTTCCAAGATTACCAGCGCTACAGTCCATTCAACGCATGCCTACGTAATGCGGTTCATTTTCTGTATATTTCCTATTAAACTATTATAAAGCCATAAAGGTCTCCTTCGGCTTTCATACTCATAACAAACCTTAAAGGGAAAAAGATATGATTCTCATGCAGTTATGCTTGCTCATGTTAATTTGTTTCTTCTATATATAGTGTTTTTAGTTCTCCAAGTTTACCTAAGCCAACCGAACCAGTTCTTAAAGCATCGCAAAAAAAATAAAAAAATAAAAGAAAATAATGTCTCACGACATACACTACAACAAATTGGTCACTTGCTCACACTTTTTTCTTCACACTTTTTAAACCGCGAACTTTTCTTTTAACATCTTCACACTTATAAGTGTGCAAAAATTATTCACACTTAAAAGTGTGAAAAGTTATTTTAAAATCATATTGTTACAAAATCTTCACCTTTGAAAGTGTGAACTTTTTTATAAATCTTCACACTTACAAATGTGAAATTATATGCTACACCCAATTGGTTCACACAAACTAAGTGTGAACTTTCCAAATCCACACACTTTAAAGTGTGAACACATGCCTTAATAAATGTGAAAAATTAATTATTTTGTTGTAGTGATACCTTTTGAAATGCAACTACAAATTATGAAAAGACTTCCTGTCAAATCTTTGATTCAATTCAGATCAGTTTCAAAAGCATGGAAGTCTCTGATCGACAGTTCTGAATTTATTGCTGATTACCATGTTTTCCGTGATACTCGGCATCATCTACTTGTAGGCTACACTGATTATGAGCAAGAATATGTATCAGTTGTAGATGATGATAATACATTCCCCGAACACAAGTTTCCGGCGACTGTTCCTACGTCCATTACACAACTTTCTAAACCAACAATAGTCGGTAGCTCTCGAGGCCTGTTGTGTTTGTATGGCTATGATGGAAAGCCAAGTTATGCTAAATCGAAAAAGGCTGTTGTTTGGAATCCTACGATAAGAAAACCGGTTAACATTGTTGTGCCAAATGTGTTAAATAGTCAGCCGTATGAAACACTTGTCGGTTTTGGGGTTTGTCCAAAGACCAATGACCCTAAACTTGTCAAGGTTACATCTATTTGTGATCCGTGGAAAATAGACACTATAAGTAGCATTCCTTGGCAAGTTGAGGTCTTTACACTAAGTTCAGGTGTTTGGAGAAGCCCATCCATTAATCTTCCACGCAAATCCATTGCGTTCACACGGAATCAGGTAGATATAGATGGGTTTATTTATTGGCGTGCCTTTGATAGGTCTTACGTGCATGGTAAAATTCAGCGGTATGATCTTATTATGTCATTTGATATGATGACCGAAGAGTTTACGGAAGTACACCTCCCTGATAGATTAGCAAAAGACTGTGAAATTGGTTTATCTATATCGAAGCTAAAGGAGTCTCTTGCCGTGCTTGAATATAATCTTAAGGTGGAGAAACATGTTTATGGTGTATGGATAATGGAGGGCGGTGCCGAAAAATCGTTTACAAAGCTATTCACCATTGACATTCCATATGCATCAATACAAGATGTACATGGATTTACGAAGAGTGGCAAAGCTATAATTGAAATAAAAAAATCTACAATTAATAGGACAAACGGTTTTGACTGTGCCCAACATGCACTTTTTGCTTATGAACCCATCTTTCAACACATGAGTTATATTGGGATTTCTGGAAAACCGTTTTCATTCTTAGCGAGTTCCTACATGGAAACGCTACTTTTGCATGATCTCTGAGATCCTCATTGTGTACATGGAGATAGGTCACAGAAAAAGATATATAACAACGTACATTGCAAAATGTGGAGCTGAGAATATACGTACATGGACCACTTTTGAAGCAGGCAAGCAAGGTAGCATATGAAGATCGATGTGCATCTAGGGTTCGAATAATTAGTTGAAGTTACTGGAAAGGCAGATGCATGACATAACAGATTGATGCTTTTGTTAAAGCCCATATCAATGTTTCTAAAATTATGTATTAGTTAGGGTGCATATTAGTTAAAGTTGATAAAAATGTAGTGCATCGCATGTAGAAGTGAACTAAATTTCTTGGACATGTTTAATTATGTTTAATTAGCTGGTAATAAAGTGCTAATCATTTATCCTTTTTATTGTATCCACTAATATGATATCATAATTGTTTATGATATAAAGTTAACAAACATTATAAATGGCCATATTGTTCCACCACTTTGTTATAAGGTGTCTCGAACTCTCGAAATATTTGACAAAGAATAAGCAAGACTGAAATACGAAGGGTAATTAGGGGATGTACCTCACAGTGTTAGCTTTTTAATCAAGTAATTATATAGGGGATATTATTAATAAGGGTTAATAACCTATTAAAGCATCATACTTGTCACAAAAAGCAGTTTGACGTAGCGAACAAAAAAAATAGCCCTTTTGGCTACTAAACTTAAATTCTTGTCTTCCTTTGAGTATTATGACCATTTTACCCTTCCAAATTACATAAATGGTCCCTGTGAGTTTGCGAAAATTGCATCCATCGTCCCTAGGCTAAACTACAAAAAAAGTCCCTGTCGTTTGAAAAAATTGCGTCCATCATCCCGCTTCTCTTCCAATGACAAACCCCTTTTCTTCTTTACTGAGATCATCATGAACATCAATTGAAATGTTCAATAACAGACATCATATCAAGAAACACCCAAATCAATTAAACCCCTAAATCATATCAAGAAACACCCAAATCAATTAAACACCCAAATCAATTAAACCCCTAAATCATATCAAGAAACACCCAAATCAATTAAACACCCAAATCAATTAAACCCCTAAATCATATCAAGAAACACCCAAATCAATTAAACTCCTAAATCATATCAAGAACCAAACCATAACTAGACCACGCTGTCACAAAAAAACTTGCAAAATCTTCGACCTGGCCTCCTCAATAAGTACCGCATTGTTTTCCAAACATACGCACGCTGTCACAAAAAACTTGCAATATCTTCGACCTGGCCTCCTCAATAAGTACCGCATCTTCAGCTGATCTAACTTGAGCAAAATCTAGTGCTTCAGTTACACTTTCAAACAAATTCTGTTTTCTTGGTTTCGGTGTTTCTTCATCGGCGTTACCTTTTTATGTTTTCGGTGCAAATACTTTGAATTTGTAATAAGAATTGTTCGAGTTAAGTGTCTGTTTCGACAAAGTGAAGTTAGAAGTAGGAATATAATGGTGATGTATTTCATACAAATACTAAGTTTAGTTATTTTGGGTGGAGGGAGTTTAATCTGCAGTAGATCAACTGGCTGTGGAAAGTGGAAGCATGGAGAAAGATTAATGGGTGAAGGATGAGTTAAAAATATTAATGGGTTATTTATATACTTGAGGACAAAGAATACAATTTTTATAAATTCAAGGGTAAAATAGTCATTACAATTTTGTATTTTGGAATTATTACTCAAAGGAAGACAAGAATTTAAGTTTAGTAGCCAAAAGAGCTATTTTTTTGTTCGCTACGTCAAACTGCTTTTTGTGACAAGTATGATGCTTTAATAGGTTATTAACCCTATTAATAACTAGAAGGGTACCCGCGCAATGCGGCGGCGGGTACCCGATGACTATTTTGTAGCGAACAAATGTTTTGAGGTGGTGATGTGATGAGATGGTGGTGACAGCGGCGGCGATAAGTATAGTTATATGTGTTTGCTTACCCGTTTAGTGAATTCGTTTCACAACACTTCGAATGTATATGTGTTAGTTGTAAGTGTTTGTTTGGGTTACCCGTAACTTTCACGCGACATCATTATTCCCGCATATAAAAATACCCTCGCAATCTCTTACGCGTCAAACACTCCCCCAAAAGTATATGATTTTGACGAATCAAGATTATATTGATTGGAATAAATGAAATAAATGTTAAAGTTGTAAAAATTTGAATTAAAATAAAATAAACCCACTAAAAAAATAAAAACTAAAAACTCATAAAAATATATTAAAATGGATGTTGAATTAAAGCATAAAATTTTAGAAAATATGGTGAAATTAGATTATAATATAAATAAGTAGATAAAAATATATTTTAATTTGAAAATAAAGATGAATTTTTAGTTGAGAAGTGACACATGTCATTTTATAATTGGAGCTTATTATCTTAATTTTTGGTGGTTAGGAGTTAGGCTTGGAGTTTGTTAGAAGTTGGGCTTCGAGTTTGTTAAGAAGTAACACATGTCATCTCATGATTGGAGCTCTTTATCTTAATTTTTTGTTAGAAAAACTCTTTCCATAATAAGCAAGTAAAAAAGTCTGAATTTTTAAACATTCTAATTTTAGAAGGCCTAAATGCATTATAAAATAGTATAGATATGAGCAAGCACTTTGCGTAATCTAATATTGTATTAAAGCTTAAATAATTCCTCCCTAAAGTAACCCTAAACACCTGGTCGTTCCCAAGAAAAACAAAACGAAGAAAAGGTCGAACTTTATTAGTTGTTTGCATGCCATAAACGGCCACCAATTTTTTTTTTCTTTTCTTTTCTTGTCTTTGTCTTTGTCTTTGTCTATTATAATATACATAGCAATGTACAATTAAATTGTCTTTATATATTATAAATTGCTAGCTGCACTTTCGCTTTTGCTAATCTCAGCCGCGAATTGTCTATTTTTTGCTTACCTTGCTTTTTGCTATTTACCAAACACAAATACCACTTTCAAATTCCAACTTGTGGTCTATTGTTAAAATATAAATATGTTTCCAGTACCGTACTCACAGTGCTTCAACCCAGCATACCAACTTCTTTCCAACATGGGCTATGTCTATTTCAGTTTGGACCAGTTGGGCCTAGTTACTTCAGGCCCATATGGCTACCACTGCTCCTTTCCAACAGTCTACATACCCAACCATCTACAGTTCAGCCTCAACCCCACTATCCAGCCCATCAATACTTAGTTGGACCACAAGCCCAATATGCACCTTCTGTTATGATGTCAAGGACTAATTCGTATACAGCTTTTCCACAATTTCATCTCCAGCAACCATGCTTCCTCAGACATTTCGTATATAAAAGGACTAACATTGCAAACGATCGTTGATATAAATGACTAACGTGACAAACATTGCAAACGATCATGGTATAAAGGACTAAAGTTGCAAAAGACCATTAGTTTAAAGAACTAACGTTGTCAGATAACGACTCGACTTAACTAACGGCACTAACGTCGTGTTTAAAATGAACTGAAAGTGGAAATAAGTATCACTTTTGGACTGAATCCAAAACTTTTTGAAACATTAGACCATAAGTGAAATACCCAACGAACGACAAGGACCAAAAATGTAGTTAACTCAAAATATTATTTGGAAATTTTCTATGATTTGTAAAGTGGTTTGATCATAATGTAGCATAACAAACATATTCGAACTTGTGTTGAAGCATACGTGAGACGTCGAGAGATGTTGATGTAACTCTGCTTTGATTATTTGTGGTTACAAGTGACTTGCGCTTACAAGTTACATGTTCGTAATTATTAAAACCGAAGAGACCGTTTAGTTTAAATATCGTAATATTTAGGGTTAATTACAATGATTGGCCATGAACTTTCAGAAATTTTTAATTGTTGGTAACGAACTTTGTAAAATACTAGAATCATCTATGAAACTTGTTGAAATCTGCTAGAATAGGCTATATGACCATTTAGGTTTCCAAATCAGCTTATTGGGGCCCACTTGTAATGGCATATACCCACATTTCTCTCTCATCACTTTCTATCCATATTCCTCACATTCGGCCAACCTACCGTCAGCCACTACCAGTCTCATCACCTGCCACCCGCCACTGTTACTATTGTTATCCACCATCACCATCTACTAACCACCATAGCCTTTATTATCAACCTCTAGATTTTTAGTCATCAATATTTTGACCCACAAGCATCAGGATCACCATAAAACACCCAAGAATAACACATATTTACCATTACACTTTGGCCTCAAAATCACAGACATGAACATTTACACAAGAAAAAAACAAAATAAATCCATTAACAGGACACCCCTTATTTGCATAACCGATTAACATATCACCATAAAACCCCTTATTCGCATAACCGATTAACATATCACAAGAAAAAAAGAAAATAAACCCATTAACATATCACCATAAAACCATCCATCTCCCACCACCACAACCGTTGCCACCAAACCGCAAACACACTAATCTACCTCTTCGTTTTTTCTTTTTATTTTCAAATCTGGAAATAATTTATGTTCGATGAAGCGATGGTGTTTGTGACCAAATGAAATAGATGATGAACGATACCCAAAAAGATAGATGATGAATAATATGTGGTGTTAAACTAGTTTTCTTAGTTTTTACCGTTGTCCGGATTTTGGGTTTCGATTTGAGGTTTGACCGGTTGTTAACCTGTCGGGGTTTGGGTTGGATACTGTCGCGCCATCAGTTGGGATTTGGGTTGAATTGCTCGTTAACCGGTTGGGGTTTGAGGTTTGACCAGTCGTTAACCGGTGGCGACTGGTCCGTCGGAGGAGGTGGTGAATGCCGGTTTGGTGAGTGTGTATTTGTTTGGAGAGACAAAGAAGAAAGGATTAGGCGAGTGTGTTTGTTTCGATAGAAAAAGGAGAAAGAGCAGGTGAAGTAAGTTTATTTGTTTTTAACTTTTGGAGAAGAAGATACACACAAAAGTCATTCTGTATCGTCATATATGATTTTGCTCTTTAAAAAATAAATAAAAATGATGATGTGGCATGTATTTTACCTGGTTAACCGGTAGCCCATCAAGATATGGGACGAATTGGTAACTTCGGAACAAATTCAAAAGTTTCATATGTGATAGTAGTATTTTACAAAGTTCGTTACCAACAGTTAGAAATTTATGAAAGTTCACGGCTAATCAGTGTAATTAACCCTAATATTTATTCTAACAATCTCTCATTTTTTATGGTGACAAATATGTAAACTATAACACTTAGTAAAATGTAAAAGTTACTTGTTTACGCTACCTTTTCCCCCTTTTGTCGAAGTAAAAAGGTTTGTGCTACGAGTTCTCTACTTCTATCATTGCTCCCCTACGGAAGGTGCTCCGAGTTTACACTTCCTCATCCCCTTTCTACGATACCTTCCTATCTCCCCAAAAGGGCGAGCTTACATCATCCTAGTGAAGTCTATCACCATTATTTAAACAACTCCACGCTATGTACTCAAATACCCTCGAGCTCCCCCTAGCTCATTGCTCCTCTATAATAATTGCATCCACTTGTTTATTTATCTTCTTTTCTAGCGAATTCATGGATCAAATTCTTAAAAAGGATTTTCCTACATCAAGGGTTAGCTTCGTGCAACATATTATATAAAAGAATAGGAGCAATATTATAGGGATAGAACATACATAGCAGGACATGTAGGGATTAAACTAGGTTAAACGTAGCTTCTTAGGGAGTATAAGTATATTATAGGGGAGTTAGAAAAAAAATGAGTTTGATGAAGTATGTGTGCATATTAAAATATGCTAGAGGTTAGACACATGCTGAAAGAATGCCAAAAGGATAAGAACAAAGGAAAATAACCAAGAAAGTTAACCAACTTTGATAGAGGTGTATGAGATAGTACCTTCACGCAAATGGAGAAGCGAAGAAAATAAAACTAAAGAATGTGTGTAGGCAGGTAAACCTATCACCACCCTTATGAGCGGTCCTCATTAGAAATGATACTTTCAAGTTTTAACCTATTTTTCTTTAAATTAATAAAATTTTATTATATTGGCATATTGCTTTTACAACGGGTTAAATAGGCAAAAGGATGAAAAACCCTCTAACAGTGAAACGGGTTTAAACTCCAGGTGCTTTTTAGTGTTTATAACTTCTTAACACTACAACATTCGTCGCTTTCGCAGGCGAAATTTTAGGGCTTTCGCAGGGGACATGTCCCCTGTAATACCTTTCCCCGGGGACATGTCCCCGCCGAAAGTCCCCCGGCAATACCTTCTCGGGGATACTTTTCCCGGGGACTATTTACAACCTTTACCGGGGACATGTGGGTCCCGCAGCAAATTGTCACCGGTCAAACATGTCCGACGTGGCACTTTGTTTTGCCGTGGACTGTCCCCGGGGAAAAGGGTAACTAAATTTTATCTTTAACTCCTTCGCCGGGGACATGTCCTCGGGGAAAATGAAAAACTAATATTATCTATGACACTTTTGCCGGGGACATGTCCCCGGTGAAAGCCTTTGACCCATTTTGCAGAAAATTGTTGCAAAATGGGTAATTTCCAGATTTTTTTCGGGAATTTAAATCTACAATGTAACAACCTGTTTTCAACCTATTTTATGCTACAATAACACAAAATCGCTAAACATAATATCATATATAACCAAATGGTCCAAATTCGCTACAACACAATCGATAACATAAAATTTGTTTCCAAAATCGCCAATGTTCCAAAACTATACATAAGCTACCTATACGCAAATGGTCCAAAACTATACGTATAATCCATTTAGCAGGAATCCTAACCATGTTATTCTGTACAAACATATCCTAACACATAAGGCTCGAACTCGTGTTCGCCAGGTGGTTTTGTCAGTTGACTTCCGATATCTTCTGCTTCTTCGGGTTTGTCCAAATCTTAACCTGCGTATTTTAAATAGTTTAGGGTTTTAGGTAATGAGAACTATCCAAGCATCGGGTATCAAAAAGACCCTTTAAACAATTAGGGTTGAATTGGTCATTTTAACAATTAGGGTAGGAGGGTAGGATGGTGGATTTTGGGACCTAAACCAAGATCTTGGCAGGGTGTTGGGGGTCCACCCCCTTTCATGTGTAATAGCACTTTAACTAGGTTAATGAGATCATGTTGTTTATTTTGCTTGTGATACAAAAGATTTGATCATGTTTGCTTACGACTTTTTGAACAATGTGTCTAGGGTTGAGGGTTGGTGAAAACATGAGAATGGTGTTAGTGTGTCTAGTTAAAGTGCTATTACACCATTTCCCGACAACATTTCATTCTGTTTCTTACAATGATCTTCCAAAAAACTCACCAAATTCTCTCTTATATTATCAAACAACAAAAATGAACTTAGCGGCGGTGACACGTGGCTTCTCTGATGGTTTACGGCGAGGAGGTACACGGTTTCTTGGTCCAGTAGATACAGGAAAGTGTACAACCCATTTCTTGTTACGGTTTGTTATGGTTACCTGATGATGAGAGTTTAATCTTGAAGGGTAGAAAGGTGGTACAAAATGGTTTAGCCCTGCTTTGAGAGTTCATAACTCTGTGTGTGTTTTTAGTGTGTGTTTTTTGGTGAGAAACTCCATGTGTGTGTGAGAGAGAGAGGGGTCGGAGATTATAAGAAGATAGATGAAAGGGTTTGTAATGATAGTGATGGCGAGTGAAGTGGAGTTAATGAGGCACCCTCACAAACCCTTTCATATCTCTCGCCACCATTATTTCTCTATCATTACACACCATTTCATACCTCTTCTTATCATCTCTGACCTCTCTCTTTCACACAAACTCATGGAGTTTCTCACCAAAAAACACACACTAAAAACACACAATAAAAACACTCTCAAACCAAGCTAAACCCTTTTGCACCACCTTTCTACCCTTCAAGATTCAACCCTCATCATCAGGTAACCATAACAAACCGTAACAACAAATGGGCTGTACACTTTCCTGTATCTTGTGGACCAAGAAACCGTGTACCTCCTCGTCGTAAACCATCGGAGAAGCCACATGTCACCGCCGCTAACTTCATTTTTGTTGTTTGATAATATAAGAGAGAATTTGGTGAGTTTTTTGGAAGATCATTGTAAGAAACAGAATGAAATGTTGTCGGGAAATGGTGTAATAGCACTTTAACTAGACACACTAACACCATTCTCATGTTTTCACCAACCCTCAACCCTAGACACATTGTTCAAAAAGTCTTAAGCAAACATGATCAAATATTTTGTATCACAAGCAGATGAAACAACATGATCTCATTAACATAGTTAAAGTGCTATTGCACATGAAAGGGGGTGGACCCCAACACCTTGCCAAGATCTTGGTTTAGGTCCCAAAATCCACCATCCTACTCTCCTACCCTAATTGTTAAAATGGCCAATTCAACCCTAATGGTTTAAATGGTCTTTTTGATACCCGATGCTTGGATAGTTCTTATTACCTAAAACCCTAAACTATTTAAAATACGCAAGTTAAGTATCTTACCTTTTGTTCTCGGCTGTGGTCACGGATTGGCCTCGGCTGTGGTAGTGGCTTGCACTCCAGACTGACAGTAGACACTATATTCCTACAAGTATAAAAGTAAAGCACATATTATTTTTTTTTTGACTTTTCTATTTGTAAACTAAATTGAGGACTAAAATAAGACTTTTTTAAAAAAAAACTTAAAAACTAAACTGTTGGCAGAATGAAATAGCAAACATAAGCAGAAAAAATAAGGGGCAGTCAAGGGGGGAAAAATGCTACAACAAGCTCGTAAATAAGCTACCAGAAGCAGACACTAATCCTAAAAACTACCTAAGGAATCATGGACAAGCAATAGGAAAAAAAATAAGCTAAATTGGTCCTAACAAAAACTGGTCCTAACAAAAACTTGGTCCTAACAAAATATTACCAACTGAAAATATTAATCATTTGCGCAGCCAAATATTACCAAGAAAATTGGTCCTAACAAAAACTCTTTATTCGCAGTTTTTTTATGTATGTCAAATTTATATTAAAAGAAAACCATAATAAGAAAAAAAAATACATATATGGAGTAAGATGGAGCAGCTGCTGAGTTTGGTGGTTTTTTTTTCATCTCATTTGTGAAAGCAGAAACCCATGAAGCATAAACAAAAGCCCATTTAAGATTACAACTATATAAGAGATACCCACTTAAGATTACCAACTAAAAATATTAATCATTTGTCAAATCGGTATAACATAAACAAAAACCCATGAAGCATTAACCAAATAAGAGATACCCACTTAAGATTACAACTATATAGTGGTGGTGGAGGTGGTGCGTTGATGGAGGCGGCTCGGTATAACATAAACAAAAACCCATGAAGCATTAAATTAGTAAAAACTAAAAGATACCCACTTAAGATGAAGGAGGCGGATCGGTGATGTAGTGGTGGTGGAGGCGGCTCGGTGATGTAGTGGTGGTGGAGGTGGTGCGTTGATGGAGGTGCTGCTATGAAGATGGAGGAGGTGGAGCAGCTGCAGCTGCTAGCGTGAGTTTGTTTTTTTTATCTCATTTGTGAAAGCAGATCTTGGTTAATAATTGAGGTGATTTTTACTTTTGCCGGGGACATGTCCCCGGGGAAGGTTATGGCGGGATAAAGTAAAAAGGTGGGAGGGAAAATAAAAAAATCGCGAAAAGTTTTACATGGGACATGTCCCTGGTAAAAGGTGTTTTCACTAAAATTATTGAAAAAAAATCTTTATTATCATTGTCAATAACTAAAATTAATAACACATCAATTGTGAACTACCATTGTTCATTCTTTTTAGCTTCTTGGTGAACTACCATTGTTGTTACCTTGGACGCCATGAATGCCCTCTATTATACGATCAAATGTCGTACTCAGTAAACCACAAAACGTTTGGTACACTGTAACGTATCATGTTTAACGACCAAGTATAGGTGCTATGGTATACCTATCATGTTTAACGACCGACTATAGGTGCTATGTTATACGTATCATGTTAAACGACCGACTATAGGTGCTATGGTATACGTATCATGTTAAACGATCGAGTATAGGTGCTATGGTATACGTATCATGTTAAACGACCGAGTATAGGTGCTATGGTATACGTATCATGTTTAACGACCGAGTATAGGTGCTATGGTATACGTATCATGTTTAACGACCGACTATAGGTGCTATGGTATACGTATCATGTTTAACGACCGACTCTAGGTGCTATGGTATACGTACCATGTTTAACGACCGACTATAGGTGCTATGGTATACGTATCATGTTAAAGGACCGAGTATAGGTGCTATGGTATACGTATCATGTTTAACGACCGACTATAGGTGCTATGGTATACGTATCATGTTTAACGACCGAGTATAGGTGCTATGGTATACGTATCATGTTAAACGACCGAGTATAGGTGATATGGTATACGTATCATGTTCAACGACCGACTATAGGTGTTATGGTATACGTATCATGTTTAACGACCGACTATAGGTGCTATGGTATACGTATCATGTTAAATGACCGAGTATAGGTGCTATGGTATACGTATCATGTTTAACGACCGACTATAGGTGCTATGGTATACATATCATGTTTAACGACCGAGTATAGGTGCTATGGTATACGTATCATGTTTAACGACCGACTATAGGTGCTATGGTATACGTATCATGTTTAACGACCGAGTATAGGTGCTATGGTATACGTATCATGTTTAACGACCGACTATAGGTGCTATGGTATACGTATCATGTTTAACGACCGACTATAGGTGCTATGGTATACGTATCATGTTTAACGACCGACTATAGGTGCTATGGTATACGTATCATGTTAAATGACCGAGTATAGGTGCTATGGTATACGTATCATGTTTAACGATCGACTATAGGTGCTATGGTATACGTATCATGTTTAATGACCTATGGTATACGTATCATGTTTAACGACCGAGTATAGGTGCTATGGTATACGTATCATGTTTAACGACCGAGTATAGGTGCTATGGTATACGTATCATGTTTAACGACCGAGTATAGGTGCTATGGTATACGTATCATGTTTAACGACCGAGTATAGGTGCTATGGTATACGTATCATGTTAAACGACCGACTATAGGTGCTATGGTATACGTATCATGTTAATCGTTGCATGTATTTGACGGTAGGCAATTTGCGTGCGCTATACATCATATTCAATATTAACAAGCTCAACTTGCACCACTACACATTACTAACCAATCTAAAAAAAGTAACGAAAAATTTCTTGGAATGATTACAAAAAAAATCACATCAATTAAAAACCCGCCATAACTCATATCTCTCTCACATACTTATTACACCAAGAAAACACACACTTGACACTGATGCTTCATATTCTTCATTAAAAACAGTTCATTTCATATGATCATCACAAAAAAAACTTCAAAAAATTCAAACTCTTAAACAACATCGTTTGATCATAATGGATTTTTTTAACTTGCCTGTTGGAAAAAGAACTAGACATCAAATGGCAACTCTATGCTCAAGGTAGTAACTTGTTTAAATATTTGATCAACTTTTAATTATATGTTTATATATGTTACAATATAATAGTGTTTGGTAAAAAGAATATTATCATGTAAATTTCTGACCCAAACATATCAAGAACTCGAGTAAAGAGATATATCGACGATAAAACCAATGACCACTCTTTTTCCGGCGTATAATCAGCCATTGTATTATATCGACAATAAAGTGTATTTTTTTAAAATATAATTTTTGCCGGGGACATGTCCCCGGGGAAAGGTTTGGCGGGAATTTTCCCGCGTACAATTAGCATGCTTTGGACTTTTGGTCAAAGTTTGGTGAACGTAAAATACACTTTCAGCAGGGACTCGTCCCCGGAGAAAGATTGCGTTGAATTTTGACTATCCGGTCAAAATCCAGTTAACTTTTTCCGGGGACATGTCCCCGCGGAAAGTCTGCGTTGAAATTTTCATAACAAGTCAGGGAATTCATGTGCCACGTCAGATTCAATTTTGTCGTTTAGCGATTTTCGCCGGGGACTTTGTGTCCCCGGCGAAAATCTCCTCGTCCGTCCATCCGATTGTTGTAGTGTCTCTTGACTTATGAAGAGAGTATTCCCTATGCTCATGTTGGTGTAGAAGGTGGTGGTGGTGGTGGAGGTGGGGGTAGTGGCGGTGGATGAGGTGGTGGTGGTGCAGAACATGGTTCTGGATATGGTAGCGGAGCTAGAGCTGGTGAAGGTAGTGGTGCAGGGTATGGAGGTGGTGCTGCTGGAGGTAGTGGGGGATGTGGTGGTAGTGGAGGAGGTTGTGGTGGTGGAGGAGGAGCACTTGGTGGCGGTTATGGTGGTGGAGAAAGAGGTGGGAGTGGTGCTGGATATGGAGGTGCTGGAGGAGCCGGTGGTGGTGGTGGAGGGGGACATGGTGGTGGTGGTGGTGGAGGTGGAGCAGGAGCTGGTGGTGCTGCTGCTGGAGGAAGTGGATATGGTAGTGGAGGTGGTGCTGGTGGGGGTGCTGGAGGATCACATGGTGGACATGCCGGAGGAGGAGGCGGTGGTGGATCAGGAGGAGGAGGAGGTGATGGTGGTACCGCTGGTGGTGGATATGGAGGTGGTAGTAGCAGTGGTGAAGGTGCTGGCCATGGTGGTTATATCCCTTGAAAAGTTCTCTCCAAAATTGACAATGAGTTAATGACTGATCCTTTTATACCATCATATGATAATAAGATTGGAACAAAGAAATGTCATTAAGGCTAATGTTCTTCTATATATGTAAATTCCATGCATTTTAGTGTGGCATCATCAATTTGTAATCTTATTCCAAGTGTTAAAATGAAGTGTTAGTATATTTGTTAATACTAAAACTATCAGCCTTGGTTATATTGCATGCAATCCTCGAATCAACACTAACTTGAGACATAAGTTATTGACTTACATATGATACAAATTTAAAAGACAATTTGGCTCAAGTGATTGTACGAAGCAGGAGTGTAATAGTTGGTATTACACGATATAATGGACCAAGCTCGAATATGGATCACGTCTATTAGGGTTTCAAGTATCTTGTATATAATGTACTATGAATGCATATCAATGATACAATACTTGTCATGTGGTTTTATCAATCTAACATGGTGTCAAAGCCTCAAGATCCTCTCCCACAAAAACCATAAAAAGTGTATTCAACCTTCTCATTAGTCGACTATAAACTTTTTTCTTTTTCTTCTTTGTATTATCTACTTGCTTTGCTTGCTTACCATGTATTAATCTTGTCATATCATCATGACGGGAAACAGACCACCACTAAATCCGCCCAAACAACTATTTGATAAAGTCTATCCAATCTCTAGCATCAAGGCTAATGTATCTCCACACCCCTTGATTCTCAGACCTAGGTGGATAAGTTGAGCCGTCTCCTCTAACCATCCCGTCAAACCATTGTCACCACCCTTTTATCCCTTAAAAAAAATAATTTCCGGCTAAAACCCTAACTACTTGCTGTTTTGGCCGTAACTTTTTAACCGTTTGGTATTAAATGACGCGGTCAACGTCATTCTATTCATTTTTCAATTATGTACAAAATATAACTTTCATCATCTTCGCCGGCCGCTGGACACGCCACCACGCGCCGCCTAAAGTGGACTGTTGAAAAAAAAATTATGTTTTGCTTTTATTTTTGTTTCTTTGCTTTTACTGTTGCTGCATAATGAAGATCATCCCACTTGCTGTCATATGTCGTCATCAAAATTTATTTTTTGCTTTACTTCTTTTCCTATGCCACCGCTTTATTTTGCTTTTGTTGCTGCAGATGAAGGTTTGTCTCCGCTTGTTGTGAAACATCTTCATCGACAAAACTTTTATTGCTTTAATATTTTTTAGTTTTTCAATTCAATCTGAGCTTTCACGATTTCGTCGCTCGGATTGCGGGAGAGTATTATACGATATAACGACCCAAGCCTGAATGTGGGTTGGGTTTATTAGGGTTTCTTATATTTTTTACGTAATGCACTATAAATGCATATTAATAATTCACGAAATTTTATTAATCTAACAGTTGACTCAAGTGGGAAATTACCCTCAAAATACTTCATGCTGTGATACACCTGGATGAAATTCGATTGAAGAATCACCACTTGGACCAAAGCCCATGACAGAACCAAGACCCAAGAGGAAATCATCCAGGCCTGTGCGGCATAAAGATTATGTTATAGAATAACTATCTTTATTTATTTATTATGTTGAGTCTTATTAGGAAAGTGTCGTTATCTTAGGAAGGGTTTTATATTCGACTTGGACTACAAGTTGTTTCAATTCGGTATAAATATATCGAACCATTCATGAATGAAATCATAGTTTTCTGTCAAATACAATTCTCTTATCTTTTCTGTTTTTCTTAAGAAGCTAGCACCCGCTAAAAATGGTGCCCTATCTCGATATTACCCAACTTGGGTCGTATCAATTGGTGCTTTCATTGTTATGGATGAAAATGAGATATGTTTACTGCTCAAAGAGTAGTCCGATGCTTTTCAAGAATAGTTTGTTGCGTTACACGCAGAGTTACAGGTTACAAAAGGGTTGTTACAATCGTGTCATGGAGCAGGTAGGGACGACCCAGGATCGTTGTTACCACGATCCATGCGATTGGATGTGCCAAAATTTACTGGTGCTGATCTGGAAAGCTGGATATTCTCCATCACCGAGTATTTTGCTCTTCTTGCAATACTAGAAGACCAAAGGTTAAGGGTCGTGGGTTTTCACCTAGAAGGTGACGCGGTGGAATGGTTTAGATGGATGACGCGCAATAAGTTGATCACCAGTTAGGACGGGTTTTTTGGACAGTGTTAGGAATCGTTTTGGGCCATCGAAGTATGAAGACCCTCAAGGAGCCCTCTCTAAACTGTTACAAATGAGTATTGTAGCACGGTATCAAAGTGATTTTGAAAAACTCATGAATCGGGTAACGAGTATATCGGAAAATCTGCTAATATCATTTTATGTATCTTGTCTCAAGCTAACGTTACAAATAGAACTTCTTATCTCTAAGCCTGCGACGTTAGGTGACGTATTTTCTTTGGCGCGCATTACTGAGGCACGGTTGGAAGATCAAGGGTCTCTTACATCTGTCAACACAATCAAAAATGTGACTAGCGTGGTTAGTCAAAAACATACTATACTACATTTTGCTGCTCGAACCGATGCGGGTAAACCACCCCTGTTACCGACTCCCACAATTGTTAATGCTAATGCTAAGCCACTTGTTATTCAATGGATATCTCTAGAGGAACGACAAGAATGACTCAACAAGGGGTTGTGTTTTAATTGTGATAACCGTTGGGTGCGAGGTCATAAGTGTCCCGCCAAGTTCATGTTGCTCATGACGGACGAGGAGGACACTGACGAGTAGGCAACGGATGTAGAGCAAGAGGAAGCTATGGAAAGTGACGACATCTCTTGTCTTAATTCTTTGGTTGATCACGGGAGTCTGCGGTCATTACAACTATGGGGTACCTTGGGGATCGGTCAGGTGCATACACTTATTAACAATGGAAGTACTCATAACTTTGTCCAACCAGGAGTAGTCGAGAGAATGAAGTTACCAATCACTTCTACGAAACCTTTTAAGGTGTACATTGGTAGTGGTGCGACCTTGTTATGTGAGAATATATGTCCTCAGGTAAAACTCCAGATGCAGGGGTTATGTGTAGACGTGAATTTGTATGTACTTCCTATGAAGGGACCGCATATAGTGTTGGGCATCCAATGGCTGCAGAAATTGGGGAAAGTAACGCATGATTATGTACAGCAGACGATGGAGTTTACACTTGGGTACCGAACGTATCTATTGCAGGGGGACGAGTCTCTTCGCATGAAGCAAATTAGTTTACATTATATGTGCGCCTTGCTAGAAATGGATGACATTTATGGGGTGTATGAACTCTACCCTCTGTCTGCGACTGGTGATTATTCAAAAGGTACTCAGGTTGCAACTGGACCCGAACATCCTGAGACGGCCTCTTTCAGGTACTGACTACTTTACCACCACATCGTAGCATTTATCATCGTATTCATTTATACCCTAACTTCAAGCCTATGAATGTTCGGCCCTATGGATATCCACATTACCAAAAAAGGGAAATGGAGAAGCTAGTTAATGAGATGTTAAGCCAAGGAATCATATGTGTTAGTCACAGTCCTATTTCGTCACCGGTGTTGTTGGTGAAAAAGAAGGACGAAAGTTACCATTTTGTGTAGACTACCATGCTTTAAATGAGGTTACCATCAAGGATAAGTTTCCAATTCCGACGGCGGATGAGATGTTTGATGAGTTATGGCGGCCGTTATTTTTACCAAACTGGATTTACGGGCAGGGTATCACCAAATTCGGGTGCATGAGCGGGACGTGTACAAAACCGCTTTTCGTATGCATGACGGCCATTATGAATTTCTAGTAATGCCGTTTGGGCTTACTAATACGCCATCTACTTTCCATGCGACCAAGAACCGGCTATTTTCACCATATTTGCATAAATTTGTGATTGTTTTTTTTATGATATATTGTTTATAGTACTACTCTTACTGCCCACGTAGAGCACCTGCAATGTATTTTTCAGTGTTTACAGGATCATCAGTTCTATGTTAAACAATCAAAGTGCGTGTTTGGGTCTACCACAATCGATTACTTGGGACACATTATTTTTGGACAGGGTGTTGAGATGGATCCACAAAAGATAACAACAGTGGTGAATTGGCCCGTGCCTAAGACACAATGTCAGGTACGGGGGTTTCTCGGGCTCGCGGGTTATTATAGATGGTTTATCAAGCATTTTACTTTTGTGGCCGCAGTGTTATCTAATCTTCTTCAGAAAGACGGCTTCAAGTAGGGCGAGTTGGAAAGCAAGGCTTTTGACAGCCTTATAAATAAGTCGAAAGATGCACCTATTTTAGCTCTTCCAGATTTTAATGAGACATTTGTAATTGAAACCAATGCATCCGAGGTCGGTATTGGAGCAGTTTTGCTGTAAAAGGGCAACCACTCAGTTTTTTTATCCGCAATATTGGGTTTCAAAGACTTCAAGATACTGCTGCTGCTTATATGGTTAACACTACTCATGGTGATCAATGAAAAATACTCTAAGTATGTTATTGCTGATGGTTATAAGTTACTACTGCTTGTTAAAGATTAAGACTGCTGGTGTATAATACTACTGCTGGGAACTTCAAAGAAAATACACTAAGTAGTTAATGCTGCTAGAAGGAAAGTTAGTACTGCTAGTACTAAGTTAGTGTTGTTGAAGTGTTAATACAACCAGGGTGAAGATTAGTGATGATGGTTGTTTATTAACGCTGTTTGTATTATAAGTCGGTTTAGATAAGTATATAATGTTTAGATAAGTATGTAAATGATTTGATATACTTAGGAAAGTATTCTTATCTTGGAGAATACATATTGTAACCCTAATAGGACTCCTTAGTCTATAAAAGAAGGCTTATGGCATAGAGATTGATAGTAGTATAGTATTATTTTGTTAGCTTCAAGGTTGTAAACCCTAATACTTGTTAAAAGTATTCATATTATTCATCAATAATATTGAAGCATTTATTGTTAAATTTATTGTGTTCTTCTCAATATCAATTACTAGATTCCGCATAGTATTTGATTAAATTCAAAACAGTTTCTAAACTAGTTGTGTTAGTTTATCTAGCATAACTTTACCTTTGCAAGCTAAGGGATTAAGATCAAGTACATAACTGGGATCAATAAGTGGTATCAGAGCTTGTGATTCAAGAAGTTGTGATCAAAGAAGAACCTGTTATTATATTCAAAAACTTGCTGCTAAAGATGGATTCAGATTCTACACATATGGTTGTTGCATTAAGGATTCCAATCCTCAAGGCTGGTGAGTATGAGATCTGGAGAATGCGTATTGAGCAGTATATCCAGATGCTTGACTTCCAACTCTGGGAGGTCATTGAGAATGGAAACGCTCCACCAAAAACATCAACATCTCCAGAAGGTGTTGTGACTATTGTGCCTCCTACTAATGCTGAAGAAAAAGGTCAAAGAAGATTGGAGGTTAAAGCAAGAAGTACTTTGATGATGTCCATTCTTAATGAACATAGGTTGAATTTCAATTCCTACAAAGATGCCAAGTCTCTCATGGAAGCTATTGAGAAGATATTTGGAGGTAATGATGCTACTAGGAAGAGAAGGAAGAATCTGTTGAAACAGCAGTATGAGAACTTCTCAGCTCAAGGTTCTGAGATGATGGATTAAAGTCATGATCGACTTTAAAAGCTTGTAAGTCAATTAGAGATTTTGGGTGTTGAGACTTCTCAAGAAGATGTGAATAAGAAGTTTTTGATAAGCTTATCCTCATAATGGAGCACACATATAGTTGTGTGGAGAAACAAGGTTGATCTTGAGAAAATGAGCTTGGATGATCTATACAAGAATTTGAAGGTATATGAACCAGAGGTCAAAGGTTCATCTAGCTCCAGTTTAAACCCACATAATATGGCCTTCATGTCCTCTAACAATCCTAGCAATACCAGTGAAGTCCTCAACTAAAGAATGAGGATTTGGAACAAATTCATCTAGATGATGTGAAAGAGATGGATTTAAGGTGACAGATGGCAATGTTGACAATGAGATCCAGGAAATTCTTGACGAACACTAGAAGGAAGCTAAATGTGAATGGGAATGATAACATGGGATTTGACAAGTCCAAGGTGGAATGTTATAAGTGTCACAGGAAGGATCATTTTGCCAGAGAATACAGGGCTCCAAGAAGCCAGGATTATAAGAATAGGGAAAGCTCAAATAGAAGGACTATTCCAGTGGAGACACCTACTTCAACAACATTGGTGTCATGTGATGGTTTTGGTGGCTATAATTGGAGTAACCAAGCTGCAGAAGGGCCAACCAACTATACATTGATGGATTTTTCATCTTTAGGCTCAAGTTTAGACTCTGAAGTATCTAATAATTCTGGTTGTTCTTATAAATCTTGTTTAGAAAATGTTGAGTTGGTTAAAACTCAAAATAATAAACTGCTAGAAGATTTAAGGAACTCTGAGTTGAGTTGTCTAGGTTATAAACTAGGATTAGAGTCTGTTGAGAAAAGACTTGAGTTCTTTAAAGCAAATGAGTCTGAGTATGTTGAAAAGATAAATGTTTTAAAGAATGAAATTTATTTAAGAGATGAACCTGTTAAGGAGCTTAGGAAGAGGATTGAAAAGGCTCAAAAGGAAAAAGATGTTGTTCAAATAGAAAAAGAGAATATTAAAATAGGTGTAAAAAGGTTTGAACATGATTCTAAAAGTGTTAACAAAATTTTAGAGTGTCAAATTTTTAAAAAATGTAAAGATGGCATAGGTTAAAAGTCTGTTCCCCCTCCCATTATAGGAAAGTTTGTGCCTCCTACCCCTAATTTGTCCTATACATGTTTAGAAGAGTTTGCTGATAAAACTGTTGATAAAAAGTATGAAGCTAAGCCTGGAAGTGAGGAAGATAGAAAGCAATCAGATGCCCCAACTATTGAAGATTGGGTGTCTGATGATGAGGATCATATGTAGTTGCACCTAAGGTTGAGAAGAAGGTAGTGAAGCCTAGCATTACTAAGGTTGAGTCTGTTAAAATTGCTATAAATACTACTAATATTGTTAAGCAGACTAGAACAAACACATTCAGTCCTAGAGGAAACCAGAGGAATTGGAATAACCTAATGTCACGTAGGTTAAGAAGTGAGTTTCAGATGTTCAACAAAGCTTGTTATGTATGTGGTAGTTTTGAACATCTACAGTATGATTGTATTTACCATCAGAGACAGAGGGTGGTAAAGCAAGTTTAGAACTATGCTAAGAGCGTGAATCATCAAAACTTTTTTTAAAAACACTCACCCCAATGCTCAAAGGAACATGGTTCCAAGAGCACTTATAATGAGATCTGGCCTAAAAATCCTTAATACTGCCAGACCAGTTAATGTTGCTAAAAAAATCAATAGTTAATGGTGCTAAACAAAGACCAAATTTTTATAAACCAGCACATTTAACTATCAATAGTCCTAATCAAAGGAAAACAACTTTTAATACTACTAAGCCAAAAGCAGTAGTTACTATTGCTAAGGCAAAACAGTAGTTAATGTTGTTCATGGTGAAATGGTTAATGTTGTTAAGGCCTTAGCATGTTGGGTATGGAAACCAAAGATTATAGTATTAGACCATGTTTCCAGACACATCAGTGCATCAATAACCTTAAAGAAATTTGATTATATTGATGCACTAGGCATATCTAAGTCAGTAATGGCTTGGGTCCCCAAATTTTTCTGATTTTCTTATCTTATGTGTAGGGCAATCCACAACTAGATTTACAGGATCAAGGAGTGGTTGACAGTGGATGCTCTAGGAACATGATAGGAAACAAGTCCTATCTTACTGATTTTGAGATGCTTGATGGAGGATTTGTTGCCTTTGGAGGAAATCACAAATGTGGAAAGATTACTGGGAAAGGTACCATAAAAATAGGTACATTGGACTTTGAAAATGGGTATTTTGTGGAAGAGATTAAGTTTAACCTCTTCAGTGTTTCTCAGATATGTGACAAAAAGAATGGTGTTCTTTTTACTGATATTGGGTGTATTATCTTATCTCCAAATTTTAAGTTGGTTGATGAAAGTCAAATTCTACTTAAAGTTCCTAGAAGAGATAATATATACAGTGTTGACTTAAAGAACATGGTTCCTAAAGGTGGTTTAACTTGCCTTTTTGCAAAAGGCACATTTGATGAATCCAAACTTTGGCATAGAAGGCTTGGACACTTAAACTTTAAAACAATGAATAAATTGGTTTAAGGGAAATCTGGTTAGAGGTTTACCTTTCAAGTTTTTTTATATTGATCAAACATGTGTTGCTTGTCATAAAGGAAAGCAGCACAGAGCCTCTTGTAAGTCCAGAACAGTGAATTCTATCAGTTTACCCTTACAGATGTTGCATATGGATTTGTTTGGTCCAACATTTATAAAAAGCTTAATGAAAAGGATGTATTGCCTAGTTGTCACTAATGACTATAGTAGGTTTACTTAGGTTTTCTTTTTAACTAGAAAGGATGAGACTAGTGGCATTATTAAGTCCTTCATAACTAGGATAGAAAATCTAATAAATCATAAGGTTAAAGTAATCAGATGTGACAATGGAACTGAGTTCAAGAATAAGGAGATGAATCAATTTTGTGAAGTGAATAGTATTACTGAGACAGTTTAGTGTAGCTAAAACTCCTCAATAAAATGGTGTTGCTAAGAGGAGAAATATGACACTAATTGAGGCTGCTAGAACAATGTTAGCTGACTCTAAGTTGCCAACTACCTTTTGGTCAGAAGCAGTTAATACTGCTTGCTATGTGCAAAATAGAGCTTTAGTTGTTAAGCCCCACAACAAGACCCCTTATGAACTTTTACATGGTAGAACTCATATCTTAAGTTTTATGAAACCATTTGGGTGTCATGTTACTATCTTAAATACCATAGATCACTTAGGCAAGTTTGATGGTAAAGCTGATTAAGGATTCTTTGTTGGATACTCTCTAAATATTAAAGCCTTTAGAGTGTTGAACAGTAGAACTAGGATTGTGGAAGAAAACCTGCACATTAATTTTAGTGAGAATACACCAAATGTTGTAGGTAGTTGATGAGTGTGTAAATACTCATCATTTTTGGTTAAATCTGAACTGCAAAACATTTAAAAATGCTCAGAAATGCATCAAAATACTGAAAATATCTCAAAATTGCATTTTATATGTTTCAGATGCAAAATGTTTAAAATCAGATGAAAAATGAGCTAAGTTTGCATAATTGCCAGTTTCAATCCCCCAAGTTTCAAAAGTTGTCAGAAATAGTCCCTGAGCGCTTAATTTCAAATGAAAAATCACCAAAGGTCCTTTTAAAATCATAAGTTGTCAAAATTAGTCCTTTGGTGAAAAATGTCAAAAGTTTTGAGAAATTACAAGTTTGGTCCTTCAAGTTTAAAAATTGGCAAAAATAGTCCTTGGAAATTTGAAAATGTCTATTTTGGTCCTTGTACTATTGAAACTTGTCACTTTTAGTCCCTTGGAACAACTTTGATAAATTGGCAGCTTTGGTCCCTTGTTTTTCAGAAATTACAAAATGGTCCCTATGTTATTAATACAAGCCTAAGCCTTTGAACCCCTGCCTTTTGACCCCCCTTTTAATATTAAAACCTCCGGTCAAACCTCCAAGTCAAACAAACACACCCCGCCTTTTCTTCTTCTTCACCAAATGCCCTGCAACACTCTACATCCCACACCTCCAACTCACCTTTCACCTCTTTTATCACTCCATCTCACCAAACTCCAAAATGCATTTAATGCATCCCTCCCCCTAACACTCAAACCTCCCCAACTGGCTAAAACCTTTTTGGCGCCAAAAATTGATCAAACGGCCAAGAGTATATCAAGCCATCCAATGGTCCAGAATTATGATGGGATTTGCTCAGAGAGGTGAGAGAAGACATATGGTGTATAAAAAGAAGAAGAGAAGCAAGAGAATAGGGAGCACTTAGTTTTATTTTAAAATGTATGTCGTTTTTAAAGTTTCTATGTCTTAAATAGCTTATCAGTTGTAATTTCAAGTGTAGTCGTAACAAACCAAGTTATTTTAGTGTATTCAAACTAATTTCAAGTATCAATTCAAGTTTGTATTTTCATTTCATGTTTTCATGTCACTGTTGCAATATTCAGTTTTAAACTCTTATATCCAAGCTTGTAGTAGCTTATTTTTAAAGCCAAATAAGCTTATATAAGCTACTTATAGCTTTTTGTGAGCTTATAAATCAATTTCAAGCAACTTGGGTCCTTGGTCAACGAAAGTCAAACTGTGAAGCATATTTGGTTAAGCAGGCATGGAAGCTGATTTGGGTTGATGCAGTGTTGAATATGGGTTTATGATAGGTTTAGGACAGTGGTTACCTTTAGTGTTTGGCAAGCCATTGTGGCTAGGATTCTTGTAAGTGTTGAAACACCCTTTGATTACTGCCATAATTGTATCAATAATGTAGTAGGTATTTAATAATTGTAGTCTTGTTATCAGCATCATATTTGTAGTTTAGATCTGTTCTGATATAAATCATAGCTTGGATTTGTAATTTAGGAAGAATCAAAGTTCAAATCTGTGACTTAAGTAGTGTTTGGATTTGCTGCATAATCTGTGGTTAAGGTTAGTTAAAGGGTTGAGTTCATTTGATACAGTTTTATCTGGGCTTATTACACTTACACTAGTCTTTATTTTGCATCTTAGAACCACAGAAGTCAAAATTGCATCAAATCATCTCTTGTGGTCATAACTGTTTGAATCATTTGGTCAAATTGAGCAATTGTGTTTAGAATTCATAGAACTAGCTTGCATTAAGTTTATTTCATCATATTACATCAATATCAGTCCACAAATTGGTTTCAAATCTCAAATAAGTCAACATATCAAAACTGTTTCAAAAGTCAAATATTGAAAAATCCAGTTTTCACCCAAATGGGGTGATTTTTCATTGATTCATTCTTGGATCAAATCAAGTGAAATTGTGGGTTTATGAACTTCAGCTGGTCTAGTTACTTATTATGATTTTTATTGAATTTTAGAAATTTTCTACAAGCTCCAAATTAGCTTGTCAAACAGGGCTTATCTGCCCTGTTCACAAACTCAGTGAATACTGAGTTTTCTCAGTTTTGTGCAGGGCTTGTCACAAGCTCATAAGAGCTTGTCCAGGTCTGGTTTTTGGTTTATAAGTAGCCACCCAGGTCTAGTGTAGGATCCAACTTTTGGTTTTGAGGCTCAGCTTATTGAGTAGCTTATTCTTGGGCTTAAACTTAGTAGCTGGAAACTGTTTTTGCACTTAAACTTAAATCAACCAAATCTGAGTAGCTTGTAATTTAGAGGTTAAAGCTAGTTGATACTTGTTGCATTTGGGTACTTTTAGTATATTATTGCTTCTGTATCAGTTTGGTGCTCATTGGTAGCTTTTGGCATATTTGGAGTGCTTATTTATAAGCACTTTGCATTGCAGTTTCAATTTCTTACACACAAGCCACTGTTTTTATATTTTTCCTAGATTCATAGTATTATTTTAGACTTTTCCTGAAATTTTCATAATTTTTCATCACTGTTTGCTTTTTTTTTTCATTTAAAACAGTTTTTAAGCCTTTTTAATTAGCTTTTATTGCAATTAAATCAGAAAAGTTTCAAAAAAATAAGTTTTCATTTTTCCTAGGTTAAGATAAATATAAAAAGTCAAAAAAATATTTTTCCAGATTTTTCTTAGTTAAATTTATATTTTTAAGTAATTTAAGTAGTTTTAAATAGTTTTTAATTCATAGAAAATAGAAAAATAATCAGAAAAATACAAAATTAGTTTTGAAAATTCTCTTTAGTTATTTTAGATTTTTCCAAGTCATAATTTCATTTTTCTAGCTTTATTTCATATTTTCTTGTATTTTAGGGTATTATTAAATAGTTAAAAATAGTTTTTAATTAATAATAATTAGATAAATAGTTTTAAAAATAATTTTCTTTTTATAAAAATTTTCTTTTATCATTAGGTTTGTAAAAATGTCAATTTCATATTTTTAGGATTAATATTGCTTTAGTTTTACATTTTCTTTTGTACGTCACGTAGTTTTTAATTCAATTTTATAAAAGAAAAATCAAAAACATCATTTTAAAAACAGTGATAGCATTTATTTAATATATTTTATCTTTTTAATTTTCTTTAATTTGCATTTAAGCCCCTATAATTTATAAACTTTTTCTTTAGGTATAATTGTTCAATATCAATCATATCTCTTTTCCGTTCAAATCCTCTCGATCACTATTCGTGTGATTATTCTCGCACAGCTCGTTGGGACATAACGACCTGGGGAAACACTATACTCTCCTGATCTTCATTGCATTTGTGTCTGAACTGTTTTAAGTTTCTTACGGTTGGCCATTCACAAGTGGCTAGCTTGTGTGAGATAACTTGACGGTTCGGGACCAATCAAATTTTGGCGCCGCTGCCGGGGAGCTGTGCTAATTATCTTCCGTTTAGCAGATTAGTGATTTGAATATTCACTCTTTGTTCATACCATCTATCTATATATGTATCTATATATATTTTCTTATAAAAAATCCAAAAACCCAAAAACATCCAAAAACGTATAAAACACAAAAATATTTTTTTTTGTTTCTATATATATATCAAAGATAAAAATACAAAAAGATTTGTCGTTTTCTTTGTTTAATAATAACAACATAAAAAATTACCACCGCAAACCAAGGCAGTGTACTACCTAACTGGGGGTACGACCATAATAAGTTCCCGAACCAAAGATTAAAACTTGCCTTTGTGTCCTTGTGATTGGTGTACCTTTTTCAAAGAAGCCATTCATCTTGTGATTATTGGTTTAAGTTCACTGTTGTTTTGCCTCGATTTTGTTTTAATTGGATTTGTTGTTATATATACTTTTCAGAACCAGAAAACTCAAAAAGATTCCTCTTTTCCCATTCTCATCAAAAACATTTTCATAATTCCCATTCCTCTCCTTAACTCTGAGATCTCTTAGAGTTAACTCTAGTGTATGCGCACCCGCTCTTCTAGATCTGTGAGCCCATTTCGTGAGCTTGTCAAGAATCCAAGAAGGCGTGTTCGTAGACTTTCTGCTCCATCAGTCAGATCTGAGATCCGGACTGCTCACACTACTTCCGTTATCATGGCGGAAGAACGTCTTATGTGTGAGCTTCTCCAGGCACCCATCGACGGGTATGGAGATGCTATTGTTATTCCAGCCATTGTGGCTGAAAATTTTGAACTCAAAACCGGGTTACTGAATCTTGTAACCTCAAGTCAGTTCTATGGTTTTGAGCGGGATGATCCTCATGCTCATATTCGATGGTTTAACAAGATTGCATCTACCATCAAATACAAAAATGTCCCTACTGATGCTGTCAAGCTTCTTCTGTTCCCATTTTCTCTTGAGGGACAAGCCCGGATTTGGCTTGAAAAACAACCCCCTCAATCAATTGAGACATGGGAAGACCTGGTGAAGAAATTTGTGAATGAATTCTATCCACCTTCCAAAACCACGAGTCTTAAAAATGAAATCATCAAGTTCACACAAAAGTTTGATGAATCCTTCAGTGAATCGTGGGATCGTTTTAAGGAATTGCTCCGCAAATGTCCTCACCATGGTTTCTCCGAGTTGATGCAACTCGATACTTTCTATAATGGAGTGAGTCAATCTGATCAAGATTCTCTCAATTCCTCCGCTGGAGGAAATTTCGTAAGCAAAACTGTCAAAGAAGCTTTAGCGATCATTGAAAATAAGTCTAAAGTCCGCACTGCACGAAGCAAGCCGGTTGTTTCCCAAGTCAGTGTTGGTCCTTCTTCTTCATCGCTCGTGAGTCAATCTAGCACCGATGCTAAGATTGACAAACTCACGGAAGCAATTCAAGCTTTGGTTCTCTCCAACCAAAAGAAAGTTTCTTTTCCACAAACTTCACCTCCTGCTAAAGTTAAGAAAGTGGAAGTCTGTGTTACTTGCGGTGGCCCCCATGCCTACTACAACTGTATGGCCACCGATGGTAACCCTTTTGAAGCTAATGCTGTGGGCGGGATTTCTAATCAAGGAGGCAACCAATACCGTGCTCCTATAGACCCGAACCACCGTCCTAACCACTACCCTGGACCACCCGGTTTCAACCAAAACCGTAATCAAAATCAGAATAGACCAAACCAAGGTTTTCAAAACCAAGGTAATTTCAGTCAAAATAACGGTTTTCAAAATCAAAATCAGAACTTCCAACACCAAGGAAATTTCAATAGAAATCCAGGTCAGGGAAATTTCAACCCAGGGTATTTTCATGGCAATAATCCAGGAAATTTCCAAAATCAAGGCCTTAATCCAAACAATAGAGGCCAGAATTTTCCTGTGCAAACTCAAGCCATTGTTCCAACTGGACCATCATCTGATGAGTTGTTGAAGCAATTCATGAAATCCCAAGAGGAAATGAATCGGTTGTTGGTCAGCCAGATTTCTGACATTAAGAAGTCTTTAAATGATCGACCCTCGGGCTCAGGTACTTTACCTAGCAACACGATCGCTAATCCGAGGGGCGATGCAAAGGCGATCACAACCAGAAGTGGTGCTTCGTATGATGGACCCGCTATTCCTACTACCTCTTCTTCTTCTCTCCTGAAGGTAGTGGAAAGTGAACCTGAGGCGACAAAGGACAAGGAACTTCCTATTAATAACGGAGGTACCAGCAATGTCCATCCTCAGGTTGTCCCGAAACCCAAAACCAAACCTGGAGTTGTTTTTGAACCTCCAGTTGGCAACCCCAAATCCAAAACTTCTATTCCTTACCCCTCACGTTTAAATGAGCAAAAACTCCGCGAAAAAGCCAGTCATCAAATGGAAAATTTTTTTCAAATTTTCCAAGAACTTCATTTTGACATAAGCTTTGTGGATGCCATCATGCTGATGCCCAAGTTTGCATCAACTCTCAAACACATGTTGAGCAACAAGGAAAAGCTGTTTGAAATGGCCAAAACTCCTTTGAACGAGAATTGCTCAGCAGTTCTGTTAAAGAAGCTTCCCGAGAAGCTAGGAGATCCCGGAAAATTTCTTCTTCCTTGTGTTTTTCCAGGGATGATTGAATGCTTTGCCCTTGCCGATCTTGGTGCAAGCATCAATCTGATGCCTTATTCAGTTTGGAAGAAGCTTTCTCTTCCGGAACTTATTCCTACCTGCATGACTCTTGAGCTTGCAGATCGTTCTATATCACGTCCTCTTGGCATCGCCGAGGATGTATTCGTGAAAGTAGGGAAGTTCCATTTTCCAGCTGACTTCGTGGTTGTTGATTTCGATGCCGATCATCGGGTTCCCCTCATTGCTGGACGAGGATTCCTGAGAACGGGTCGTGCTCTTATTGATGTATTTGAGCAAGAAATCACTTTACGTGTGGGTAATGAAGCTGTTACTTTTAACCTTGTTCAAACTTCGAGGTACTCCTCAAATTATGATACTGAATCAGTTAATCGAGTCGATGTAATTGATATTGCTTCAGAGGAGTACTCTCAAGAGTTTCTTGGTTATCTTCATAATTCTGTGAGTGGGGATTCCACCACATCTTCTCAACCTATCATTGCCGACTCTTCCCCCTCTCTCACTCCATTTGAGGGAGGTGACTTCTTTCTGGAAGAGATCGATGAGTTTCTTGCTAGTGATGAATCAATTCCGCCTGGAATTGATGGTGTTTATGATTCGGAGGGAGATATCCTTTATCTCGAGCAATTGTTAAATGAAGATCCATTACCTTCACTCCCTCCGAAAGAGATCACAAATGAGGAAATCAAATCAGTACAATCATCTACTGAAGAATTTCCCGAGGTTGAACTTAAGGACCTACCTCCTCATCTCGAGTATGCATTTTTGGAGGGTGATGATAAATTACCCGTCATAATTGCTAAAGACTTAACTGAGGAGGAGAAAACTGCTCTCATAAAGGTCTTGAAGTCACACAAACAAGCAATTGCTTGGAAACTCTCCGACATTAAGGGTATCAACCCTGAGTTTTGTACTCACAAAATCTTAATGGAGGATGACTTCAAACCAGCAGTCCAACATCAGAGAAGGGTGAATCCTAAGATTCATGAGGTTATCAAACAAGAGGTTCTCAAACTTCTTGATGCCGGTTTAATTTACCCGATCTCTGATGGTCCTTGGGTTAGCCCAATTCATTGCGTTCCTAAAAAGGGTGGCATAACTGTTGTCACAAATGAAGAAAACGAGTTAATTCCAACTCGATTGGTTACGGGATGGCGTGTGTGTATAGACTATCGTAAGTTAAACGAAGCCACCCGTAAAGACCATTTTCCTCTACCCTTCATGGATCAGATGCTTGAGAGATTAGCAGGGAACGAGTACTATTGTTTCCTTGATGGTTTCTCGAGTTACTTTCAGATCCCCATTGATCCGCTGGATCAAGAAAAGACCACATTCACCTGCCCATACGGAACATTTGCCTACAGACGTATGCCTTTTGGCCTATGCAATGCCCCTGGCACGTTCCAACGATGTATGATGGCAATTTTCCACGACATGATCGGGGAAACAATGGAGGTGTTTATGGATGACTTCTCGGTCATTGGGGACTCGTTTCAAACATGTCTCTCCCATTTAGAAAGAATGCTTCAATGGTGTGAAGACACCAATCTTTGTCTAAATTGGGAGAAGAGCCACTTTATGGTCAAAGAAGGCATAGTCCTTGGCCATAAGATTTCCAAAAATGGGATTGACGTAGATATAGCAAAAGTTGATGTTATTGCTAAATTGCCTCATCCTACTACCGTCAAAGGTATTAGGAGTTTTCTAGGTCATGCCGGGTTTTATCGTAGATTCATACAAGATTTTTCTAAAATCGCTCGGCCTATGACCCATCTTCTTGAAAAAGATGCTCCTTTTATCTTCTCTCCTGAGTGCATCGAAGCTTTTGAGACATTAAAGAAAAAGCTTACGGAAGCACCCATTCTAGTTGCCCCCGACTGGGATTTACCCTTTGAACTCATGTGCGATGCAAGTGATTTTGCTATCGGTGCAGTCTTGGGGCAACGAAAAACCAGGCATTTTCAGCCTATCCACTACGCGAGTAAAACTATGACTGAAGCTCAAACCCATTACACCACTACAGAAAAAGAATTATTAGCTGTGGTGTATGCGTTTAAAAAGTTTCGGCCATACCTTATCTTGACCAAATGCGTGGTGTATACGGATCACTCGGCTCTCAAATATCTCTTTGCAAAACAAGATGCAAAGCCGAGATTGCTCCGTTGGGTTCTCCTCCTACAAGAATTTGATATCATTATACGTGATAAAAAAGGAGCTGAGAACCTGGCTGCTGATCATCTGTCCCGTCTAGAAAACCCTCACCAGGATGTGTTCGAGAAAAAGGAAATTAACGAAACATTTCCTCTCGAAACAATCAATGTGGTTTCTTTTCGTGGAGACTCTTCTACCCCATGGTTTGCTGACTTTGCAAATTACCAGGCGGGTAACTTTGTGGTAAAAGGGATGTCGTCCCAACAGAAAAACAAATTCTTTAAAGATGTAAAACATTACTTATGGGACGACCCCTACTTGTTCAAAATTTGGGCGGATCAAGTCATCAGGCGATGTGTGTATGGTCAGGAAGCCAATGACATTCTCAAGGCTTGCCATTCTGGACCTACTGGGGGACATCATAGTCCCAACTACACAGCCAAGAAGGTGTTTGATTCCGGATTCTATTGGCCCACGATTTACAAGGATGCCCATGAATTTGTCAAAACATGTGACGCTTGTCAACGTCACGGGAATATCTCACAAAGAAATGAAATGCCGCAAAACGCCATTCAAGTGTGTGAGATTTTTGACATCTGGGGCATTGACTTTATGGGGCCATTTCCTTCTTCTCGCGGTAATAAATACATACTCGTGGCCGTTGACTATTAGTCAAAATGGGTTGAAGCTAAGGCTTTGCCTACCAACGATGCCCGAGTTGTTGTGAAATTCTTAAAATCTCTTTTTGCTAGGTTTGGAACTCCACGAGCTATAATCAGTGATCGTGGTACGCATTTTTGCAATGACCAGTTTGAAAGAGTCATGCAAAAGTATGGTGTAACTCACCGTCTCTCTACTGCGTACCACCCCCAAACAAGTGGGCAAGTGGAAGTTTCCAACCGGGGGATTAAAAGAATCTTGGAAAGGACAGTAGGCGAAAACCGTGCCTCTTGGTCGGATAAGCTTGATGACGCACTCTGGGCCTTCCGTACAGCTTATAAAACACCCATCTGGTGCACTCCATACAAGCTTGTATACGGGAAGGCATGTCATCTGCCGGTTGAGCTTGAGCACAAGGCATACTGGGCCTTGAAGCATGCCAATTTCGATATTCAGACAGCTGGTGATCACCGGAAAGTTCAAATGAATGAACTAAATGAACTCCGTGATCAAGCATACGAGAACTCTTTGATCTATAAAGAAAAGACAAAGAAGATTCATGACTCAAAAATCAAGAACCGCGTTTTCAACGTCGGTGATCGAGTCCTTCTTTTCAACTCAAGATTGAAGATTTTCTCGGGAAAACTAAAATCCCGCTGGTCTGGACCATTTACCATCACTAAAGTATTTCCATATGGAACCATTGAGTTATCTCAACCCGATGGTCCAAACTTTAAAGTGAATGGTCATCGGTTGAAGCATTATTTTGGAGAGGACATTCCTCCTGTGGTTGTCCCGGATCTACAAACTTTCCCCATGAACCAATGAATGCGGGGATCGAGTCAAGCTAGCGACTCGGGAATCAAAAACAGTAGCATGCCATATGGGTTTTCACCCATATTTCTGACTTCTTTCTATCTTTCTACCACTCTAGTGTGGGGGAGTTGCCCCACATGTTGTATATAATTTTTCTTAAAAAAAAAAAAAAAAAAAAATCTTTCTAAATAATGGCCGTAGTATTTCCCTTTTACGTTCTCAGTTTCGGCATAACCGCCGGTACTTTGAATATTGAGGGCAATATTCATTTCTAAGTGTGGGGGGGAATTCTCACGAATTTTATCATGTAATTATACCACCCAATTCCCCCGTTTTTGGCCAAAAATTTTTTTTTGGAGTAAGTGTTTTGCACTTACTCAGCTTATGGTTATCAGTCCGCCATGTCTAATAAACAAAATGATTGGCTAATCCAGGAGCAAACGGCTCTTGGTAAAGATATCTCAAATCCGTTGACGGCTTGCAATTTGCCCAAAATTGTATGGTATTCAGCTCACCATATCCTTAAAAGTGAAGAGTTGGCTAGCCCGCAAGTTTATGGCTTGTGGTAAAGGCAGTGGAAAAACCATAATTGGTAATCAGCTCACCAAAGATAATATTGATAATTTATCTAAGAGTTGGCTAGTCCAGAAGCAAACGGCTTCTGGTAAAGACAAATCAAATCCGTTGAAAGCTGGTGGTTTGCTCAAAATCACATGGTTATCAGTGTACCATGGTTCTTACTTGAACTGAAACATTTGGCTACTCCAGAAGTAATGGCTTTTGGTAAAGAGATTCAAATCCATTAAGTTTTTCTCAAAAGATTGCTAGGGACTAGCAATAGTTTAGTGTGAGGGATTGATGAGTGTGTAAATACTCATCATTTTTGGTTAAATCTGAACTGCAAAACATTTAAAAATGCTCAGAAATGCATCAAAATACTGAAAATATCTCAAAATTGCATTTTATATGTTTCAGATGCAAAATGTTTAAAATCAGATGAAAAATGAGCTAAGTTTGCATAATTGGCAGTTTCAGTCCCCCAAGTTTTAAAAGTTGTCAGAAATAGTCCCTGAGCGCTTAATTTCAAAAGAAAAATCACAAAAGGTCCTTTTAAAATCATAAGTTGTCAAAATTAGTCCTTTGGTGAAAAATGTCAAAAGTTTTGAGAAATTACAAGTTTGGTCCTTCAAGTTTAAAAATTGGCAAAAATAGTCCTTGGAAATTTGAAAAAGTCTATTTTGGTCCTTGTACTATTGAAACTTGTCACTTTTAGTCCCTTGGAACAACTTTGATAAATTGGCAGCTTTGGTCCCTTGTTTTTCAGAAATTACAAAATGGTCCCTATGTTATTAATACAAGCCTAAGCCTTTGAACCCTTGGACCCTATCAAAACCCCTTTTGACCCCCTGCCAATCCATTGAACCCCTGCCTTTTGACCCCCCTTTTAATATTAAAACCTCCGGTCAAACCTCCAAGTCAAACAAACACACCCCGCCTTTTCTTCTTCTTCACCAAATGCCCTGCAACACTCTACATCCCACACCTCCAGCTCACCTTTCACCTCTTTTATCACTCCATCTCACCAAACTCCAAAATGCATTTAATGCATCCCTCCCCCTAACACTCAAACCTCCCCAACTGGCTAAAACCTTTTTGGCGCCAAAAATTGATCAAACGGCCAAGAGTATATCAAGCCATCCAATGGTCCAGAATTATGATGGGATTTGCTCAGAGAGGTGAGAGAAGACATATGGTGTATAAAAAGAAGAAGAGAAGCAAGAGAATAGGGAGCACTTAGTTTTATTTTAAAATGTATGCCGTTTTTAAAGTTTCTATGTCTTAAATAGCTTATCAGTTGTAATTTCAAGTGTAGTCGTAACAAACCAAGTTATTTTAGTGTATTCAAACTAATTTCAAGTATCAATTCAAGTTTGTATTTTCATTTCATGTTTTCATGTCACTGTTGCAATATTCAGTTTTAAACTCTTATATCCAAGCTTGTAGTAGCTTATTTTTAAAGCCAAATAAGCTTATATAAGCTACTTATAGCTTTTTGTGAGCTTATAAATCAATTTCAAGCAACTTGGGTCCTTGGTCAACGAAAGTCAAACTATGAAGCATATTTGGTTAAGCAGGCATGGAAGCTGATTTGGGTTGATGCAGTGTTGAATATGGGTTTATGATAGGTTTAGGACAGTGGTTACCTTTAGTGTTTGGCAAGCCATTGTGGCTAGGACTCCTGTAAGTGTTGAAACACCCTTTGATTACTGCCATAATTGTATCAATAATGTAGTAGGTATTTAATAATTGTAGTCTTGTTATCAGCATCATATTTGTAGTTTAGATCTGTTCTGATATAAATCATAGCTTGGATTTGTAATTTAGGAAGAATCAAAGTTCAAATCTGTGACTTAAGTAGTGTTTGGATTTGCTGCATAATCTGTGGTTAAGGTTAGTTAAAGGGTTGAGTTCATTTGATACAGTTTTATCTGGGCTTATTACACTTACACTAGTCTTTATTTTGCATCTTAGAACCACAGAAGTCAAAATTGCATCAAATCATCTCTTGTGGTCATAACTGTTTGAATCAGTTGGTCAAATTGAGCAATTGTGTTTAGAATTCATAGAACTAGCTTGCATTAAGTTTATTTCATCATATTACATCAATATCAGTCCACAAATTGGTTTCAAATCTCAAATAAGTCAACATATCAAAACTGTTTCAAAAGTCAAATATTGAAAAATCCAGTTTTCACCCAAATGGGGTGATTTTTCATTGATTCATTCTTGGATCAAATCAAGTGAAATTGTGGGTTTATGAACTTCAGCTGGTCTAGTTACTTATTATGATTTTTATTGAATTTTAGAAATTTTCTACAAGCTCCAAATTAGCTTGTCAAACAGGGCTTATCTGCCCTGTTCACAAACTCAGTGAATACTGAGTTTTCTCAGTTTTGTGCAGGGCTTGTCACAAGCTCATAAGAGCTTGTCCAGGTCTGGTTTTTGGTTTATAAGTAGCCACCCAGGTCTAGTGTAGGATCCAACTTTTGGTTTTGAGGCTCAGCTTATTGAGTAGCTTATTCTTGGGCTTAAACTTAGTAGCTGGAAACTGTTTTTGCACTTAAATTTAAATCAACCAAATCTGAGTAGCTTGTAATTTAGAGGTTAAAGCTAGTTGATACTTGTTGCATTTGGGTACTTTTAGTATATTATAGCTTCTGTATCAGTTTGGTGCTCATTGGTAGCTTTTGGCTTATTTGGAGTGCTTATTTATAAGCACTTTGCATTGCAGTTTCAATTTCTTACACACAAGCCACTGTTTTTATATTTTTCCTAGATTCATAGTATTATTTTAGACTTTTCCTGAAATTTTCATAATTTTTCATCACTGTTTGCTTTTTTTTTTTCATTTAAAACAGTTTTTAAGCCTTTTTAATTAGCTTTTATTGCAATTAAATCAGAAAAATTTCAAAAAAATATGTTTTCATTTTTCCTAGGTTAAGATAAATATAAAAATTCAAAAACATATTTTTCCAGATTTTTCTTAGTTAAATTTGTATTTTTAAGTAATTTAAGTAGTTTTAAATAGTTTTTAATTCATAGAAAATAGAAAAATAATCAGAAAAATACAAAATTAGTTTTGAAAATTCTCTTTAGTTATTTTAGATTTTTCCAAGTCATAATTTCATTTTTTCTAGCTTTATTTCATATTTTCTTGTATTTTAGGGTATTATTAAATAGTTAAAAATAGTTTTTAATTAATTATAATTAGATAAATAGTTTTAAAAATAATTTTCTTTTTCTAAAAATTTTATTTTATCATTAGGTTTGTAAAAATGTCAATTTCATATTTTTAGGATTAATATTGCTTTAGTTTTACATTTTCTTTTGTACGTCACGTAGTTTTTAATTCAATTTTATAAAAGAAAAATCAAAAACATCATTTTAAAAACAGTGATAGCATTTATTTAATATATTTTATCTTTTTAATTTTCTTTAATTTGCATTTAAGCCCCTATAATTTATAAACTTTTTCTTTAGGTATAATTGTTCAATATCAATCATATCTCTTTTCCGTTCAAATCCTCTCGATCACTATTCGTTTGATTATTCTCGCACAGCTCGTTGGGACATAACGACCTGGGGAAACACTATACTCTCCTGATCTTCATTGCATTTGTGTCTGAACTGTTTTAAGTTTCTTACGGTTGGCCATTCACAAGTGGCTAGCTTGTGTGAGATAACTTGACGGTTCGGGACCAATCAGTAGTGGACCATATTAGATGTTTAATTTAGATGCACTAACCAAATTAATGAATTTTAAGCCAATTGTTGCAGCTACACAGTCAAATAGTTTTACATGTATAAAAGCTAATGATATTGCAGGTCAAGCTAAGAAGGAGGCAAGACCTGGCAAGGATTACATATTGCTGCCATTATGGACTGTTGATCCACCTTTCTCCACTGTTCCACAGAGTTCTCCATATGATGGATCAAAACCTTCTAATGATGTTGGAAAGAAGGTTATTGAAGGTACAGAAAAGGAAAGTGTTAGTGATGAAAAGGAGCAGAATGCTAATGATAACAGTCCTAATGGTGTTAACACTGCTAGTGTTGTTGACAGCACTAACAAGGTAAATACTGCTAGACCAACTGTTAGTAGTGCTAATGTTGAAGTTAATGCTGATGGAGATGAAGAATATCCATTTTATCCAAACATGCCTCCTTTGGAAGACTCTAATGAATTTAAATTCTTTGGTGAGAAGGAAAGTTAGTATTGCTAGTACTAAGTTAGTGCTGCTGAAGTGTTAATGTTGCCAGAGTGAAGATTAGTACTGCTGGTTGTTTATTAATGATGTTTGTATTATAAGTCGGTTTAGATAAGTATAGAATGTTAAGATAAGTATGTAAACGATTTGATATACTTAGAAAAGTATTCTTATCTTGGAGAATACGTATTGTAACCCTAATAGGACTCCTTAGTATATAAAAGAAGGCCTAGGGCATATAGATTGATAGTAGTATAGTATTGTTTTGTTAGCTTCAAAAGTTGTAAACCGTAATACTTGTTAAGAGTATTTGTATTATTCGTCAATAATATTGAAGTGTTTATTGTTAAGTTGGTTGTGTTCTTCTTAATATCAACTACTCGATTCCGCATAGTGTTTGATTAAATTCATAACAGTTTCTAAACTAGTTGTGTTAGTTTATCTAGCATAACTTAACCTTTGCAAGCTAAGGTATTAAGATAAAGTACATAACCGGGATCAACACGCAAGCTGGGACCCGTATGAGTGTGGTCGCGACTTATCAAAAGGAGCTTTTTGCCATTGTGGAATACGTTTACAAGTGGCAGCAATATTTAATTGGTCTTCGTTTTCGTTCGTACGGATCACAAGAGTATAAAAGAACTCATCCACCAGGTTATTCAAACGCCACTGTATCAGAAGTATGTGAGAAAGCTTATGGGTTTTGATTTCGTTATTGAGTATAAATCGGGGGCATCGAACCAGGTGGCGGATGCGTTATCACGTATGTTCAAAGAAGATGACGGGGCTGCAGCAGTGTTTATGGCTTTGAGCCGACTGTTAGTCAGTTTACTTGAAGATCTTAAGCAAAAAAAAAATGAGACTCTGGACGAGCTCAGGCAGATTTATCAGAAGTTGGATCAACAGGAAGTCTTAGTAGGTTTTAGGCGAGAACAAGGATTGTTATTTTTTCGTGGTCGTTACTATATTGGGGAGGAACCTAATTTAAAGGGACTGTTATTATCAGAAGTTCATGAAACTCCTATTGCAGGTCATGGAGGTGTGAAGAAGATGTTGGTTGGGTTGTCGGCACTATTTCACTGGAAGGGCATGCGAAAATCGATTGAGAACTTTGTCAAGAATTGTCTAATTTGTCAACAAACTAAGTATTCCACGCAGGCAACAGGCAGATTGTTACAACCTCTGCCAACGCCATCCACGGTATGGGAAGATGTTTCCATGGATTTTATTACCAGGTTTCCCGCGTCTAAAGATCTAACAATCATCTTGGTAGTAGTGGATCGATTTACTAAGTATGCGCACTTTGGACTGTTATCTACAGGTTTTAATGTGCCAAAGGTAGTAGATGTGTTCGTGGAAATGGTGGTTAAACTCCATGGGTTTCCTAAAACTATTGTGTCCGATCGCGATCCCATCTTTCTTAGTAAGTTTTGGAAGCAGTTGTTTGTAGCTAGCGGGACTCAATTAAACCATAGCATGGCGTATCATCCTCAAACGAATGGTCAAACGGATATTGTTAACCTTGGGCTTGAACACTATCTACGGGCTATGGTGTCGGATCATCCACATCATTGGGTTCGTCTTTTGCCTTGGGCCGAATATAGTTACAATACCAGTTTTCATAGTAGTATCAAGATGACTCCATTTCAAGCCTTGTATGGGCGTGTTCCACCTTCAGTTATTCCGTATCCAGCCGGGTCATCTAAGGTGGCGGTCGTGGACGAATTCTTGGTTGAACGGGACATGTTGCTACATCAACTTAAGCAAAATTTGATGGCTGCTAAGAATCGAATGGAAGTAAACGTCGGGAACTCGAGTTCAACATTGGTGATATGGTGCTCGTTAAATTGCAACCGTGTCGATAGGTTACTTTAGCAAGGCGACTTTCTAATAAATTATCCAAGAGGTATATTATGGTCCATTCGAGGTGTTGGAGCGTGTGGGCAAGGTGGCGTATCGTCTTGGTCTTCCCTTGACAAGTAAAATACATCCGGTAGACGCTATAAAAAAATAATAAGTGAGGTGGAACAAGTAAAGATTAGATAACTTCACATTGCTGATGTGTTACAGTTTTAACCAATGACCTGCTGATGCTAAGAAGAAAAGTGAAAGTAGATGCTATAAAAAAATGTGGGATGTTATAATGAGTGCATTTTTGGTTAAACGTGGAGTATAAGTTTTATGAAATATTGAGATCAGTATGACATTTCTCACAATCGGCCCTATAAAAGGTGAGTTATAATCAAATGAGAAGAAAAATTAAAATGAAAAGGGTGAGAAGAATTCAAGTGCATCTAAAAAATAGATGCATCTCCTTTTAAAATTCGTTATCTTATTTGAAATGTGTGGCTATAAATTCTTCTGATTCTTCTCTTTTTTTTTTTTTTTTTCTTCTTCCCAGAGGTGAGTTAAAAACTAATTATGTAATATGGAGATCCTCATATCCAATAGAAACAAATTAGAATTTAAAAACTGTTTGTAATTATGATAAGATTAACAATTAGTATAGCTAAGGGTATTCTCAGTTGATCGAAATATCTACAGATAATCATTAAATTCACTTCATTTCTAACGTGATCAGTGATCACCCGACTTCAATTGTTCAGGATTAGAAACATCTTATACCTTTGGAATAATTTTAAATGAATATAGGTTATTGATGATTTTATTTTTTTAGTTCAATAACCAAATTATAGTTGTGTTTGCTTCTTCCCCATGTTGGTCGTGAGACTAGTTGGTGGAGGCCGTCAGATGGTCGATTTCCCTCTACTTGTGTTAGCTTACAAAAGGATTTTATCTTGGATTCTGACAAAAGAAACCAGCCATATACAATCAAGGTGTTCAGTTGTTGGCATGGTCCTACACACGAAAGTTGAAACCAACTCAATATGTTTGGTTCAGCATGTGATCTCCCACAATGGACTTTGTTTGCTACTAATCTTTTTCTCATGCTAATGGATCTAGCACTAACAACTGTATGATGGAACATATAAAATCTGTTTGTTATACAGAAAAGGCTGTCTTTTCAACTTTCTTTTCACAACTCGCAGAAATGCAGTATTGATCTTGACATTTGTGCTCCAAATTATTCAGTGGGATCGCTTTTCGCCTTTTCGGCATGCACATGCCGTCTTGATTTGTAAGTGGAGATGTTTGAAAAATTGCTTTCCCTTTTCCTTATATAGTTTTTGGTTGCCTGATCATTCATAACTTTCATTTATACTAATTGCGCCGAATGCGTATCATGTTAAGTTTTTGGTTCCCTTTCATTTTTTTATTTTTTTTTTGTTTTTTACCCAAAAAAAGTCATGAACATATAAACTAAATACTGTGACAACAGGATTTTTCCTCATTTACTTGATCACTAATGAAATGTAGTTGTTTTTGCATGGATATTAATAGTTTCCTGTCAATTTTGTGTGTCAAGATTTGACAATATCTGCCAGTTTAGTATCATTCATTAAGGCGTGCAGTATAAACTTTAAGGTGTGGAACTAGTATCTTCTTTTAAGGTATTCATCGACTTTCGTTGTGCATAGAGGTTAATCAATGATCAGACAACAAAAAATGGCCGTTTTATAAACAACGTTTCACTTCCCGTTTAAATAGAAATTTTAGCTACATGATGATAGACCAATCTTTCCATCTTCAAATCTTGTGAAACATGTTACAGTGTTTTTTAGTTTAATATAGAAAATAAAGTTTCATTACAGTTTGTACATATATAGTTTGGATTGGCTGGTCCTAAACTTGAAAGTTGAAACCAAACAATATGTTTGTTAATCATGTGATTGATCGCATGGGCTCGGTTTGCTCTATCAGTCCCTTTCTCGTTCTAATGGAGCACTAGCACTCTTATTTATTTATTTGCTATATACAAGATGACAAGAAGGATGTCTGTAATTAGTAAGTACACCGAGATGTTCGAATTTTGGCTTCACTTCCCTTTTTCCGTACATATTACTGGTTATTTGGCCATTCATTACTTTATTTTCACTTTATTTGCCAAATATGTATCGTGCTGTTCATAAATGTTGAGTGCAAGTAAATATTAGATACACTGTTTGTGAATAAACATTATAATATGCATCATACTTGTTCAAAAATACTCTTCTGTGTATCGAACAAAATTTTTTACTTATATAGTTACTGAACTATCAATTTTGAACTTTTTGAGGTACTTTGTAACATTTTTGCCCTTCAAATTATTAACAATTCAGGGTCAAAAATGTCATTAAAGTACCTCAAAAAGTCCGAAATTGAAAGTTCAGTACCCGAAATTGAAAGTTCAGTACCCATATTTTTAGACAAATATGATGCTTTTTAAAGATATTATCCCTCGTTTAAATACATTGATCGTATAACATTTATGTCCCACATAAACTTACATGAATAATAACAAGCTTGACACAGAATTGATGCATATAAGTCTTTTAAGTGCATGTTTGTAAGGCTAGCATTAGAACAGAGTCGGGGAAATTGATAGCGAAATGGCACCGCTATATTGCATAGCAAGTAAGAAATAAAAGTGCAAAGGTAGTAAAGGCGAGTGCCTTCTGCTTCGGCACTAAGCCTGGAAAGAGTCAGTTGCTTTATGGCTTTCTAAGACTATTTAAAGGTTACTGAGGTTTTTGGGACGATAGACCTGGTGCTTCTCCTACGTTGGACGTATGTTTCGCGGTTAAACCTTATTCTATTATCGACCAATCATGGCCTTATTTTGAGTCTTTCTTTCAGATTGACAAAAGTCTTGCAACTCTTTGAGGCCCATCGATCTAGAGAACTCAGTCGTTGAACCGTCGACTATTGGAAGGGGATCATTTACCTCTTGCGAACAACGAGCGCATCCGATTCTAAAGTCCTTTCCTAAACCACTTCCCGTTCTGTTGCTAAAAGATAGAGAGAAGGCTATCTAAATGAGATTGAGTTCCACGAATATGCAGGCTAGAAATATGCTATTTGCTACTATTTTATCTATTTGTCCATCAAGTTCGAAGAAGATCTCAATCTATAATGAAGAAATTATAGTAGCTCGTTATTTTATAGGCTTTATCATATTCAGTCGGAGGTAAGACTTTCAAAGAGACTTTTTGTTGAGTTTAAGATACATGAATAACAATAAAACATGTAGACACCACAGAGTACACAGCGGAAGACTTAAGATCATAACAAATAAATAATTAACTGAATTAAATGCGTAATATACCTCTTGCAAATGTCAGATCTCTTTTGAACAAAACAGATGAAGTGGTTTAAAGAGTTGTCCCTTACCGTTTTAAAACTCAAACCAATAGGTGCAAGAATAGTGTCTTACAACCACAGTTTTGTACACACGAATTAACCAACGAATCAAGCGATTGCTAGATCTAACACAAGTCCTTGTTTTATGAAAAAACAAAACCAAAACACCCTTAGGAGGGGGGTTCGGCCGAAACTTAGCAAGAGAAGGAGAGGAGAGATCTAGGGTTAATTCAATGCACAAAGTTATGAAAAACCCTAAACCCTAGCCTTTGTATCTATAGTGTTTACAAATCTTTCGGAACAAGTTAGGGTTTGGGCTTGTGAATACCCCCTATGGCCGGCCACTCTAAAGCCCCAAGGGATACCCGAATCTTTTCCATATTAAGATTTTACACTACAAGTCCTTCTCTTTTCATTTAACGGTCGTTAGTTATTTTCCGTTAAATACTTAACGATCGTTAGACGGACTTTATGTGCAATAATTAATCGTAAACAATAACATTAATTATTTAACTATAATTCTCATTCGCTAATGTGTGCAATCCCATGGTCACGAGTTCGAATCCGGACATTCACGTATTTATAAATATATACATTTCCAACAGCTCCCACTTGGATATGTTTACAAAACGTGAAATGACATTGGTTAGCGTCTAGCAACACGCCAATGCCCTCGGTACAACTCGTGTATGATTTTTTGGAGAAAAACCAAGTTTTGATGATTCATCATCATATTCATCCTTTTGTTTCTAATACCATGTTAATAAGAATATGGATCTCACTCATTTCTTAATTAACTATTATGTTTCTCGCTTTATGTGATTGATCAAGATTACCAATTCTTCTGAACATATTCCAAAATACCTTGGGCATGGCCATGCAAACATCTTAACAACCCTACGAGGGGCCCAGCAGTATTATACTTCAAAATAAATTTGAAGGAAACAAATCCCATTTTGACTACAAGCAGGATTCATAAATTTCGCAACACTTCTGAAAACAACCCTTATAACTACCAATTACGTATAGCGTTAGATTGCTTCACAAAAATGCACTACATCCATGACATATCTCTGGTATCTCAAGTCAGAGGATAAATATCCATGATATACTTAATGACAAAGATCCATAAAGTATCATCATGTGGGTGGGATAAGTCTTATACTCAATTCATTGAATATCATCTGAAATTAGTCATGATACGCATCAATATACTTTCAAGTATATTCTAACTAATACTCAGATTTGTCTTAATTCAATATCACTCCTATGTTATTGATTGACAATGGACTATTTAGAATAACTTAAGTTATTCAAGGATTTAAACATGCATATATATGATAACATCATAATAAATGAATAATAAACATAACAAAATACTTCATTTCATTTCAATAATAATGTTTACAATATTCTTTTATCTAAAATACTTAGTCACAGATGGGCATGAAACTACTAGCTAAACGAAGTCCAAACTTATCAGACAAATGATTAAGTTTTTCACCAGGTAAGGCCTTCATTAAAGGATCTGCTAGGTTATCATCTGTGTGAACTTTGAGCAACTCAATTTCACCTATCTCGACTTGTTCTCGAACATAGTGATATTGTCTAGGATAGTGTCTGGTGCCCTTCATGACTCCAGGTTCATGGGCAAAAGTTATTGCAGCAGAATTGTCACAATATACTTTAATAGGATTTTCAATCGACGGCATAACACCAAGCCCCGAAATAAACTTCCTTATCCAAACAACTTCCATGGCAGCCTTAGACGCCGCTATGTACTCACTTTCTGTAGCAGACATCGCAAGTGTTGTCTGTTTCATGCTCTTCCAATCCACAGCACCTCCATTGATGACAAATATGTAACCCGTCTGAGACTTCGTATTAAGATTTTACACTACAAAGTTATGAAAAACTTAATTCAATGCACCAAGGGATACCCGAATCTTTTCCATATTAAGATTTTACACTACAAGTCCTTCTCTTTTCATTTAACGGTCGTTAGTTATTTTCCGTTAAATACTTAACGATCGTTAGACGGACTTCATGTGCAATAATTAATCGTAAACATTAACATTAACTATTTAACTATAATTCTCATTCGCTAATGTGTGCAATCCCATGGTCACGAGTTCGAATCCAGACATTCACGTATTTATAAATATATACATTTCCAACACTTTCGACTGGAGAATCCTAGCTATTCAGGAAATGAACAACAACGATTACTTAGGAATGATGACACAAAGTTACAACCGTAAAGCCTAAGCTGGCCTTTGCATTTCTTTCTGATCATCCGATCGATCACTTCAAACCTAACAAATATGTAAAATTATTTGACATGTTATGCTTTTGAGTTTTGAGAACATAAATATACATTGAAAAATGATGAAATGCGTAAATAAGTGGTAATCACGTACGTATAACAAGCTTAACTGTTGATCATAATTCATGACCATAACATTACAAAATACTTTCATTAATTAGTAATAACGAACACGTTTAGCACTTAAAATCATAAAAACACATACAATAAGATTGGTACATCGATCAGTACATGTGATGCATGCATCAACTTTCTTACATTCAATTCATAACATTATTCAAGAGAGGAATCCTTGTCCATTTTTGACATTGAATCCAATATTTGATCTTCTTCAAGGGATATAGCCTCCATGTCCACCACCTTCGCCACTTCCACTGCCACTACCACCTCCATGCTCACCTATACCACCACCACCTCCACCGCCTCCTCCTGACCCGCCACCACCACCTCCTCCACTGTATCCACCATATGATCCTCCCGCACCCCCTCCAGCGCCACCTCCACTACCATATCCACTTTCTCCAGCTCCTCCAATGCCAGCTCCACCTCCACCGCCACCACCATGTCCTCCTCCACCTCCACCTCCAATTCCTCCAGCACCAGCATAGCCACCACCAGCACCAGAGCCAGCTCCTTCTCCACCACCGTAACCTCCACCATGTGCTCCTCCTCCCCCTCCACCACCTCCGCCACTACCACCACCACCTCCAACTGCCCCACCACCATATGCTATCCCACCATGTCCACCACCACTTCCACCACCTTCACCTCCACCATACCTTGCACCACCTTCTGCTCCTCCTCCACCACCACCTCCTCCTCCAGTACCACCACCTCCACCTCCTCCTCCTGCAGCTCCACCACCATATCCTGCACCACCTCCTTTACCAGCTCCGCCTCCATACCCTGCTCCATGTTCTCCTCCAGGCCCATAACCACCACCTCCTCCACCACCACTACCCAACTATATTTTCCTCCACCTCTACGTTAAGACATAGACGGCCAGGTGCACGTATAGTCCTTTCAGACCTACGAATGGGAACAACTTCAGAAGGAGCGCCTAAGCTTTCAGGCTCTTCTTGAAGTTGGCTAGTATTTTCAGAAGGTGTTGTATCTTCTTGATCATATTCCAGATCATATACTCTCCCATTGAGTTCTTGAGATATGAGATTCCTTTCAAGGAAATCTCCATACCTAGCCACTATGACTTTGTTCTCAGCAGGGTAGTAAAAGTAGTAACCCATAGTTTCCTTAGGGTATCCTACAAAGATACACTTAACAGATTTGGCTTGGAGCTTATCTGGTGAGTCACGTTTAACAAACGCCTCACATCCCAGACCTTTAAGTAAGAAAAGTTGGGAGCTTTTCCTGTCCATATTTCATATGGAGTTTTAACAACCTTCTTCGTTGGAACCATATTCAAAATGCGAATAGCAGTTTCAAGGGCATAATCCCAAAAAGTAAAAGGAAGAGTCGTAAGTTCAAACAATGATCGTACCATGTCAAGTAAAGTACGATTTTTCCTTTCAGATACACCATTTTGTTGTGGAGTATAAGGAGATGTGAGTTGCTGGATAATTCCACACTCAGCTAAGTAATCTTTGAACTCTTGACTTATATATTCACCACCTCTATCGGATCGAAGAGCTTTAATCTTCTTACCGAGTTGTAATTCTACTTCACTTTTGAAAACCTTAAATGTTTCAAAGACTTCATGTTTATGTTTAATTAAATAAACATAACCATAACGACTGAAATCATCTGTAAAGGTTAAGAAGTAGGTAGCACCACGTTTTGACACATGTCTAAGTGGACCACACACATCCGTGTGTATCAATCCAAGTAGATCAGAAGCCCTTTCCACTTGTGGTGAAAAAGGTTTCCTTGTCATCTTCCCAGCTATGCAAGACTCGCATTTGTCGACCGTTTGTAAAAGCCCATCGTGTTGCAGCTTTTCCATGCGTTTCTTGCCTATATGGGCAAGGCGACAATGCTAAAGATAAGAAGAGTCACAGTTCGACTTGCTCTTCTTATTGCTAATGCTATACAACGAATTATTTTCATTGGATACACAACCATCCATATCAATTTCAAACACACCAAGCATAGGAATTGCATTAAAGTAAAAAACATTATTTAAAGAAACTGAAATTCCATAACTGGTAAAAGTGTGCATAAAACCAATATCTTTTAACAAAAAAACTGAAATAACACCCCTAACAATAGAGGGTGCAAAATGACAATTATTTAGTTCCAAAATTAAGCCCGAAGGCAACACTAAATCAAAAGTCCCTATGACTTCGACAACTGCACGCTTTCCATTTCCAACGTACAAGTATCTCTCTCCACAGGTCAGCTTCCTCGCTCCTCTAAGTCCCTGTGAGGTATTACAGATGTGAGTACCACATCCTGTATCATATATCCAGGAATTTTGCTTATGAGGAAAAGAAAATAATTCAAACATAAAAATACGTGATGAGCTAGGCACCATCTTATTTTTATTCTGAAGACACTCATTCAGATAAACTGGACAGTTCCGCTTCCAGTGACCTGGTGAGTTTCAGTGGTGGCAAGTTAAATCCTTCTTAGGATTCTCCTTTTTCTTTGCAGGGTTCTTCTTAGGAGCTGGTGGGATGACAACTTGTTTCCACTTTCCTTTTCCTTTCCCTTTCTTATCTGCTTGTGGCTTTGGCTTATTCACCCTACCACCCTGTATTGCTAGTACAGCAGGTGTAGGAGCCTTCTTTTGCAATCTCTTCTCGAAGTCTACAAGCATTGCATGTAACTCATTCACTGTCTTCCCCGTGCAATGCATGTTAAAATTTCGGACAAAATCACCAAATCGTTCCTGATTAAGGGAGTGATTGATGAGGCCGACACATACATCATTCGAGTAACCACAGCCGAGCTTCTCCAATTGGTCCAAGTAATGTTTCATCTCAAGGATGTGGTCGGTGACAGATTTGCCAACCTCTTGCTTGCAACTATGAACCTTTTCAATAAGTTCATACAGTTCAGTTGTCGGTGGCTTCTCAAACATAAGCTTGAGTTCATCTAGCATGCTCATAGGCGGATAGTGCTCAAATTGTTTTTGCAATTGAGCAGACATCCCCGAAAGCATAAGACACGCCACATCATTGTGCTTCTCATATGCAACACGATACTCCTCTTGTTCAAGAGCAGTAGCCGTATCGAAAGGAGCATCAGGCAGAGGTGTAGTCAAAATATCAAGTCTTTTGGCAACACGAAGGATGATCCTAAGTGCACGATGCCAATCATTGAAATTAGGGCCAGTCAGCTTGTCTCTTCCAATCATATCTTTGAAAGTAGAACTCACTAAGCTCATAGTGTTATCAGGTTGATGAGCCATCTACAGAAAAAGTTCAAAAAACCATAATTAGTATTTTGATAATTTTTCTTTTCAATAAACAATTAAATACCCAAGGTTCATATTCATATAATCAATTAATATTTATTGAAAACTAGGATCTAAATTGTCATAATCTCATCACGTCAGTTGATCTGCTAGTAATGAACCATATACAAAATGGTAGAGCTTTTGCTCAATTGCCAATTTCAATTGCAATTCCTAGATTTATAGGATTTACATATAACCAATTTCAATTGCCATGTAAACATGTTTTATCCTATCTTATGCCTTGAGTTGCCAGTTCTCACCGCCTAACTCAATTAAGTTGTCCAACTTAAGAAACTGCAAAATCGTCCATGCCCGTTCTCACGACACGTGGACATTTTACCCTTTGATTACGATCTAAGTCACGTTCTCACACAAATAAAAGGTAATCTTAGGTGTTTCCGTTTCGCTGGATGGCATATAACTCAAATTAAAGGATAATAAGTTTGATGTTAAATCAAATATGTACAAAGATATCATGCATTCATCTTCGTAGCATAGTTTTTATTAAAACATTTATATCCTTGTTTTAATGATTTAAGCTTTTCATCATCAAACTTTAATCGAGGTATTGGATAACCAATTAAAGAATCACCTTAATTACCACTATATCCTACTACTGCATGAGTCATAAGACCCAAGTTATTCGAATAATTACCACAAAAATGGCGCGTAGAGATTAGAGTAATTCACCCTTAAGATTTTATGCACACGTATAGGAATACTTGGTAGCTCCATTAAGACGCACAAACGAGCGGAGAATCAGGTCAGCGCGAAGCATATTAAAAACCCTCATCTTTAGGGTCACAATTTAATGCGTACCCTCCTTATACCCATCACACAGTTTTTCATTAATGGGTGAGCCGTTCTAACTATTTTGTGCAAAAAATCAATCAATTAAACTATTACGATTACTATGCTTAAAAACACATGTTTCACCATTGTTTAGGTCAGTTTATTTTCTTATCAAAATACCCTTGTTACATATAACAACAAGCAAGTATTTAAAATAAACAGATAAACAATGAATGCATAACATAATAATAAGTCATGCATATCAAATAGCCACATGCAAACCTTTTTGATAAAACTTATTAATAACCAATTCTAGATCTGTCAATATGTATATGTTTAATTAAGACTCTCACCCGTTTTCAGCAACATACAAAGTGAGCCACATGCATCGATTCATCGATTGCATGAGTCGAAATCAAACACATACCACATAGCACATAATTGATTAAATAATAATTATTGAGGTCTTCCCCAATAAATATCTATCAAAATATTTAGTGTATATCACTTAACCAAGTAAAGCATACAATAAAAGCAGATCCATGATAAAACATGCATGTAATTATCATGGATGTAAATCACACTTAACAATTAATGCAATAAAACAGAGTTACGCAATACACATAAAATTGTATACGACCTAGGGTTTCTAATCCAATTAAAACAGAAGTTTACAAAACCCTAATTAGGGCATCAAAAAAACGCCCCCACAAAAAAATTAGGGTTTAGGTTTTGCACATGAATAACAATAAAACATGTAGACACCACAGAGTACACAGCGGAAGACTTAAGATCATAACAAATAAATAATTAACTGAATTAAATGCGTAACATACCTCTTGCAAATGTCAGATCTCTTTTGAACAAAACAGATGAAGTGGTTTAAAGAGTTGTCCCTTACCGTTTTACAACTCAAACCAATAGGTGTAAGAATAGTGTCTTACAACCACAGTTTTGTACACACGAATTAACCAACGAATCCAGCGATTGCTAGATCTAACACAAGTCCTTGTTTTATGAAAAAAAAAACCAAAACACCATTAGGAGGGGGGTTCGGCCGAAACTTAGCAAGAGAAGGAGAGGAGAGATCTAGGGTTAATTCAATGCACAAAGTTATGAAAACCCCTAAACCCTAGCCTTTGTATTTATAGTGTTTACAAATCTTTCGGAACAAGTTAGGGTTTGGGCTTGTGAATACCCCCCATGGCCGGCCACTCTAAAGCCCCAAGGGATACCCGAATCTTTTCCATATTAAGATTTTACACTACAAGTCCTTCTCTTTTCATTTAACGGTCGTTAGTTATTTTCCGTTAAATACTTAACGATCGTTAGACGGACTTCATGTGCAATAATTAATCGTAAACATTAACATTAACTATTTAACTATAATTCTCATTCGCTAATGTGTGCAATCCCATGGTCACGAGTTCGAATCCAGACATTCACGTATTTATAAATATATACATTTCCAACACTTTCGACTGGAGAATCCTAGCTATTCAGGAAATGAACAACAACGATTACTTAGGAATGATGACACAAAGTTACAACCGTAAAGCCTAAGCTGGCCTTTGCATTTCTTTCTGATCATCCGATCGATCACTTCAAACCTAACAAATATGTAAAATTATTTGACATGTTATGCTTTTGAGTTTTGAGAACATAAATATACATTGAAAAATGATGAAATGCGTAAATAAGTGGTAATCACGTACGTATAACAAGCTCAACTGTTGATCATAATTCATGACCATAACATTACAGAATACTTTCATTAATTAGTAATAACGAACACGTTTAGCACTTAAAATCATAAAAACACATACAATAAGATTGGTACATCGATCAGTACATGTGATGCATGCATCAACTTTCTTACATTCAATTCATAATATTATTCAAGAGAGGAATCCTCTTCCATTTTTGACATTGAATCCAATATTTGATCTTCTTCAAGGGATATAGCCTCCATGTCCACCACCTTCGCCACTTCCACTGCCACTACCACCTCCATGCTCACCTATACCACCACCACCTCCACCGCCTCCTCCTGACCCGCCACCACCACCTCCTCCACTGTATCCACCATATGATCCTCCCGCACCCCCTCCAGCGCCACCTCCACTACCATATCCACTTTCTCCAGCTCCTCCAATGCCAGCTCCACCTCCACCGCCACCACCATGTCCTCCTCCACCTCCACCTCCAATTCCTCCAGCACCAGCATAGCCACCACCAGCACCAGAGCCAGCTCCTTCTCCACCACCGTAACCTCCACCATGTGCTCCTCCTCCCCCTCCACCACCTCCTCCACTACCACCACCACCTCCAACTGCCCCACCACCATATGCTATCCCACCATGTCCACCACCACTTCCACCACCTTCACCTCCACCATACCCTGCACCACCTTCTGCTCCTCCTCCACCACCACCTCCTCCTCCAGTACCACCACCTCCACCTCCTCCTCCTGCAGCTCCACCACCATATCCTGCACCACCTCCTTTACCAGCTCCGCCTCCATACCCTGCTCCATGTTCTCCTCCAGGCCCATAACCACCACCTCCTCCACCACCACTACCCCCTCCACCACCACCACCAGCAGCTAAACCACCATGACTGTAGGGAATGCTCTCTTCTACAGTCAAGAGAGCTCTAGCGGCCACGCTAATACCCAAACCTAAAAGCACTAAGAAAACAACACTTGAAACTTTGTAACAAGGCATTGTGAATAGGAAGTGAGTGTGGATTGTTTGCATGCATGCATGGGTATATATAGGCATTGGCTACGGTGGTATCCAGTAGTAAGTGGGCTAACCACATTCAAAAAGAGAATTGAAGCTCCTTCAATTATGACCCTACTTAGTGGTCCAGTTCTGAAATGGCCCAACTAAAGAATGTTTTCTTGTAGTGTTCTTTTTTTGTTTCCCACTTTTTCAATCGCCTTATCTCGTCTATCATAAGAATAATGAACACTGTTTCTAATCAATAGGAATGTGGTGGAGAAGGAGGTGGGAGTGGTGTTGGATATGGAGGTGCTCGAAGAGCCGGTGGAGGAGGACACGGTGCTGTTGTAGTTAATAGGAATGTGTACATGCTCATTCATAGGTGAATTCACAGTTGTGAGGAACTTCAAGCATTAACAAACATACTAGGATGGAGCTAGAAATTAGCAATAATAAGGGCGGTCGATTTTTTTTTTCTCAAAATAACAAAGTAATATAACCTAAAACTTTAAATGGTAGGTTTCAATAATACGCTTACAAACTTCAAATTTTGATAACAAAAACACATCGACAACTAATAGAAAGATATTAGATGAAAACCTTGTACGTGAAACGGTGTCAAGCTTCTCTTAATTTTGTTCCCTTCCGAAGGTTGGGGGTCATTTGCTTATAGTTTGGTCACAAATTTAAATTTTGTAAGATAAATAGCAAAGTGATTGGGCGTGTTAGAGGGGGCCGAGCACACCTGGCTCCCCCACTGTCTCCGTCCCTGGCTCCCTGCAAACACACTAAGCGAAAATTACAAGAAAACTCAATGCACTAGAGGCCCTTTGCTCAAATGTGTAAAAATAGTAAAATACATGTGACATCATGAGTATAATGGGTGGCCAATAGCGGTCGTCCCAACCCTATAGACCCGTGACCGATCAATCCCGTTAAATATATGACCCGTTCAGCCAGTGACCCATTTGACCCATGCCCATTTCTCCCTATCTTGCCAACCTTGGGTATAATCGTGAAAAATAAAATTAATAAGTGAGGTGTAACAAGTAAAGGTTAGATGACTTCACATTGCTGACGTGTTGCAGTTTTAATCAGTGACCTGCTGATGCTAAGAAGAAAATTGAAAGTAGATGCTATAAAAAAAAGTGGGATGCTATAATGAGTGCATCTTTGTTTAATTGTGGAGTATAAGCTATAAAAACACATGGTGTTTATGTAAGTAAAAGCAAATTCTTATAAAGAGTGAAATATTGAGATCAGCATGACATTTCTCACGATTAGCCCTATAACAGGTTTTGACTAATTGATTATGTAAGATGGAGATCCTGATTACCTGATATCCAATAGAAAATAATTAGAATTTAAAAACTGTTTGAGATTATTGTAAGATTAATAATTAGTCTAGCTAAGGGTATTCTTAGCTGATCGAAATAATGTTAAATGAATATAGGTTATTGATGATTTTTTTTAAGTTCAATAACCAAATTGTAGCTGTGTTTGCTTCTTCGCCATGTTGGTAGTGAGACTAGTTGGTGGAGGCCGTCAGATGGTCGATATCCCTCTACTTGTGTTAGCTTACTAAAGGATTTTATCTTGGATTTTGACAAAGAAACCGGCCATACCAATCAAGGTGTTCGGTTGTTGGCAGGGTCCTACACACGAAAGTTGAAACCAACTGAATACGTTTGGTTCACCATGTGATCTCCCACAATGGACTTTGTTTGCTACTAGTCTTTTTCTCATGCTAATGGATCTAGCACTAACAACTGTATGATGAACACAGAAAATCTGTTTGTTATACAGAAAAGGCTGCCTTTTCAATTTTCTTTTCACAACTCGCAGTAATGTAGTATTTGTTAGTTTTAAGGATATAAATTAGTAGACGTGAGTTAGGATCGAACTTGAGACCACGGGATTGCACGCTTTACGTATGAGAATTTAAAGTTAATAATTAAATATAAATGTTATATTTATTTATTGATTAAACGAAATAACTAACGGACGTTAAGTAATTAATGTAATGGACTAACGGGCGTTAAATGTATTTGGAAAAGGACTAGAATGCAAAGTTTGGGAAGATTCCGGAACCCTTTGTGGAGGTTGAGAACCGATCGGCCAAGGGCAAAGGAAACCCAACCCAACTTGACTCAAACTTGTTCACCAAGTTTAGATGAGTATATATACAAGGCTAGGGGTCTTGTGTTTGATATCTCTTGTACTTATAAGCTTAAACCTAAATTGTTTTTGTGTGTTTCTTGCTTCAAACGATCGTACACCTTCTTTAGGGTGTCGATCCACTTCTTTTTCCACAACAAGTTATTTGTTTTATCAAAACTAGCATTACTTTAATTCGGTTCAGTACGTGTGTACAAGAACGTGGTAATAACATACTTTTGTTATTATTCTTGGATTGAATTACAAAACGGTAAGGGTAATTCACATAATCCTAATTAAATCAAATTAGGGTTCATCCGTTGCTAGTTTGTGGATTTGATTCTTGTTCGTCTAGAATCAAGAAAAGGTACGCATATTCTTTTATGTTAATTAATTACTTGTTAATACATCCTATACGCTTCCGCTTGATTACTTTGATGTTTTGTGGTTATTTATTTGAATGTCATGTTATCTAATTCCAACAGTGGCATCACGAGTCATTGGTTTTTAATGAGTAATTAATTACATAAACGCGTAATAAAACAAATGATTGTATGTTGTTTGATATGTTAATCTAGGGTTTATGTTTAATTTATTGTTTGGTCGATTTTTTTTTAAAGAATTGGGGCGTACCCCTATTTTTTTTGTGTCGACACATGTATAAATTTTTTAGGGTTTTGAAAATTGTTTGCTAACCTTATTAAAACCTAGAATTAATATATTGGTTACGTGATTAATTCATGAATAATTTGTTATGTGTCATGGAATTTTAATATGCGATCTTGTGACTTATTTGTATAGTTGTTATGATATCCATGATTATACATGCATGTTAGTCATGGATAAGTTACTTTGATATAGTTTAATTGTTAAGAATATTTATTTACGATAAATCTTGAATTGGGGAAGACTCCAATTATATATATTAATGAATCAATTATGTGCAATTTGGTATATTATTAATTAATGGTTTACGCAATCGATTCGTCGATATATGTGGCTCACTCTCAATTGAGAGAGTGAAAACCCTAATTAATATATACATTAATTTAACCTAGATATTGATTATTAATAGGGTTTTATCGAATAAGTTGCATGTGGCTACTTGTTTACACGTATAAATTGTTTATTATGTGCGCATTATTTTTTAGTAGTTTATTTTTTATTTGTTACTTGTTTTTTTATTATGTTAGACAGTTTTAAGCAAAGGGTAATTTTTGAATAGAAAAATAAAACGGACTAAACAATGGTGAAATTTGATTTGTTTTAGAAGAGTTAAGTTTTCAATAGTTTAATTGATTGGTGACTTTGGTACAAATGGTCTGAACGGCTCACCCACTAGAATGAACTATAAAGGGGTTAATAAAGAAGTGCGCACAGTCACACTGAAAGGATGTCTTAGGTTATGCTTTACGCTTACCAGGTCCTCTGCCCCCTGTAAGTTCGAATGGAGCTACTTAGTAAGCCATAAAATGTGCAAACTCATCTTAAGGGCGAATTAGTTTTAATTCCATGCGCCACTTCGGTGGTAATTACCCGAAACACTAAGTGTTTACACTTATGCAAAAGTACGGTATAATGGATGATAATTAACACTAAATTCCTTGATTGGTGAACCCAATACCTTTGTCAAGACTTTGATAATTTGATCTTTATTAATTTGTAATAAAAAGTTTTTTATTAAATTTATGTTACAAGATGAATGCATGACATCTTTGTACATATTTGATTTGACCACATAAAATCAAAACTAGTACCCTTTTAAATTAAGTTATATGCCATCTAATTAAAAGGAACACTTGAAGTTGCAATTTACGTCATGACAGTACTTGGCTAGATTGTGATGGAGAGGTAAATCTCTATGTAAAGTCAGACCTTACATGGACATATTTGCAGTTCTTTAAGTTAGACACTTAAGTTGAGTAGGAAGTGAGACCTGAACTCAATGGCATAAGATGGGATGAAACATGTTTATATTTGCAATAGCGTTGGAAAATATAAATCCCATAATGATCTAGGAGTTGGAAATTGTTTGCCAATTAATGTTCGACAGATTACCTTATTATGTGCTTTCGTTACTAGCAGATCAACTGATGTAATGAATCTATGATAATTTGGATCCTAGTTTTCAAGAAAATTATATGGTTATATGTTTATATTACCGTTGGGTATATTTGTTTCTTGAAAAGTGTATTATCGAAAATACTAATACTTGAACTTTTTTCTATAGAAATGGCTCAAACAACGATAACACTAACACTGCTCTAAATTCTGCGTTCAAAAACTTTTTTGATCGAGAAAAGTTGACTGGCTCTAAGAATTTCAATGATTGGCACCGCTCTTTGAGAATTGTCTGTAGAGTTGCTGACCGGTTGAAATATCTTTATGAACCTTGCCCTGCCGAACCCACTGGTCCTACAGCTACTCAAGCTGAAAAGGACGAGTGGAAACTGGAGTATAAGCGTCATAATGATGTGGCTTGTATTATGTTGGGAACGATGGAATCTGCTCTTCAAAAGCAGTTCGAACATTATTTCCCATATAATATGCTCAATGAACTTCGAACTATGCTTGAGAAACCAGCTGCCGACGAGATTTATGACTTGACCGACGCATTACACAGCTGTAGGCAGGGAGAGGGTAAACCCGTAAGTGCTCATGTATTGGAAATGAAAGGATACATGGATCAACTCAAGGCACTAGGCAAAACTTATAATAATGACATGGCTGTGAATCTGATTAATAGATCCCTTAACAAGGATTTTAATGGTTTTGTCATAAACTTCAATATGCATTGCGTGGGGAAGACAGTTACTGACCTACACGCATTGCTAATTGACTATGAGAAAGGGTTACCTCAAAAGGTTCCTACCTCCCAGGTACTTGCTATTCAGGGTGGAAGGATTAATAAGCCAAAACCGCAGCATGCGAACAACAAGAAGGGGAAGGGTAAGGGTAAGGGTAAGGTTGACAAAGGCAAACAGGTTATGGCCTATCAACCTCAACCCAAGAAGAACCCTACTCCTAGGAAGGATAATCCTAAAAAGGATCAAGCATGCCACCATTGCAAGACAGTTGGGCATTGGAAGAGAAATTGTGCTCTCTATCTTGATGAATTGCGGGCAAATAAGATGAAGTACGACGGGTCCTCGGGCGCCGGTTCTTCAGGTAATTTATTTGTCATTTAATTATTTACTCTAAATCATAAAAATTCCTGGTATATGATACTGGTTGTGGTATTCACATTTGTAATACACTACAGGGGTTTAGAGTGGAGAGGAAGCTTGCCTATGGGGAGCAATATATGCACGTGGGAAATGGCGCACATGCAGCTGTTGAAGCCATAGGAACGTTTAGTTTAGTATTGCCTTCGGGCTTAGTACTGTTATTGAACAATTGTCATTATGCACCTTCTATAATTAGAGGTGTTGTTTCCTTTTCAGTTTTGTTGGATGATGGTTTTACTCATACTATTTCACATAATGGAATTGATGTTTCTTTAAATGGTGTATTTTATTTTAAAGCAATTACTGTGAATGATGTGTTTGAAATTGATGTGATTGGAAATGAATCTAACAATAATAATAATTCGATGTTTAGCATTAACAAGAAGATAAAGTTAGAATTGAATTCTTCTTATCTTTGGCATTGTAGACTTGCTCATATAGGCAAGGCTCGCATGCATAAGCTGCAACAAGAAGGGCTTTTGCAAAATATCAATGATGAATCATTTGATAAATGTGAGTCATGCATATCTGGGAAGATGACAAAGAAACCTTTTCATAGCAATATGGAGAGGGCTTCTGATCTACTTGGTCTTATTCATACTAATGTGTATGGACCACTTAGACATGTGTCAAAGAGAGGTGCTAGCTACTTCTTAACCTTTACTGATGATTTCAGCCGTTATGGTTATGTTTATTTACTTAAGAATAAACATGAGGTGTTTGAAACATTTAAGGTTTTCAAAGCTGAAGTAGAACTGCAATTGGGAAAGAAGATTAAAGCTCTTCAATCTGATAGAGGAGGCGAGTATCTAAGCCAAGAGTTTAAAGATTACTTAGCTGAGAATGGAATTTTCCAGAATCTCACTTCTCCATATACTCCACAACAAAATGGTGTATCTGAGAGAAGAAATCGTACATTGTTGGACATGATACGATCTATGTTTAATCTTACCACTCTACCTTTATCCTTTTGGGATTCTGCTTTGGAATCAGCTGTTCGCATTCTAAATATGGTTCCCACAAAGAAGGTTGATAAGACACCATATGAAATATGGCATGGTAAAGCTCCTAACCTGTCTTATTTAAAGGTCTGAGGTTGCGAGGCGTATGTTAGACGTGACTCAGCAGATAAACTCCAACAAAGATCTGTAAAGTGTATCTTCGTAGGATACCCTAAGGAAACTATGGGTTACTACTTTTACTATCCAACTAAAAATAAAGTAATTGTTGCTAGGTATGGAGATTTTCTTGAAAGAGATCTCGTATCTCAAGAATTCAGTGGGAGAGTTTATGATCTGGAAGATGATCAAGAAGATGCATTACCTTCTGAAAACACTAACGTACTTCCGGTAGAGCCTGATAGTCTGGGTCCTCCACCAGAAGTTGAAGTGATTCCCGTTCGTAGATCCGTAAGGTCTACACGTGCACCTGAACGTCTATGTCTTAACGTAGAGGTTGAGGAAACTATGTTAGGAGATCTTGGAGAGCCTACTAGTTATAAAGCTGTCATGGCAAGTCCTGATAAGGAAAAATGGCAGGTTGCAATGAATGGGAAAATGCAATCCATGAGAGAAAATGAAGTCTGGATAAAGGTTGACTTACCTCTAAACGCCAAGGTGGTTGGAAGTAAGTGGCTCTATAAAATTAAGACTGACATGGATGGCAATATACACGTCTATAAAGCTCGTCTAGTTGCGCAAGGTTTTACTCAAACTTATGGCATTGATTACGAGGAGACCTTTTCTCCTGTAGCGGACATTAAAGCTATTAGAATTCTCATAGCTATAGCGGCATACTATGACTATGAGATATGGCAAATGGATGTCAAAACCGCCTTCTTAAATGGTCGCTTAGATGAAGACATATATATGAAGCAACCTGAGGGGTTCGTGAATGCACAATTCCCAAACCGTGTATGCAAACTTCAAAGGTCCATTTATGGATTGAAGCAAGCATCAAGGCAATGGAATAAAAGATTTGATGAAGAAATCAAAAGGTATGAATTTATTCAAAATCTTGATGAGCCATGTGTATATCACAAAGTTAGTGGGAGTGATGTAATTTTCCTAATTCTTTATGTCAATGACATATTAATTATGGGAAAAGACATTCCGAGTTTGCAAAATGTTAAGGCATATCTTGGGAAGTGTTTTTCCATGAAGGATTTAGGAGAAGTTGCATACATTCTGGGAATCAAGATCTACCGAGATAGGTCAAACCGGTTAATTGGTTTAAGTCAAAGCGCTTACATTGATAAAATATTGAAGAGATGCAGTATGCAAAATTCCAAGAAAGGATATTTGCCGATGGAAGTAAAGCATGGCTTATGTAGCGATATGTGTACTTCAACACCTGCTGAGGTGGCACGCATACAGAAAGTTCCTTATGCTTCGGCTGTAGGATCTATTATGTATGCGGTAAGATGCACAAGGCCAGATGTGGCGTTCGCTCAAAACATGACCAGTCGATATCAACAGAATCCGGGTGAACTTCACTGGATTGTTGTTAAACATATTCTGAAGTATCTCAGAAATACTAAAGATATGTTTTTAGTGTATGGTGGAAATCCAGACACAGAGCTTGGTGTTACAGGTTACTGTGATGCGTCCTGCAGTGTGATAAAGATGATACGAAGTCTCAGACGGGTTATGTCTTTGTCATCAATGGAGGAGCAGTTGACTGGAAGAGCAAGAAGCAGAGTACGATTGCGATGTCTGCGACAGAAGCCGAATACATAGCTGCTTCGGAAGCTGCAATGGAGGCTGTTTGGATTAGGAAATTCATTTTTGGGCTTGGTGTTATGCCTTCAATTGAATCGCCTATTGATATGTATTGTGACAATTCTGCTGCAATCATATTTGCCAATGAACCTGGAGTCATGAATGGCACCAGACATTTTCTACGGAAGTATCACTATGTTCGGGAACAAGTCCGTGAAGGTGAAATAAATCTATTGAAAGTTCACACAGATGATAACTTAGCTGATCCGTTCACTAAGGCTTTAGCTAAAGACAAGCTCGTTGGACTTGCCAATGGAATTGGACTTCCTTTAGCTAATAGTTTCATGCATAACTGTGATTAGTATTTGGATAAAGGATATTGTAAAACATTTATTATTTTGATGAAATAAAGTTTGGATTATGTTTATTTTCATTTATAATATTGTTGTCCTATATTTGCATGTTTAATCCATGAGTAACTAAGTTATTCTAAATGTCCGTTGTCGATTGATGATATGAGAGTATCATTAAATTAAGACAAATCTGAGAGATGTGGTAGAATATACTTGAAAGTATATTGATGAGAATGCATACCAATTTCAGATGATATTCAATGAATTGAATATAGGACTTATCCCAACTACATAATTTACTTTGTGGATATTGTTATAAGTAAATTATTAATAGTTATCCTCAGACTTGAGATACCAGATAAGTGTCATGAATGTAGTGCATTTCTGTGGAGCAACTTAACGCTATACGTAACTGGTAGTTATAAGGGTTGTTTTCAGGAATGTTACAAAGTTTATGTGTTGGAATCACTCCTAAACAGTATTTCAAGTATTTATATTTCATATGTAATAGGTAGCTTTATTATGGCCTTTATGTTTGTTTAAGGTCCAGCTTATGTAGAAGGCCCATAAGCTGAGGCCCAAGTCCAATAAGGAATAGGGAAGGAGAGGGAGTGTTGCCCTAGCTCCTTGCCTATATAAACTCTTGTAAACCCTCATTTGAGGGTTGGTTGTTCAAGTTCTTTTCTTTCACTCACCTCCTACGCATAACCGGTTACAATATTGTGTGTGTGTGTGTTTGATACTTGTTCAATCGCCTTATCTCTTTCTCTATAAGCTTGTGTTGTAAAACTAGTGACCTAACAGTGGTATCAATCGCCAAATAGTTGGGTGTACTCGTTTGTTTTTGAAGTTTTGGTTTTGAATCTTACGCGTAGAGATAACGCTATCTTTGGTTATCTTAAAAACTCGTTTTTTACACTTTTTAATCCAAGATTCTTGTACTTTCAATGTTTTGAGGTGTTAAAATACTTGTTTTTGGCAAAAAGTTTCAAACTTTACGCGTGGATTTACGTTTTTAAGCTTGTTTTTGTTCATAGGTGTCGTTCTACGCGTAACCTGTTTAGCTGTTTTGGTACATCAAAATTCACACTTTTGTGTTCTTTTGGTACTATTGAAGCTATTCCATAACAAAAAACTGGTTTAGAAACACATTTGGGCAGAATCAAAGTTACGAGTAATCCTACGCGTATCAAAACCCTAATATTACGCGTAAGATTGTTCCTTGGTTTGATCTTCAATTTTCTGGTTTACTCCGTGTTTTCTTACTTGGATAAGTCTGAAAATACGTCGACTTTGGATATCTTTTGCACTGTGAAGTGTAAAAGATCATTTGGGCAAAAACCCTAAAATTACGCATAAGCAAAAGCTTACGATTCACTTTACGCGTAAACTAAGTTCTACGCATAAGGTAATCCTACGCATAACTTTCTACGCCTAACTTTTGTCTATGCCTAACTTTAGTGCTTTTATCCTACTTACGCGTAAGCTAAAATCTACGCGTAACTCCTCATTGTTACGCGTAACTTTTGGTGTTTTTACGCATAAGTGCTACTTGGTTCTTGTCTTTTCTACGCCTAAAGACACTTCATCAACAAAGGTTCATTCGACTACAAAGATCCATTATTACCACACAAGTTTATCATCATGTCTCAACCACCATACTTGATAACGCTACACGCGTCGTTCGGGGTCAAGGAAACTTCCTTTTCTTCGAGCAAGTTTTATAACACCCTAGGCAGTGAACCTAATCGTTGTAGTGTAGTAATTAGGGTAAGCCACGGGTATTGATATCGTTCTCTAGGGGAATAGGAATGCTAGTGAGAAGTTACTACGCTAAGGTTGAGGTTGAGGAAGATTATTTTTTTATCTTTTTTATGTTTTTTTTAGAAATTGAAAAGGTACGAATCTCGGGTATTGGATTTGGGGGGTTGGTATTGCTACCGATTACTCTACTATTATCTAATTATCTAAACTAAGGTTGTGATAGTCTATGTCTAATTGATGTGTACTCGTATGATAGTTTAAAGATGTGTTTACTTAGGTTTTACTACTCCTTAATTATCTCCTATTGATGGTTGATTTGTCACGTCCTTATTCCTAGTTGCGTTGTGATTCTAAGGCTATAGGGCGTGCTTGTTTCCCTAACTCTTTGAAATTACCAAAGGGTCTTGTTTACAAATCCTCTAGTGATTTATAGACGCCTACTCTACGGTTGTCCTTGAATACTTTATCCTACAATTACCTAGATAATTATATTCTAAAGTTCACAAAGAAAAGTCAAGCATTAAGTACACAACGAATAATCTAGCGCACTCTAGATCATTAGTCAACTAAGATAAGTATCAACCAATCAATATTCAATAATTAAGTTTCATATTCCCTAAGCAAACACACAAATAAATTAGCCGGACATGGAGAACATGCAAGCATACACACAAATAATCAAAGACATAATTAAATTAATGAAGTAAATACTTATCTTGATGTATAATAGGGTTTAGAACCCTAAAATACTGCACAAGAAAGCCTTGGTTCGGTTTTAGGTTTTTACTCCAAAAGACTACACACAAAAACTGAAAAATTCGGATTCTATATATAAGATTACATCTGCGACGGCGTCACCTTATGTTTTGTGACGCCGTCGTGTCGCCGTCATTAGGGTTTCGTCTTGGCCACGTAAACCTTGCGACGGCGTCACCTTATGACTGTGACGCCGTCCCCTTCAGCTCTGACGCCGTCTTGGCTGCATCTAGGCCGTCTGAGTAGCGACGGCCTATTCCTTTAGAACCTGACGTCGTCCCTTGAAAACATGCAATTTCGCTTCTGAGCCGTCGCAAAATGCCTTCCCGACGGCGTCGCAGATATGCAGTGACGCCGTCGCCTTATGTTTCAGCAGCTTTGAGTTGTCTCGATTCTGACTTTGGCCATTTTCTTCGTATATTCGCGCCTTTTCGTCCAAATAAGCATCATTCCAGCATTTTGCCTTCAAGAGACCTAAAAAGTGAAAAGGAACGATATTAAGCAATAACGGATACAAAAGTGATCGAATAAGGGCTTAAATGACCCCTCAAAAAGGTACCTTTTAAAACCTTATCAATACTCTAACTATTTCCCTCACACTTATAATCATCAACAACAACAACAATTAACTCCACAACATCAACAATGGAATCAACAACAAGCCATTTATCAACAACAATTTAATCAGCAACATACTCCACAACTTGGTGCAATTCCACAACCACAAATGGTTCAACCACCACCAAGTCTTCAAACTCTACCCTACACAAATGATTTCAATCAACATCCATCACGAAGCACTATGAAGGAACCCACTTGGTTTGCAAAGATGTGTGAAGCTTTAAGCAGTCAACAATCAATTCATGAAGCTGGATCACTTGATAGACCTCCAATGCTCACTCCAGGAAACTACGATCAATGGGTGATAAGGTTCTTTAGGTTCTGTGATCTGAAGAAGCCACATGGAAAGTTCTTAAAGAAGGTTATCTTGGAAGGTCCATTTGAGATGCCTACCGTCATTGTACCCGGAGATCCAACTGCTGATCCACCAAGAGATGAACAAACCAACATTGCTACTGTTGCAGATTTAAATCCTACAGAACTTCTACACTATGAAGCTGATGAACTTGCAATGGAATACATCCTCTTAGGATTACCAAACCCAATTCTTCGTAGTGTTGATGCTCAAAAGACTGCACAAAAGATGTGGGATCATATTCGTCTTCTTATGGAAGGATCAGTACTCAATCAGGAGGATTTGGAATCCAAAATTTACTTGGCTTATGAACACTTCATGATTGAACCTGGAGAGACACTCGAGTCATATCATCATCGATTTTCAGACATCATCAATGATTTGGATAAACACAACATCATCATGCCAAGAATTGCAGTGAATACTAAGTTCCTGAGTAGTCTTGGTCCAGAATGGGAGAAGTATGTCATTTTTCTCCGTCAAGCGAAGAATATGCATCATTCTACTTATGGATTGTTGTACGATTACTTGAAGCCTCATGAGAAGGAAGTTGATCGGGAAAGGATTCTCCGTGCTCAAATTGCTAAACAGCCACAACCGGACAATCAACAACTTGCCTTATATGCTCAACAGAATTATCCCTCTCAACCAGCAACTCAACCAACTGCTTCCAACACACCTTCACAGCAACAACCTCAACCTCAACAAAATCAATTGGTTCCATACAGCAACAATGCTCAAGCATATGTCAGTGAAGCTACTGAGGAAACAGATCCGTTCGAAGCATTGCAACAAGGATTTGTGATGATTGCAAATGCATTTGGCCGTTACACCAACAAATCCAACAATCGTATTCGTTCCTCATCTAACACACGGACTCAAGCTGTTGTGAACAATGGACGTGTTGAAGTTCAGAATCGCGATTATGGTCGTCAGATGGGCGGTGGTCAAGGGTTTAATGCTGTGGGTAGGAATAACAACAGAGCTCAAGTGGTGGAACAGGGAAATGCTCAGGATCGGTTAAATGGTCTTCGATGCTACAACTGCAATGAGAAGGGACACCTGGCTAATGCATGCCCAAAGCCAAGGACTAGGGGCAGTGCTTATTTCAAAGAGGCCTTACTTTTGGCTCTTAAGGATGAAGCTGGTGGATCTCTCACAAACAAAGAACAGAGCTTTATGGCAGATGCAGACTCAGATGATGATATGGAGGACTTGCAGGCCAATGCAGCTGTTATGTTGATGGCTAATATGCATGAGATGCACATGAGTGATACAGGCCCAGTGTATGACACTGATGGCTTGTCTCAGGTACCCGAACAAACCATCATCATATCTGAACTAATATCTCCGCCAATATCTGAATCCGGCACGGATCAGACTGTTCAAACTGAGTCTTCTACATCTTCCTCTGATGATTTTCAAGTTAACCCTGTAGTTACATTTGACGATCAAGATGACCTCATGGTTTCCTTTGATAATCAAATTGACTCCGTGGTCGTACTTGAGGATCTAAAGAATGATCATGTTGAGACTCACGTTGAACAAGATGATCTGTTGCCTCATCCGGATTTTGCTCGGTTAATTCAAGACCATAAAATCAAAATGGAGGAATGTTATGCATTAAATAAATCCTTAAAAAGTAAAAATGCACTGTTAACCAAGGATTATGAATGTTTACAAATGCAACTCAACTTTTTCAAAACTCAAGAAAACCGTGAAAAAGGTTTTGAAGCCGCTTTTGCAAAATCTCATCAAAACGAAAAATATTTAGAGAGACAGATGCGTGATCTAGCCGCTTCGAAGAATGCTTTGTTGTCCGAATTAGAACAACTGAAACATGAACATAAAAAGCAAATTAACGCTCTCACCTTGGAAAATCAAAAAGCTAAGGCTGAGTTGTTAAATTGTCAAAAACAGTTCTCTGCATACAAAAAGCATTCAACGAATCGGGTAGATGACCTTCTTGCAGAAATTCTCGGTTTGCAAAACAAAATTAAAGAGTTTAAAACTGTTGTTTACAAACATGGTGAATCAGTAACAGCTATTGAAAAGTTTACCTTAAAACCTAATCCAAATGGATATGGAAAAAATCTAGCTGATTACAAACCAAAGCTTTCACTAAAAACATTCAAACCAACTCCTGAAGTTTCCAGTGCAGAATACAAAATTGATAATACTGTCATGAGTGTTGTTGAATACCATCGTCAAGAGGAATTAGATGCAGAAGACGAGAGTCGATCAAAATTAAAAAACGTTGTTTACAACAAACCTTTTAATTATAAAAACGCGGTCACTTTCGTCACACCAACGGATTCTTCTAACACACCAAGGGTTATCATCAAAACACCCGAGTCTTCTATTGTTAATCCCAAAACAGTCTTTGCACAAACTTATGGTCCTTTACCTTCTATTAGCGAAGTAAACTCAAAACCTGAAAATCGAAAAATCCTTCGATATTTTGACATTTTCATGGCTGACCTCAAAATTTTACAACATAAGATAGAATATCGATCTGAAATCAAAGTTGAACATTTTCAATCGCCTCTGGCGAGAGAACAAAGAGACATCTTTCAGAAAAATCTTTTACCTAATGTTAAAAACTTGAAAAGTTGTGCAATTTCCTGGGAAAAGAATTTTCATAAGGAACTTGGGGTAATGAAAAACGTTTTCGAGAAAACAGAAACATCTATTACTAACACAAAACGCAAAAAGAAACTGTTGAGAAAAGATGTTGATCGACTCTTGGAAGATGTTATCTGTGCTGATATCCATAATGTTGTGCTACTCTATTCGTTGCCATATGCATCTGATCATATCTCTGCTGATATTGTTGAAACTGTTGTAACTGTTGAGAACACCGATAATGTGCTTCAGATCGAGTCTTTAAAAGCTGAAAATAAACGATTACACACGGAAATTTACAATGCAAAACGTCGTCTTCATTGGTGTGAAAAAGATATTCACAACCATCAACTTAGTTTTCAAAAGAAAATAGCTCAATTGAGTGAAAAATCTTCTGATCCTAAAATTGAGCAGCTGGATGATCAAAACGTGTCTTTGAAAAGTCAAATCTCAAAATATGAACAAGAACTTTTAAAAGTTAAACAAGAATATGGTGTCATATTTGATTTACTCAAAAAGACTCGAGATGAAGCATCAAACGAACTTGATCACTATCTTGCTCACACTAGAGAAGTCATGAATTTTGCTGGTAATCTTCGTTCTGAAAATCAAAATCTGATTCACACCATCTCTAAGTTACGGGAAATGTTAGGAAAGTATGAACAACTCCCGCCTACTGTGATTAAGAGATTAGCACCAGTCACACTTAGTAATCGTGAACCTAGAATTCCCACTGCCAAATCACAAGTTGCTAATGTGTTTCCCTCTACTGAAACAGGAATAGTTGCATCTTTTCCAAACGTCCGCACTTCACAGCCTAGGAGCACTCAATCGAAGAATAGGAAGTTGCGACCTAAGAAAAGATCAATAAGGAATGCTAAAGTAGAAGAACACCCTAGGAATCTGAATAAAACTCATCTTACTTCCACTATAGATATTGCATCTGACAAATGTAATAGAAATAGTGATGTAACGAATGCTAAACCGTTAAGTACCTTTGATATTCAGTCTGATGCACCTTGTGATATTTGTCAAAAGAGTATGAATTCTGATTGTCATGACAAATGTGTTGCTAAAGCTATAATCTCTAGATTACGGAATCCTAAGAATCGGAATACCTCTAGGCCCACTAATCATTCTAAGTCTGTGCTTGGTAAACCACCTTCTTTAGATTCTAAGGCAACCATTGCTATCACAGTAGCTCCCGCTACACCTCCTAAGAATACAGTACCACCTAGTGTTTTCACTAAGACTAAGGCAAAGAATAGTTATAGATGGCAGAAATAGATATATAACACACTTGGATTTAAATGAATGCCTAAACTTGTCAATGTGTGTATGCCTAATGTACCTGCTTCGGAACCCTCTAACATTTCGGGTTCCACATCTACTTCTATTCCATCTGTGTCGTCTGTGTGTAATGCAGGTGATACAGATCATTCTCTGGATTGTTGATAGCGGATGTTCCCGACACATGACAGGCAATCTTAAACTGTTATCAAACTTTATTGCAAAGTTTATTGGCACTGTCAGATTCGGGAACGACCACTTCACAGCCATCATGGGCTACGGAGATTATGTTAATGGGAACATCGAAATCAGCAGGGTTTACTATGTGGAAGGCCTCGGTCACAATCTGTTCTCAGTAGGTCAATTTTGTGATGGAGATTTGGAGGTTGCTTTCAGGGAGAAAACTTGTTTCATTCGTGATCTACAAGGAAACGATCTTATGTCTGGTTCGCGCAATTCTAGTCTCTACACTATCTCTATACAAGACATGGTTGCTTCATCTCCCATCTGCTTACTTTCTAAGGCAACATCTACAAAATCATGGCTATGGCACCGTCGTCTCTCACACCTAAACTTTCAAACCATCACCAACCTTGCTCGACACAAACTAGTTGAAGGACTCCCACGATTCCGGTATTCAAAAGATCACCTTTGCTCAGCATGTGAATAAGGGAAAAGCACTCGTGCTCATTTTCCTTCAAAGGTGGAACACAGCTCTCAGCATGTGCTTCATCTTCTTCACATGGATTTGTGTGGCCCAATGCGTGTGCAAACGATCAACGGCAAACGCTACATCTTAGTAATTGTTGATGACTACTCACGATGGACTTGGGTCTATTTTCTTCGTAGCAAAGACCAAGCTCCACAAATGATCATCACCTTTCTCACAAAAATACAGGTTCAGCTCCGCAACACCATCAGGATTATTCGGACAGACAAAGGAACTGAATTTGTTAACAAAACCCTTCGTGAATTTTATGAGAAAGTGGGTATTCAGCATCAAACATCTATTGCACGGACACCTGAACAAAACGGAGTTGTTCAAAGACGAAACCGAACGTTAGTGGAAGCTGCAAGAACAATGTTAATCAATGCTAAACTTCCAGATTACTTATGGGCAGAAGCTGTATCTACTGCATGCTATACTCAAAACCGTTCCATGATCACAAAACGCCACAACAAAACACCTTTTGAGCTTGTCCACAACTATAAACCGAACCTCAAACACTTTCATGTATTTGGATCACTTTGCTATCCGAATAATGATCGTGATGATTTTGGAAAGCTCAAAGCAAAAGCTTATATTGGAGTCTTTATTGGATACTGTGATAATTCTAAAGGTTTCCGAATCTGGAATCGTCGAACTAAGGAGGTAATGGAAACGATTCATGCTCATTTCGATGAACTCACGGAAATGGCTTCTGAGTATAACAGCTTAGAACCCGGTCACAACCGTTTAAACTTCCCTCAACCTCCATCATCAGCTGAAGAAAGCCCTCAGCTAACTCGTCAACAAATGGAAAGGTTATTTGCTCCTCTATTCTGTGACGATATTGATGAACGTGCTCCTGGTGTATCCGCTGTCTCCGCTGCACAACCTGATAATATTCCTATACCTGATACACCTGCTACAACAACTACTGTTGAAGATGCACCTACACCAATTGACTCCAACACAACAGTTGAACACACCGCTTCCAACAATGATGAACCAGCTGATGATATTCTGAATGAAGTACCCCCACCTGCAGATTTTGATCCAAATGCGTTCTTCAACCCGTTTGCCAATGAGACTGCTGCACCAGATGTCGCGGAATCTTCTACAAACCATTTGAATCCTCAGAATCTGCACAATGTATACCAACATCAACCCTCTACACATAGATGGACAAAAGACAATCCTCTGGCTAACATTATTGGCAACCCGAATCAACCAGTCGTTACGAGACAACGTCTTCACTCGGATGGTGAACACTGCATTTATGCACTCACTGTCTGCCAATCTGAGCCTAAAAACATTAAAGACGCAATGACAAAAGACAACTGGATTGAATCCATGCAGGAAGAACTCAACCAATTCAAACGTCTTGAAGTATGGGAACTGGTTGAAAGACCAACAGGGGTCTACGTCATTGGTCTAAAATGGATTTGGAAAAACAAATTGGATGCTGAAGGGAACGTCATCCGAAACAAGTCACGTCTAGTTGCTAAGGGTTATCGTCAGGAAGAAGGAATAGACTTTGAAGAATCTTTTGCTCCGGTTGCTCGTCTTGAGGCTGTTCGAATATTTCTCGCATTCGCGGCTCATATGAACATGACGGTCTATCAGATGGATGTCAAAACGGCGTTTCTCAATGGACAACTTAAAGAAACGGTCTATGTCAGCCAACCAGATGGATTCGTTGATCCTGAGTTCCCGAACCATGTCTACAAACTGAACAAAGCTCTTTATGGTCTCAAACAAGCCCCTCGGGCATGGTACGATAAGCTATCATCTTTCCTCATTGCCAATAATTTCACCAAAGGCTCGGTTGACCCAACTCTCTTTATACAATATCACGGGGCACACATCTTAATTGTTCAAATTTACGTGGATGACATCATTTTTGGGTCAACACATAAAAAGTTTTCAATCGCTTTTGCAAAACTCATGAAGAAAAATTTTGAAATGTCCATGATGGGTGAACTTACGTTCTTTCTAGGACTACAAGTTCATCAATCACCCCGTGGTATTTTCTTGAGTCAGTCCAAATATGCCCTTGAATTGTTAAACAAATTTGGAATGAATACCTGTGATACTTATGCCACACCAATGGCTCATACAAAAAAATTAGATGCTGATTTACATGGGAAATTGGTTGACCCTACCAAATACAGAAGTATTAGTGGGTCTCTCATGTATCTAACAGCTAGCAGACCTGATATTGTCTTTGCTGTTTATCTATGCTCCCGTTATCAGTCGCGACCAACTGAAACCCACCTCTCTGAGGCTAAAAGAATCCTCCGATACATCAAGGGAACCATTAACTTGGGGATCTGGTATCCGAAGGATTCTGGTTTTGAACTAATCGCTTTTTCAGACGCTGATCACGCAGGATGCTTAGACTCAAGGAAAAGTACTTCAGGAGCTCTACAATTTCTCGGTGATAAACTGGTGTCTTGGCAATCAAAGAAGCAGGATTGTACATCGCTGTCATCAACTGAAGCAGAATATGTAGCCATGTCCGCGTTTTGTGCTCAAGTCATTTGGATGAGAACACAACTCAAAGACTATGGTTATGTATTTGACAGAATCCCAATGTACTGCGACAATCGGAGTGCCATTGCAATCTCGTGCAACTCAGTTCAGCACTCGAATCAAAGCACATCGATCTACGCTATCATTTCATCAAGGACCATGTGGAACAGGGTACCGTTGAATTATACTTTGTGGGTACTGAATACCAATTGGCAGATCTGCTCACCAAAGCTTTGCCTCCCGCTAGGTTTAATGAGTTGGTCCACCGAATTGGTATGAGGTGTTTGACTCAAGAGGAATTGGATGACCTCTTAAAACAGTCTTAAAAACCTGTCAAACACCAAAACATCTTTTGTAAAATTCAGTATTTTTCCGATCAAGTGTTGAGGAGGAGAAAATATTCTATTAACTGTTTCAAAACATCTGTGTACTTGCATGTTATCACATCTCGGTTGATTCTTTTACAAATGGTGGTACATTTCCTGGTTCAAAGACACTCCTCGGACTTTAATTAATAACCTTTCATTATTTTCTCAAGTCGAGGGGGAGTGTCGTCAAGTTTCTTTCCCAAAAATCTTCGTTTGGTAACCAAAATGGAAGTTAAAAGGCTTTGTGTGAAAATGGAAAAGGTGGAGGGACTATAACTGTCAAAACCTTAAAGTTACTTTATACAAAATGCTCCACCGACCTCATTTATTTCCATCACATTAAATATTTCACCTAATATCATCTACGGTCCATATTCGTTTTACAAATCCGTGCTTTCGATTATCAATCTGTAAGTGTTTCTGTGTTTGGATCATGTTTCTAAACAATGGTTTTGAATCTCAAGTAAATCCTACGGCTAAAACATGTTCTACGCGTGATTTTGTGTTCTACGCTTATGCGTAAGAACACACAATCAATACGTGTGTGTTTGGGGTGAAATGATTGTGTCTAAACGTTCATAATACATCAATGATACTTCATTAACCATCAAAATCCACCCAGATTCACTAATTGATGATTTTTTGAAAATTAGGGTTTATAAGTCGAATTGGGTGTTTTCAAATGTGAAATGTTTTGGTCTAAAAGACTGTTGGGTTATGCTTATGTGTTGTTGAATTGATGATTTCCATAGTCTATAACCACCCAGAAACACGAATTGGACATCAATTCGAAACTAGGGTTTAAAGTTCATAAACTTTGGGTGTTTTTGATTCACTGCATAATAAGTGTTAAAACTTGGTCTACATGCTCTCACAACTTCTATGATATACCAGAAAAAGTTTGGTGCTTATTCTATGGCTAGAATCCATACGCGTAGATCTAGGGTTTAGTCTACGCGTATGCAATTCTACGCATAACTGTGTAACATATGTTATTGCCATGATCTGTTGATAAAATGTATGTATGTGTTAATGTTGATGATTTGATGGATTTATTTCAGGTCTTTGCTACACGTAACATTCAGAATCAAGGTGGTTACTAATCTACGCATAAGGATCACCTTACGCGTAGCTTGTTATGCGTAAGACTTGTCTTACGCGTAGCTTCTACGCATAAGGTTCTACAATGGACTACGCGTATCCTGTGAAGGATATGCGTAAACAGTAAACCCTACGCTTAAGGTCAACTCTTACGAGTAGCCTTACGCGTAAGGTTAATATATGCCTACGCATAAGCTCTACGCATACGGTCTCCTTTTCCTACGCGTAACATTTCTTACACGTAAGTTAGGATTCTACGCGTAAGCCTACGCCTAAGCATATATCATACCTGTCTACGCGTATCTTTGCCAAAACTACGCTTAACCCTGGATTGACCTTCATGATGAATTGTTACTTGTACAAACTTGCAAATAAACTAATCATATCATCACGAATCCAAAAATGTCACTAATAAACTTAAATCGTCTGATATGTTGTGAAGCAATAAGTGATAAAATAAACTTTAAAACTTAAAGTTAACTAACTCACGAAACATTTCTCGACATCATTGAATTATTGAACATACAAGTGACTTAGGACTCGTAACAATCATTGACACTGTACATTCAATAACTAGACAATAAGACCTTCTGTTGACTAACATTATGTCTTTCGATATGTTGGTTCTTTTGGCTAATGTTATTTCAGATCACGACATGGCTGAACAAATGAATGTGGATGCACCTGAAGTTCTCTCCATTGCTGATATCTATCCTCATGGCTATCCAATGAAGATTGGAAAGAATAACCTCCGTGTTGACTTTGACACCCTCACTTGCTCTGAATCTTCATGTCTTATTGCTATCGATATTCTGAGGACTCATCCGTATCAGAATATGCTTACTCACTCTGCAACCATTCCTGAGATCTACATCCAACAGTTCTGGAACACTATGGAAAGGGTCAAAGGAAGGACTGCTGTGACAGTGACTCTGAACCACAAACAAGTCACTATTACACCTGCAGACTTAAGGGCTGCTCTCCTTATTCCTGAAGTCAATCCAACCAAACTTTATGCCACACCTGCTGAAGAGTTAACTCTCCAATTCTTAATCAATATCGGTTATGATGAGGCTACAGGAGTAATCACCAAGCACTCTCACGTGGAGCTTAAGAGTATTCCTCAACCATGGAGAACACTCTACATGATCATCACCAAGTCTGTTTCTGGTCGTGATAGCGGCTATGAGCATCCTAAGCTCATAGAACTGCAAACATTTTGGGCATTCGTCAACATGAAACACATCGCTATTGAAGCTCTGATTTGGGATGACATGATGTCATTTCTCAACAAACTTGGCTCAAAGATTCCCTACATCAGATATACTAAACTGTTGATACAGAGAGCACTTGGACTTCATCCTGATATTCCCAAGAGGCTCAATGACCCCGACAATCACGACATGTTGACGGAACCTATTCTCTCTGTCAGAATCAAGGAAACGTCCACAAAGAAACAAGGTGCTGTGCTGCCAGATTTCCTTCTTACTGAAGATGTCAGGAAGCTCGAAACGTACAAGAGATATCTGGAAGCAGTCAGACAAGGCAAAGTTGGTCATCTTGACGAAAAATCTTCTGGAACACCTATAAGGAGAACCAGAAGAGGAAGTGCAGGAAGCACAACAAGTTCTGTGAGTCAAAGGAAGGTTCCTAAAAGGAAAGCTCCTTCTATAAGGATTGTTCCCGTAAAGGAAGCCGAACCTATTCCCACACTTGAACCTCAAAGACAACTTAGGGATGAAAGCTCTGAAGATACTGAGACAGATGAAGAGGTTCATTACTCTGCAACTGCAACCGAAACACCTGCCTCAGTGACAAAACCTCCAAGTCCTCCAGCTGTCCAAGAAAAAGGGAAGACTCCAGCTATTGTACCTTATGATGAGAGCTCTGAAGAAGAAGACGAAGAGCAATTGGATAAATCATACAGGAAAAAGTTTCACAACGTCCGACACATTCAAAAGGCCGCTGAATTTGCTAAAGATCAAATGGGTGGCCCCGGAGGATCAAGTGGTGCTGCCCACTCCTCTCCAGATCCTGATGCGGTTAATCAACCCGATAAGGGATCTGGTACCACCACTCTTCTGCAACAACAACCGCCTGTTGAAGACACAATTGTGTATGATTTTGAGAAACAGGAAACTGAGAAAGAAAAGTCTAAGGATGACGAGGATGATTATACAAAGTTTCTTCTAGACAGTCCAACTCACTCAAAGGAGAAAACCTCAGAAACTCCTAAGGACATGAAGTCTCCTCATGTCTCCTCATCATCGGACTCTTCATCTCATTCATCACCACTACCATCAACAAAGTCAACCAGATCATCATCCAAATCCGTGAAGAAACCACCTAAATCTTGGATTTCTCAAACACATGCAAGAATTGTGAAAGTTGTCAAACAAGTTAGAAAGAAGGACATGCTTCAAAGAAAACTTAATTGGTATGCTGAACAAATGCAGTACTTACATGATGAGAATGACGAGATGCGAAAAGATAGGAAAGCTATTCAGGAATTCATGAGAAGTCATCGACAGGGGGAACTAAATGAAATGATTGAAGGTAACACTCAAAAGTACCTTCAAGATATTGTTCCAAAAGTCCAAAAGGAACTGGAGAAGTCAGCAAGAGAACAAACCCACAAGTTTCTTCTCGACACTGTCCCCAGTGTGACAAAAGAAGTATTTTCCAGACAACTCACCCCTAACATCGTAGCATTGGTCAAACATACAATGGCAAATGAAGCTGATCTCTCTGAATCTGAGTTAATCGCTAAACTTGTGATGCAAATGTCAAAGAGATCTGGAACGTTTACTTCAGATGAAGCTAAATTTTTCGAAATTCTACTTGACTATCAACTCAGATCATCATGCAAAGAGTCAACCATTCAATCCAAACGACCAAGAGATGACGATGATAAGGATAAGGACTCTGCACCTAAACGTCAGAAGCAGTCTGGTCAATCTACATCTATGCCACCTCCTCCACATCGAACTTCTTCTCAACATAAGTCTCCATCACCTCAGTCTTCTACTGATAAACCTCGGGACGATTCCGAGTTACCACCCCTGACTCATAAAACAGGTGACTACTTTGAGTACACGGGTGGTGACGATGAAGAGGTCCTTGAGCCCCAACAACAACCCACCTCACCTAAACAAGTGCAGAAACCACAATCATCATCAATACCTTCAAAACAGAAGAAGAAAACGACTCTGAATGACGTCGTATCATGGCTTGATGACGATAAAACTACAGAATTTGATTGGTTTGCTAATCTTGTTAACGACATTCCCTACCCCGAAGAAGGTCAAGAATTGGTAGACGGTAGTACCTTGGAGCATGCAAAAATCTTGCAAGAAAGATTCCGTGTGAAGAAGATGACGAAATCCGAGTTGAAGCGAATCAAGAATGACGCATTCCTTCTTTTGAAGAACAGCTCGGAAAGTGCAATCGAGGTTGAATATCACCTTGAAAACATTGCTCGAGCCATGTCTAACAACATGGATTGGCTCAACCCAGAAGCAAACATCGACTTCACCAAACGGAACAACCCTCCATATTACACTGACTGGACCAAACCCCTACCAACAATCGGCCAACCAGATGAACCAAGGATTCCCTTCAGATATTTCTTCAACAAAGACCTGGAATTTCTTCTCCATGGTGGCGATGGTTCACGAAAATACGCTACATCGTTGACTCTTCCATTCCCAGCGGCTATTTACTCAAACTGCATTGCTATCGAGGAACGTGCAACTCACTTGTTTTCTGACAACGTGCAAGCATATGACCAAGATGCATTGTATAGGATTCATCATTGGCCTGAACGCCGAAGAATCTACTACAGAAGCTGCCTGGTTCAGAAGTCTCAACATGAAGTGTACTGCTCAAAGGACATCGTCGCAATCAAACACATTGATCTCAAGTCTAAGTGGGACTACACATTCTTGAAGAATATCATAGTCAAACGACAAGATGAACAGGACTATGAATTCTCAGAGGCTGACTTTGAGAAATTGTCCCTCAACGACATCGAAGACTTGTACCTTGCCAAAGTACAGGGTCGTATGAGACAATTCTCGACTGAAGTTCAACGTGAATTTATCAAGTCAGTTCTCATCTTCATTAGACGCATTGTGATCAAAGAACGTGTCGAAGATATCCAGATGGCTGTTGAATCATATCAGAAACGTGTAAACTTCACTCCACCACAGCTTGATCTTCCTGACATCAACCAGCTCAAACAACTTACGCTCATCAGCAAACCTTTCGGCATTGTTTACCGCAGTGAACTTCGCAGAAACTGCTTAATGGCGTGTAGTGAGCTCCATAAATTCGGGGATCATACCTTGAAGATGGTTAGGGATGGATTGGCGTACAGATTGAAGGATATACGCCTGAAAGTTGGGAATCCTAAGCGCTGGAACTCTCAGGAAAGGAGGGATGTGAGAAGGATCATCACCATGATTGATGAACGGTTCTTCAGAAGGGATCAGTTCAGACGCTTGGAGAGCTATGTTGGTGGTAGACCCAGGATAAACATCACCGATTTTCAACGCCCTGTGCGCACTCCTGGGAACATCACTGCACTTCCGGGTACCCCTTGAATTGTTTCCTTCATATGATTTTGGATGTATAATTATATATGTGAATGGCTTGTGCACACATAACAGTGTACAACCCGTAATGGTCAAGAAAGGACCCTGTGGTATGCCTCAGTGCCACAATCCTTATAAAAGGAGCGAAAGCTTCTTATTTTTGAGTAAAACCTATCAAACCTTTCATTTTTTAAGGTTTTGCTCAAAAAGACAAGTACTTCCCCATATGATTTCAAAACCTCAACCGTTTATATCACTAGTTGAGGGGGAGTATTTGATGAAAACTTTGTTCACAAATTGTTCACAGTGGTCACTCTTCCCGCAACACTCAAAATGGTCATATTTATTCTCAAAATGTTTCAAAAATAACATCTTATATGCCATTTTTGAGGGGGAGAATATTATGTGATAAGAAATATGTTGTACAAAATGCAAATGAATCTGTGTACCTCAGACTTAACCTACGAATTGACGGTACTAAACTGTTAGTAACTCGAAAAGACTTGTCCTGGACGGGTAATAATTTCAAGCTAGTTCGCTAGTGATGTAAACGTGTCTCGCAAAGGACTTGTCCAAGTAGAAAGTACCATTCGAGAAACTCTTGATAGACATGAACTCTGACGGGTATGACAACCTTTCGAGGTTTGTTTACACCTTCAAGATAGTTATTAGAGCTAGTTGTCACCCAAAAGCTGACAATGTATCTCTTTAACTATTCAACGTAACCGTGTCTCGCGGGAGATTGTCTATCTTTAGTGGATCAATTCATAAAGTGCGCGCTCTTTCCTCACTGTGCATTTAACCATTAAAACCATTAAGCACATGTGGAGGGGGAGTATTTATGCAAAAACTTATCTCTCACTGTGGTTCAAACAGGTTTTTCATTTACAAACCCTTTGAGAGATATTTTAACTTACAGTGGTTATAATGGCAAACATAGGTTAGTCATGGAGTTATAAGGTGACTAAGGTTAGGAATAACCGTCCTATGATCCGCCAGAGCCGGAGGGATCTACCCAAGGACACTACCATTAGTTAGTGTTAGAAGTCCTTAGGAATAATTGTAAAAGGAGAAAATGAGAATCGGAGAAAGAAGGAGTTGAAGAATCAAAAAGAAATGTAAAGTAAAGGGTGAAAAGAAATAGCCCTCCAGATTATTCAACTTAGGGCAGACACCTGGTTCAATTCATATGCTACTGGTTGTCACATAGTGACACCGGTATTGAAGATTAAAAGTCGTCATGGACCCAGTGACGCATGCACTAAACCTTCTTAGCCACTCAAGTTTCTCTCAACAGAAGCTTGTTTCATTCTCACAGGGAACCCTACATAAACTATTGGCTTTCTCTTAGAGATCGCTGGTATTGAAGAAGGAGACCCTCTCCCTAGTCTCCGCTCAGGAAAACCAAAACGCACTATTAAGTCTAGAGCCACGAGATTCATCAAATGATCTCTTAGGAACACTTGACATTTAATCACTTGTTGATCAACAATAAGATCTTCAGTGATTCAGTGGTTCATATCGAGTCCTTCACAGATCTTAGCAATCTGTCGAGAACATTTATGAGAGGCTCACATCTGTGATCCTCAGTGATTGAATGGAAACTCCTGCCAGGGTCAACATCAAACAGCCCTGACAGCAGGTCGCTTCGGTAACTCCCCGTGGATTACGCGGAGTGTGTCTCAAACGGTCTACAGTCGTGAGGTGATGCTTCGGTGTACCTCAGCGACTCATCTGAACTGTAGATGTATTTCGGTACATCGCGTTATCTCACTTGTGGGACTCCAGTTCAGGAACGGCCTTTGTAAGAATTAGAGTTGTGTTTTCACACTATGCTGTTAACACTCTCGAAGTTCAAACTTGTAAGTGCCGGTAACCGCTTATTACTAACCGTTTGCAATGTTTTCTTCTTATGGAAGCTCCGGAGCGGGATGATCGTGCTGACTCTTCTCATGCTCATGCCAACATCATCACTAATGGAAGTTCTATTCGAATGCAACACAACAGTCAGAATGATTCTTCATCAATCAAAGAATCTACAAAGTCAAAGACTTACAGAACTTCATCAGTATTGATTTCCAACGTCAAAGAGCGTGTGAGCATGTTGAAGAATGACGTGGAGACACTGGAGCAGCGAAGCAGACCTGAGGCAGACTGATGCAGACAACAACATACTATCACTTTCACCACAAAGAACAATGATCAAAGAACAAAGTTAAAGATGACGTCTAAGCATAACTGTTCAAAGATAACGATCTCTCTACACTGGGGAGATTGTTCGAATCAAGACAATTCCTCTCACAAGAAAGAAGAATGTCAGAAGACGTCACAGCTACTATTACATCAACGCCTTTATCGTTTACATTCATATATACTTGAGGGGGAGATTGTTGGAATCACTCCTAAACAGTATTTCAAGTATTTATATTTCATATGTAATAGGTAGCTTTATTATGGCCTTTATGTTTGTTTAAGGTCCAGCTTATGTAGAAGGCCCATAAGCTGAGGCCCAAGTCCAATAAGGAATAGGGAAGGAGAGGGAGTGTTGCCCTAGCTCCTTGCCTATATAAACTCTTGTAAACCCTCATTTGAGGGTTGGTTGTTCAAGTTCTTTTCTTTCACTCACCTCCTACGCATAACCGGTTACAATATTGTGTGTGTGTGTGTGTTTGATACTTGTTCAATCGCCTTATCTCTTTCTCTATAAGCTTGTGTTGTAAAACTAGTGACCTAACATTATGGGTTTATTCTTCTAGTCAAGATAGAATTTGTTCCTTCAAATTTATTTGGAGTTTAATACTGCTGGGCCCCTCGTAGGGTTGACAAGATGTTATGTGCGGCCGCACCCAAATCTCCCCTAAATATGTTTAGATGATTCGGTAATCTTGGTCAATCACTTATAACGAGAAACAGAATAGTTTTATAAAGAATGACTTAATTCCATATCTTTATTTAACGTGGTATTAGAAACAAAGGATAATAATAATGAGAAATCATTAAAAGGTTTTTCCAGGAGCCTTGCTCAAGTTGTACTAGAGGCATCGAAGTGTTGCTAGACGCTAACCGATGTGATCACTCTATTAAGATATATCCAAGTGGGAGCTGTTAGTTTTATGGATATAAATTAGCAGACGTGAGTTAGGATCGAACTTGAGACCACGGGATTCCACGCTTTACGTATGAGGATTTAAAGTTAATAATTAAATATAAATGTTATATTTACTTATTGATTAAACGAAATAACTAACGGACGTTAAGTAATTAATGTAATGGACTAACGGGCATTAAATGTATTTGGAAAAGGACTAGAATGCAAAGTTTGGGAAGATTCCGGAACCCTTTGTGGAGGTTGAGAACCGATCGGCCAAGGGCAAAGGAAACCCAACCCAACTTGACTCAAACTTGTTCACCAAGTTTAGATGAGTATATATACAAGGCTAGGGGTCTTGTGTTTGATATCTCTTGTACTCATAAGCTTAAACCTAAATTGTTTTTGTGTGTTTCTTGCTTCAAACGATCGTACACCTTCTTTAGGGTGTCGATCCACTTCTTTTTCCACAACAAGTTATTTGTTTTATCAAAACTAGCATTACTTTAATTCGGTTTAGTACGTGTGTACGAGAACGTGGTAATAACATACTTTTGTTATTATTCTTGGATTGAATTACAAAACGGTAAGGGGTAATTCACATAATCCTAATTAAATCAAATTAAGGTTCATCCGTTGCTAGTTTGTGGATTTGATTCTTGTTCGGCTAGAATCAAGAAAAGGTACGCATATTCTTTTATGTTTATTAATTATTTGTTAATACATCTTATACGCTTTCGCTTGATTACTTTGATGTTTTGTGGTTATTTATTTGAATGTCATGTTATCTAATTCCAACAGTATTGATCGTGACATTTGTGCTCCAAATTAGTCACTAGGATCGCGTTTCGGCATGCACATGCCGTCTTGATTTGTAAGTGGAGATGTTTGAAAATTTGCTTTCCCTTTTCCTTATATAGTTTTTGGTTGCCTGATCATTTATAACTTTCATTTATACTAATTGCGCCAAATGCGTATCATGTTAAGTTTTTGGTTCCCTTTCTTTTTTTTTATTTTTTTTATTTTTACCCAAAAAAAAGTCATGAACATATAAACTAAAAAATGTGACAACAGGATTTTTCCTCATTTACTTGATCACTAATGAAATGTATGTGTTTTTGCATGGATATTAATAGTTTCCTGTCAATTTTGTGTGTCAAGATTTGACAATATCTCCCAATTTAGTATCATTAAGGCGTGCAGTATAAACTTTAAGGTATGGAACTAGTATCTTCTTTTAGTTAAGGTATTGATCGACTATCGTTGTGCATACAGGTTAATCAATGATCAGACAACAAAAACTGTCCGTTTTATAAACAAGGTTTCACTTCCGGTTTAAAGAGAAATTTTAGCTACATGATGATAGACCAATATAATCTTTCCATCTTCAAATCTTGTGAAACATGTTACAGTGTTTTTTAGTTTAATATAGAAAATAAAGTTTCATTACAATTTGTACATATATAGTTTGGATTGGCTGGTCCTAAACTTGAAAGTTGAAACCAAACAATATGTTTGTTAATCATGTGATTGATCGCATGTGCGGTTTGCTCTACCAGTCCCTTTCTCGTTCTAATGGAGCACTACTCTTATATTTTTATTTGCTATATACAAGATGACAAGAAGGATGTCTGTAATTAGTAAGTATGTCGAGATGTTCGAATTTTGGCTTCACTTCCCTTTTTCAATACATATTACTGGTTATTTGGCCATTCATTACTTTATTTTCACTTTATTTGCCAAATATGTATCGTGCTGTTCATATATGTTGAGTGCAAGCAAATATCAAATACACTATTTGTGAATAAACACTCTAATATGCATCATAATTGTTCAAAAATACTCTTTTGGGCATCGAACAAAATTTTTTACTTATATAGGTACTAAACATTCAATTTGGACTTTTTGAGATACTTTGTGACATTTTTGCCCTTCAATTATTAAAAATCCAGGGGCAAAAATGTCATTAGAATACCTCAAAAGTCCGAAATTAAAAGTTTAGTACCACTAAAAGTCCGAAATTAAAAGTTCAATACTCGTATAATTAAGCAAAAAAATTTGTTCGATACTCAGAAAAGTATTTTTAGACAAATATGATGTTTTTTAAATGTAATATGCTCATTTAAATACATTGATCGTATAACATTTATGTCCCACATAAACTTACGTGAATAATAACAAGCTTGACACAGAATTGATGCATAAAGTCTTTTAAGTACATGTTTGTAAGGCTAGCATTAGAACAGAGACGGAGAAATTGATAGCGAAATCGCACCGCTAGATCACGTATCAAGTAAGAAATAAAAGTGCAAAGGTAGTAAAGGCGAGTGTCTTATGCTTCGGCACTAAGCCTGAAAAGAGTCGGTTGCTTTATGGCTTTCTAAGGCTGTTTAAAGGTTACTGAGGTTTGTGGGATGATAGACCGGCCTGGTGCTTTCCCTACGTTATTTCATGGTTAAACCTAATTCTATTATTGACTAATCATGGTCTTATTTTAAGTCTTTCTTTCAGATTACTCTTTGGGGCCGATCGATCTAGAGAACTCAGTCACTTGAACCGTCGACTATTGGAAGGGGATCATCTACCTCTTGTGAGCAGCTAGCGCATCCGATTCTAAAGTCCTTTCCTAAACCACTTCGTGTTCAATTGCTGAAAGATAGAGAGAATGCTATCTAAATGAGATTGAGTTCCACGAATATGCAGGCTAGAAAGATGTTATTTGCTACTATTCAATATATTTTTCCATCAAGTTCAAAGAAGATCTCAATCTATAATGAAGAAATGATCCTAGCTTGTTGTTTTATAGACTTTATCATATGCAGTCGGAAGAGTTTAGGTAAGACTTTCAAAGAGACTCTTGACGGGAGAATCCAGGTTATTCAGGAAGAATTATAGCAATTCCTCAATCCTAACGAAGTAGTTCCTCCGGAATCCAATGAACAACAACGATTACTTAGGAATGATGACACAAAGTTACAACCGTAAAGCCTAAGCTGGCCTTTGCATTTCTTTCTGGATCATCCGATCGATCACTTCAAACCTAACAAATATGTAAAATTATTTGATATGTTCTGCTTTTGAGTTTTGAGAACATAAATAATATTCATTGGAAAATGATGAAATACGTAAATTATAAGTGGTAATCACGTAATAATAATTCATGACCATAACATTAAAGAATACATTCATTAATTAGTAATAACGAACACGTTTAACACTTAAAATCATAAAAACACATACAAGAAAGATTGGTACATGTGAATATGTGATGCATGCATCAACTTTCTTACATTCAATTCATAATATTATTCAAGAAAGGAATCCTTGTCCATTTCTGACATCGAATCCAATATTTGATTTTCTTCAAGGGATATAGCCACCATGTCCACCACCTTCTCCACTTCCACTACCACTTCCACCTCCATGCTCACCTATACCACCACCACCTCCACCGCCTCCTCCTGAACCACCACCTCCTCCTCCTCCACTGTATCCACCATATGATCCTCCCGCTCCCCCTCCAGCGCCACCTCCACTACCATATCCACTTCCTCCAGCTCCTCCAATGCCAGCTCCACCTCCACCACCACCACCATGTCCTCCTCCACCTCCACCTCCAATTCCTCCAGCACCGGCATAGCCACCACCCGCATAGCCACCACCAGCACCAGCTCCTTCTCCACCACCATAACCTCCACCATGTGCTCCTCCTCCCCCTCCACCACCTCCTCCACTACCACCACCACCTCCACCTCCAGCTGCCCCACCACCATATGCTATCCCACCATGTCCACCACCACTCCCACCACCTTCACCTCCACCATACCCTGCACCACCTTCTGCTCCTCCACCACCACCTCCTCCTCCAGTACCACCTCCTCCTCCTGCAGCTCCACCACCATATCCTGCACCACCTCCTTTACCAGCTCCGCCTCCATATCCTGCTCCATGTTCTCCTCCAGGCCCATAACCACCTCCTCCTCCACCACCACTACCCCCTCCACCACCACCACCACCAGCTAAACCACCATGAATGTAGGGAATGCTCTCTTCTACAGTCAAGAGAGCTCTAGCGGCCACGCTAATACCCAAACCTAAAAGTACTAAGAAAACAACACTTGAAACTTTGTAAGAAGGCATTGTGAATAAGATCAAGTGTGTGTGGATTGCTTGCATGCATGCATGGGCATATATAGGCATTGGCTAGGGTGGTATCCAGTAGTAAGTGGGCTAACCACATGCAAAAAAAGAATTAAGCTCCTTCAATTATGACCCTACTTAGTGGTCCAATTCGTAAATGGCCCAACTAAAGAATGTTTTCTTGTAGTGTGCTTATATGCTGTTTCCCACTTTTCCAATCGCCTTATCTCGTCTTTTATACGAATAATGAACACAGTATCAAATTAATAGGAATGTTGTAGTTAAAATCATTAGCATACATCAATAACTTATACACATGATGCCTCATACTTGCGTATAGTATACACAATGTACATATAGTACGTGGAATAAGATATGCTAAACAGATAAGCTAAAACTGTTTGTAGTTTCTAATGCATAATGTAATATCGTAGATCAATAGATCGATGGAAAAGCTATCACGTTTGTGTCGAAAAGAAAGCATATATACTTTTTTTTTTCATTCCAAAAATCGTCAACATATAATTTCAAATCAAAAAGCTTGACCGTGTAAGTGTTCTATAGTTATATACAGTAAACAGAACTGTATAGTCTGGAAGTTGTGCTATATAGATTTAATATAATATTGGTCCCAAATAATTTGATTAGTAGGTTTGTCTAATAATGGGGATAAATGGATATCCAACTCAGTTCATTTTATCCCCCGAAATGGTATGATTTAATTAAACTAATGCATCACCTTCTCGCATACACAAGTTGAGTTTTTAATTAAATTAGTTTTTATCCAAGTGCCATGGCCTATCAGGATACATGTATATTAGGGGCGTTCACAAATTGGGTAATACGCACAATAATCGAAAACTCATACCATACCGAACAATATAAGATCGAATCGAATTTCTAACTTAACCGATTTAAATATTCAGTTTTCGGTTTGGGTATAATTTTGGTAAAATGAAAATCAAACTCACATAAATATATATATTTTTTGTATATTTATATAAAAATATCATTAAAACTCTTTTCTAATATAAATATAATATTTTTTAAGTTTGAAATTTTTTTTGTTGCTAATAATCTATATAATTAAATTAGGGATGAAGTCGGTATCAATCTCGAATCAAACCAATACCGAATTGGTGGTATCATTTTTTCTCGAGCATGAAGGGGTGTACCGGTACCGGTACCGGTACCATATCGGACACAAGTTTTCGGTACCGGTTCCAGTACCCGGTATTGGGAAATCGGTACCCATCTTTTCTTCCCCTTTTTTTCTTAAACCAAAAAGAATTACAGGTTTCATGCTAGTAAGTTGCTATATATACATGGCTTAGATGAGAATTGATGTAGGGATGAGAAAAAAGTACCAATAATCATTGTCTCAGTAGGTTTTTGTTGATAAATATACTAATAATCATTGGTGTTGTAACAAGCATAAGTAAACAAAAAATATTAAAGATACCTCCATTTTTCTCAATGATGGTGAGTGAGATGATTAAAAAATGTAAACTTAGATGATTTGAATATATGATTAATAATAGGTTAGGTTTTAATTTTTGGAAGGGTTTGTGGAGGATCTATGGATGTCACAGTAGGTTTTTGAGATAGGTTTTTTTTAGCGTCAAAATGGGACGTTTGATTTCTTTCCTTAAGTTTTACATGGTTGTTCTTTTGCATGAAATGGGCTCAAAAGGTGTTTAGATAAGCATTTTAATTCAAAAACGTGACAACTCAAATTCTAGTAATTTTTTGTATTATCTTACTTTGGTACCGATACCGTATTAGTGTTGCCAGATTTTTTGATGGCTTTATTCATGTTACCGGTCCCGTACCATGTACCGGAAGTCGGTATGGTTCGTGTTTGGTGCCGAGATTCAGGTTAAAATGCTCATCCCTAAATTAAATAATATATATATATATATATATATATATATATATATATATATATATATATATATATATATATATATATATATATATAATTATTTTGGTTAAACCGAAAACCAAAAAGAATTCAAATTCGATTTTTGGTTCGGTTTAATCCAACTTGAATTTGGCTTGGTTCGGTTTCAGTTTTAATGAGAAATTCTTTTTTAACCGAACTAATCAATCTGATGAACACAAAAAATAGTTCAATCTACACACTTTTTTCTCCACGCTTCTAAAAAGTGCATAAATTTTTATTAGTTTATTAACACTTAAAATGTGTAAAAATCGGTTACATTTATAATTGTATCAAAAAAAATTTCACACCTTTAAGTGTCGAGAAAATTAAGAAATGTTCACACTTATAGGTGTGGATGTTATTTGTAACACATATTTTCTCCACACTTCCTCAAGTGTGGAAGAATTGGGTATTACAATTAATTTAAATTGACTAGCAAAAGTCAAACATGATATTCATATAAGTTAGTGGTTTCACATGATTCTTCAAGTACAATCATAGACTTACTTTCACATAGTTATGCAGGCTTACAATTACAGACTTTAAATGGATGCATTTGTTGAATTTAATCAATTATAAACAACATAGTTGTGTAAGAGTTGGATACAAAATGGTTAGAACCATCTAAACCATTTTCTAGACACACCTTTATCAATATGAAAGATCAAACATGGACCAAATGAAGAACATATGGTCAAAGCCAAAATGAAATATCAAGAAACCACACGAGTGAGATCATATGAAGACTTAAACACACTATTGATTAGCAAACCATTAAAACATCATATTGATAATGATAAACCAAAACATCATATTCATCACCATAAAACTAAAGGGAGAATTAGTCAAATAGACCAGGCGCCCTGAGGCTTATCAGTTTCCGAACCACGCTTTTTTTTAATTTGAAAATAGACCGGTTGCCCACCGATTTTCTTGGACCCAACCAGAGGCTGCCATGTGTCCGACAACTTATGACACAAGTACGTATTTTGAAGGTATATGTCATGTATTGTAACGTATTATTTTTTGGGCAACTTGTATTGTTATTTGGGCATCTTTATGTTTTTTGGGCAACTTGTATTTATATCGAGGATAGTTTTGTCATTTTACATTTAAAAAAAAAATCAAACGCCCACACAAAACACAGATTCACACAGTCACACACCTCTTGTCCTCCACATAAACCATCACAACTAACACCACCACAACCACGCAACAACCCGACGCCACCACCATCCGGCCGCACCTCCACACACGCCACCACCATCCGGCGGCACCACCACACAACTGAACCTTCTTCTGCAGTGGCCTGTTCTTGTTAAAGGTAATTCAAATCACCTGAAGAAATCTTTTGTTATTATCTACTCAAGTGTCAAAAAATGAATCCTCTCAAAATTGCTCGTATCCAAACACAATCTTTTATTATTATCTACTTAATGTATTTTATCTTCGATTTAATCTGTAATTTTAGTTAAATTTGCATTTGTGGTTGTTCCTTTGATGAAAGTCAAAATTAGGGTTATCACCCCTAAACCGAAATTCAGGTTTTGTAAATTTCTTAATTTGATGCAATTATGTTCTGCTTAAAAACATGTGAATCAGGCTCGGTATTGATTATTGTATCTAAATTATTATATCTTCTTTTATACTCTAGATTCAGGCTCGGTATTGATTATTGTATCTAAATTATTATATCTTCTTTTATACTCTAGATATATTTAGGAGGAATGGTATTCTGAATGTGAGACATTGATTTGCAAATGGAGCAACTATAACTTGTTAGGACTTCTTTTCTATGTATTTAAGGTATTGTTTGAATTGATTTTCTCTAGCAATTATTATAGTGAAAACACATTACTAGGGGTGAAAACCATTTACTAGGGGTGCGTTTGGTATAGTGAAAACCACCTCCTCCTCCACCATTTACTAGGGGTGCGTTTGGTATAGCTCTGAGTTCATTCCTTAGACAAACCTCAACAATTATTATAGTGAAAACCATTTACTAGGGGTGCGTTTGGTATGTTGCATTGAATGACAATGGGTATGAGTTTGATAGTAGTGGTGGGTCCCTCACTTATGAAAGATTCATACCTAGCTCTTTTCATGTATATGAAGTATGAATTATATTTATCATTCATTACCATAGTGGTGGGCCCTCTCATCTTAAACAAACACCTTTAATCACTTTTATAGTCATAGGCTCATTCCCATAGTGGGATACCAAACGCACCCTAGAAATGCAATGTTGTTGATAAGGGACCCATTGACTGGTAGTTTGTTCAACCACCTTAATGACTTTATTTAAGCTTTTATATCTTATCTTAAGCTTTTCAAGTAGCTTTGAAGTTTATATCTACTATTTTCAGTCTAAAAGGGCCGTTTGGACGTACTTTTTATATGTCCGCAGCACTTGGATGTATGGGTTGATTTGATGTGGTTGTTTAGACCAGCCGATGCAGATTGGGCTTTAGCTTACCGTGAACGGATGCTTGAATACTTCTGGAACCACAAGGTTGAATACACAAATTGATAGCCGTCTTTCAAGGTACAATCCTTAATGTCCGTTTGACCCATAAATATTGTCAAATGTTCACTTGTGAAGTCTTTTTCTTTCAACTTTTACTATATGTTTTTTTACTTGTGTTATAAATTAGTCGATTATTATAAAAAAAATTAAATCAACGGCATTTCTTTTGTAAATACTCGTGCACATATACAAAAACGGCTATGGTTTGCAAACCACTTTTATATTGGTTATGTATACTTTATTAATATTTGCTATATAGCAGAATATAATATTTGGTTGCCCAAAAGTACATCACGGTACATGTCCTTTAATGTCTTTTGTTCCCAATCACTTTCTTCAATACAATTTGTTTAACAAAATCTTTCTTTCTTCTTTTGGTCTATTGACTTCATATCTTTATCCCAATCTTTCTGCTTTTGTTTAAAACATATGTCTGACAATATCCCGCTGGATGTTCAACTAGATATCATCCGTAGGCTACCTCCTAAGTCTATACTCCAGCTACGTAGTGTTTGCAAGTTATGGAAGGCTAGTATAGATTGTGGAAGCTTCATCTTTAATTACGATGTTCGTCGTAATGATGAGTATTTATTTACGCTAACATTCGATATGGGTGACCAAGGTTTTATGTTAGCTTTAGATGAACAGCTAATCGCTACCCACTTAATACATATTTAATGCTTTCATCTATGATTACAGTTGGCAATTCTAATGGTCTTTGGTGTTTTGTCTATGGTTCTAATCTAATGACTGTTATTTGGAACCCGACAATCAAAAAATCACTTGCAGTATTTGTCCCGCTTTACACGCATCAAATCGAATGTCAAAAGATTTGTTTTGGTTTTGCCGTCCGTCCGGACACTCTTGACCCAACGATCGTGAAGGTCTCTTATCCTGTTTTCCAAAGTGGTTTCTGGTATATGTCTGTCTTTTCTTTGAACTCGTTAAGGTGGAAAATCCTTGAAAATTTCCACCCCCCTCGTGAAACTATCAAATTGAAACGTAAAAGTCATGCAGTTGTAGGTCGTTTTATCTATTGGACTGGGAGTGAAAAGTTAACTAATGAGGACAGTGTTATTTACAAGATTTATATGTTGATTTCTTTTGATTTGGTAACCAGCCAATTTAAAGTTATAGACCTACCGCAGATTTTAAAAAATGAACTCCCAGTTCCATTCAATGTTTTCGATCTTGGAACCTCTCTAGTGATTTCTAGGACGATCATTGGTGAAGATATTCCATTGTTTTGCGGATGGTTGTTGGACGTGAATGGTTCTTCCATAACATCATTTAGAAGCCTATTCGCCATCCCTACCCTATATTCGGTTTGTTTGCTTGGGTTTACAAAGGATCAAGCTCCAATAGTGGAAGCGTACAGCGGCAATCATTTGGGTCAGTCGGTATTTGTGTACAACAAAGAACTTGAATTATTTGTCTGCATGGGAATGTTAGGAGATGCGGGATCTTTCTACATCGCCCCATACAAAGAATCTCTTCTTTTGTTAAATCAGCCAGACCGTACTGTTTATAGTATATTTTATTTTTAACTTACCATTCTATTAATGTTTTATTTTTAACTTACACTATTATATTCATGTTCAACAGGTTTGTTCGGCAGAAGTTAGGGATCATGCTTAATGGGAATAAAGCTTTGTGGTTTTAGTACGCTGTCTGTATGGGAAGGAAGCATGAAGTGGTTAGCTTTTTCTGCGTACTCGACGAATTTTATAAATCAAGTGGTTATATATTATGTAACCATTAAACTTATAATTATGTAGTAATCGTAATATGTAGTAGGTTGTCTGTATGAAACGTTGTATGTCAACATATTTACTATTTCCTATGTTCTGTAATCCCATTATACATGATTGTTTAATCTGGGGAACTAGCAGTTGTTTCCAAAAAATAATTTGGCAACTAACTGTTGTACGTAGGGCAACTTATGTTCCCTATTAACTACTTTTATAAACCAAGGAGTACTTCTAGTTGTTACAATTCGTATTCTACAATCAACTAATAACTACCAACTAGTGACTATGCACACTTGAAAATAACAGATTTACCATTCAACACTAGTACAATTTAACTAGCAGTTGTAAGTTTAATACTAGCAGCACTAAACCACTATGTGGCTATTCAGGCCCAGAATAGTAAGAGCAACACCTACACAAGGGCACCAGAATGGTATCAGCAACACCTACACACGGGCAGCACAAACACGGCCATACACAACAGCATTAACGACTGTGGCATCATTTCGTTGATGTCTTCTATCACAAGCAGTTGTTAAAATAGCTAGCAGTAGTAACCAAATTACTAGCAGTTGTAAGTATACAACTAATTCAGTTTACTAGCGGTAGTAAAAATAACTATAGCGGTAGTAAAAATAACTAGCAGTTGTAAGCATACAACCAATTCAGTTTTACTAGCGGTAGTAAAAATAACTAGCAGTTGTAAGTATACAACCAATTCATTTTATAATTTGAGATATTTAATTTAAGTAATCGTGCATAAAAGCAGTGTAGCATTTTTTTAAGCTTAGAAATGTCGCATATAGCTCAAAATAATCAACTCAAATGAATGTAACTCTACACATCTGATAACATGATGCCGTTATGTGCTTACGTCAAAGTGAAGAAGTCGACGTTTTTAGAATAAGTGATGGTCACAGCACATTGATTGTGTAATAGGTCCGCCATATTACCATGGCTTACTAAAATATACCATTTCATAATATTTTACGGACCAAATTTGAAAATCTTGTATCTTGGGTGCGCGAATCAATGAACCAACCCAACAACCACATTTAATGATCATAATAACACACCCTCGTTCTGACCATCAATTGCAAATCAAAAACCCTCATCCAAAGCCTCCTGTCGAGAATTCAAAAAACCAACAAAATTTTCTTGAAAACCATGTCGTTTCGAGCTAATGTTATCACCAATATGAGAGATTATATTAGCAACATGCCAGATACAGTGATCGGTAATATTTTGAATCGGTATCCAACAAAAGAAGCGGTGAGCACCTCTATTTTATCTACAAACTGGAGGTTTAAGTGGACCTTGCTCACCAAAGTCATAATTGATGAGGATTTGTTTTATTATTTAACAAATAAGTTTGATGGGAGGCATGTTACTAGACTTTTAAATCAGCTTACTGGTCCCATAAAAAAGTTTGTCTTCTCTGTAGATCCCAAACCGTTCTCTGGAATGGAAGACTTGAATTATGAAGAGATTCGTGATTGGCTTATGTTTTTGGCACTACAAGGAATTGAGGACCTGACAATTAGAAACTGGTATGGACAACCAGTTACATTGCCAACCCAACTTTACGCGCGTATTGAATTGAAACATCTTGAAATTCATTGTTGTGATTTTCCTAGTTTGGTGTTTTTTACTACTTTTCCAAATTTACTGAGCTTAGAATTGTGTTTAGTCAAATTTCTAACCGGTACAGTTTAGGATTTAATTGTTGGTTGTCCCTTACTTGAGTCTCTTAGATTGGATGTTGAGAGTACAAACGGGATGAAACTATGGAATCTTGCAAGTCTTAGGAATTTGAAGAAGTTACATTTGTCATTCGGTATTTCGAATGCTGTCACGACAATCATAGCATCCAATATCTTTCACCTGACAAGACTTCCATCTCTTGAGACCCTTACATTGGATTTTGACTATTGCACGGTAAGCCCGTTTTGAGATTTACACTTCTAATTTTACAATGTTAAATATATGTGTAACTCTAACGACATTTAATCTTTGAAACTAACCCAAAAGTCTACTTGTTGTAGTTGATGCGTGATGGTAATTCCAGGATGAATGTCCCTTTGCCGTTTGTATCCCTCGTTAATCTGAATCTAAAAGGAGTTGATTTTGGCGAGACTGTTATCGTGTCACTCATCGTCCAAATGATTCGCGGATCTCCAAACTTGAAAATGCTGGAAACCAGAGTAAGTGTAATACTTTATTTCATACGTATCAAATAAACATCCGTAAAGTGGCATGTTTTTATATCTCAATACTATTTGATTTTCCAGGCTACACACACGCTTAGTGTTTTACCTTTGAAACAACATTCATTAGATTTAGACACAACCACATTCAGCCATGGGCAGATTCAGACTGTGATTTTTCAATCCTTTCCTAGATCACAGAATGAATTACACATAATAAAGTTTATACTTGCTTGTTCCACGTCGCTAAAGAAAATGTATATCAGGGCCAGCGATTTGATGGACGATGGTTATGATAATATCAAGAAGAATTGGGAGTTCGCTAGGAAGCTGTTGAAACTCCCCCGATCTTCCGTCACAGCCGTTGTAAAATTGTTCTAGTGGTTGTCGTTTTATGTATGGGTTGAATACCCTGTGTCAATTAAATTTGTGTACAGAAAGTTTGGTGTGTCTGTATATCAAGGGGTTATATAATATGTAACCATTAAACTTATAATTATGTAGTAATCGTAATATGTAGTAGGTTGTCGTCTGTATGAAACGTTGTATGTCAACGTATTTAGTATTTCCTTTGTTGCCATTATCCATTTTTATTTCATCTGGGCAACTAGCAGTTGTTTCCAAATATTAATTTGGCAACTAACTGTTGTACGTAGGGCAACTTCTATCACTAGCAGTTGTTAGAATAATTAGCAGTTGTGCGTATAATACTAGTAGTTGTAAGTATACAACCTATCCAGTTTACTAGCAGTAGTAAAAATTAACTAGCATTTGTAAGTATACAATCAATTCATTTTATAATTACAGATATTTAATTTAAGTAATCAAGCATAAAAGCATTGTAGCATTTTTTTACGTTTAGAAATGTCGCATAAACCTCAAAATAATCAACTCAAATGAATGTAACTCTACACATCTAATAACCTGAAGCGTTATGTGCTTACGTCAAAGTGAAGATGTTGATGTTTTTACAATAAGTTATGGTCTATAAAATAGTTTTGTACATTGAGTCTGACGAAACAATCTAGAATAGAAGGTGACTAAACGAACACAAGCTATTAAACACTATGCGGAATCTAGTGCTTATCCTTAAGAAGAATAATAAGTAACGAACAGTTATTCTGACTAAACACCTGGATATATTATTAATACATGAATATTCTGAATAGTATTAGCGATTACAACCTTGAAGTGTATCGACTCTAAATATGACGAAAAGTTATATCAAACTCTAGCATAGGACCTCCTTTTACAGGCTATGGAGTCCTTTACAATATACAGTATGTACTCTACAGGATAATTATACTTATCATACTTATCTAATACAAAACATCCTACCCAATAAATTCTAGAATGTTACATATTAAACCGACATAATCATACTAGCAGTGAAAAATTACATTAGCAGTGGTATGCGACTTCTACTACCACTGGTTTGTCTTTTGCTGACATTGTCATTTTCGGCTGGCTTTCACGGTGTTGGTATTTTGCCTTTCTCTTGTGAGGGCGGAATCCTTCTTGTTTGCTATCATTTTCTTGAAGTATTTCCCGTGGCTTGCTTCCTCGTGGGGCGGTCGTATTTTTCCATGGGATTCCCTGAGAAGTTCGATAGGCCTTTCAAGGGGTTTCCCGTGTAAATCCGCCCCTCTGCGCGGTACAGGAAGAGCTTTTAGTGGGGTAGCTTTTCCATCCGCGCAGCTTTTATTTTAGAGCAATGGTAGAACCACATAAAGAATTCACAAAAAACAAATCCACACGCTGACGTGTCAGTGGGTGATAGATAGGTTTGAATTGGAGTAAGGAAAGAGAACTGTCACAAAATACACCAATCATCCACTACACGTTAGCATGGGATTTTTTTTGTGAATTCTTTATGTGGTTTGCTCTTTATTTTATCCCGGCGCCTGCAAGCTTGTCATTTTTACCTTTAACCCAGTCTATCCAACCCGATCTGCCAGGATTGGTAGACGTACACTTGCTTCGGGGGTCGGGCTGCAATTAACAGAGGACTGAGACCATAATTTTCAGCCGTGTTGTTTGCCTCTCTTTGCACATTCTATCACTCCTTCGACCCAATACCCATGATATACTTCCTTCTTCCGCTCGGTAAGAGCAAGGTTAAGAAGGAACTGCCTAAACTTTGAACATCCCAAATGGCTAATGAGAGTCTAATCGGTTTAAACTCCCACCTTTGGTACGCCATATGGTCTGGGCAGGCTTCCACAAACCTCAAAGGACACGGGTTTTGGTTGAAGGAATGTTGTGAATGGTCGCGGAGATGGGTCATTTTCGTCATTTTAGAAACGACTAATTATTATTAGTAGTCATTTAAGAACATGTTTCAGTTGTCGCAACATCTGCTTTGCGCTTATGTTTTTGTTTTGGGGGGTAAAGGTTTAGGCTATGTATGGGCTTTTTGGAAACGACCGTGCGTGGGCAACACGTTGTTGTTGACGGACGGATGTATTCTTTTTGTACTGTGTACCATCGTGTTCTTTTTCTTAATAACATCTTCAACTTCTCTTTGGTGTTTCTAAAATTTGTTTGTTGCCTGATGTACAGGTCGAACTATTTTTGTTGGTTGAGGAATGGTTGTTTTTTGGTTTTTTTTATGTGCTTTCCCTTTATTTACCTCGCGTATTTATAGCGAGGTTTTACTGTTCTCACAAGCGGTATCATTAATTTTCATTTACTGTTTTGTGGGTAGGCACGTGCCTAGGCTCCTATCCTGGGCATCTTTTTTTCCTGCTGGATTTGTCATAAAATTTCTAGGGAAGGAACGTGAATATTTACTTGCAGATTTTCTCTCCTTTTTTTGTATTTGGATAAGCCTTATCCGTAATTACAAACAGTTTGAATTTATCGGTTTATTATCCTTTTTTGTACTGAAAGTTTGATATGTCTGTATATACTTTTTTTGGTAAAATGTAGCTTCCACATCTGTTGTTGGTTTTGGAAATGTTGCTTATGCACGTTTGACAAACTGAAGTAAATCATTCATATCGGCGCTTTAAATTTCACTTTTAAAATTTGAACTGCAATTAGTCAACCTTTTAATTCGCAAAAAACCATTTTGTACTTTAGGGACTTTTTTTAATATAAATTATTTGGAAAACAGAAACAAAGTTGATATTTGCGTCGACACCAGCGGTGGTTTCAGCGACACTAGCAGTGGTTGCGTATAATGTAGCAGTGGTTGCGTCTTTACATATGCACATAATTGAGAATTTGTTCAAACCCTGTAGCCTCCTTTTGTTTTTTCAAAAACGCAACCATGTTGTGAGTTGCAGCAGAAGAGTTGGGCACTATTGATGTTTATTTCAAAATTGATTGTAACAGATTGTTAGGTGTTGCGAATTATGCTGTGTGTGGGTCAAAAGTATGTTTTGCACTAGCAGTTGTATCTCTTTAATTTTTTTATCCCCAATTGAATCAAAATTAATTTGTACTTTCAAAACAACTGTTTTAACTCTTGTAGCAGTTGTTAGTATTTTTGGGCGTATCTATCCCCAATTGTGCTATTCTAATCAGCAAACGCAACCGCTATCGTCATCTAGTATCTAGACACAAAAATTCTGACAATCAAGTTTATGTTATTGGGCAATTTCGTTTGAACCTAAGGCCACCGTCCAATTTGCAATCTGGGCAACTAAATGCCATAATTGGGCAATACTTGTTGTACGATCGGGCAACCATAATTCTTAACCATATGATCATAAATGATAGACTTAACAGCATAAACCTAACAACACTAAGTTGGTCATAGAAGCACTATCGCATGGTTGGCAGCATAAACTCATAATTATTTTTTAAAGGCAACAAACATTCATAACAGGTGCAACCATGCATCTAAGGCATGTGTTGTGCTGTGTTGCGATATGATTGGTTGTAACCTTATTGTTATTGGCTAAAAGAAATGTGTGAGTGATTTTTGTTGCAGCAATCTTTCATTTCCTTGTGCACTACCCCCTTTTTTCTATGATCTCGAACCCTCTTTCAGTTTTCGTGATAAAAACACGCTTTGTTAGCTTCCTTCTTTTGAAAGGTATTGCACTACCGCACCGCATGCCAGCGTCCTCTTCCTGCCATACCATGTTTTTACAATAAAATTGTGACAAATCCTGTAGCTTGTGCACAATGTAGACGTCCATGGATCCATTCTCATCCGCAAGGTCATACATTCGTCGAACGTCATTGTCTGTGTGCAACAATGTTAAACCATCTTCGAGTGCCTTATTTGGTGCAGCATAAAATAAAGCCCATTTTTCCCTCCAATATCATTGAAAACATGATCAAGCACCCTGGTAAATGCACCCCTGGTGGAGCTAAAACACCAGACATCAGCAAGGCGACCGCCTACATAGCGGAGTGGCTAAAATTCAAATTTCTCATTGTGGTGAACTTTAAATATGACTTCTTTGGTTTCCGCCATGTCCTATAAAACATAAACCCTAATAATAATTAGAATCAACCACTAGACTTTAAGGGGTATAGTGACCATACCTATAAAACATAAACCCTAATAACAATTTTAATAACTATTAATTAAATAAATATTTAATAATAGAATATAAAATATAAAGCTGCATAGTTATTTATATTCATGTACTCTATAAATATATGAACGAATAAGGTAACAAAGTACATACGGGGAGTACAACAAACCTGGATTTGTTTCTAAAAAAGAAGAAAAGGACAACGATTTTTTTATTTGGATTCTTCGATGAAAGTCACCTAGGGTAAGCATCAGCAATGGCAACTTGATGAAAGACTTTTTACTATTCTAATAAGCTATTCAAATGACTTGTTCCATGGCAATAACTTTGAAGAAGACTTTTTACAAAAACACTTGTAAAACTTCAAGTGTTTGAAGCTATTGTCAAAAAGCTTTTGTATTTATTAAACTTTCATTTTACACTCAACATTAAGTATGCAAAAGTTATTGCCAAAGCTTTTTGCAGTGGAGTAGTTGGTTTTGCAAAAGCTTTTTACCTCAACCATTTAATTGTATTCAATGCATCAAGCCTTTTATGACTTGATGCATTGCTCATGCTCGAGGAATGTGTGGATATTGATTGTTGAAGAGTATTAAATTGATTTAAAAATACAAAAACCATTTCCCAAAAAGCAACTGACATCCGTACCTTTAAACAGGTGAAAACAAAATAGCCAACTGCTAGAGTTCACAAAAAAGGTCAAAAAAAGTAAAATGCAGAGGCCACTGATACTCTAACTCTTAGTGACCACAAAAAACCCATTTGCAAACACCAATTCTTACATTTACTTTGGATTATTCACACTATACACCAATTCAAATTGTCAATAAATAATACAGCTGTCTACACAAAAACTAAAAACACCATTTCATTTGTGAAATTTACCTTTGCACTTGTACTGTGATATTTTAGTCAATTAACATTTAGATCAATTAGATTATCAATCATCACAATCATTTACGAAATGCCGTGTTCTTTGTGTCAAGATGGTACATGCACTCCGAATTGTACTAATTTGCACGATTCTTTATTTAAAGACATGATAGAGCGTTTCAAGAGAATGGTAATTGCTTGTGAGCCGGGAAAGACTTTCCCAATAGAAGGAAATTTTAGAGAGAAACAAGAGCTAATTGATAAGAGGAAGAGAATGATTGAACAACTTCCAGAGTATGAATGTGAGTATGAAGATATAAAAGCGCGTTTCAAGAGGATCGAAGATGATAATGCTAATTTGGAAGCAACGTGTGAAGAGGCGATAGTTGATTTTAAGATTTACAAAGATTATAATGTTGATGCTGAAGCGAAGTATGAAGAGATGAAAACCAGTTTTAAGAATTTGAAAGATCATAATGCTGTTGTCAAAGCTAAGTATCAAGAGATTGTTGAATGTGCCAAAAAGCTTATTAACATACTCAAAGAAGTTGCAGCTGATGCTGATAATTTTTAGGATTATGAATGTGTTTTGTATATGTTTAAAAATGTGCTATTTTGGACTTATTTGGTATGTAAGGTAATAAGTATTTATCTAATTAACAAGGTACTAGATTACTGCATCAAATTTTATGTTATGATTTTATGATATCATTTGTGAAACTTAAATAATCAAAATAATAGCTAATCTCGATATTCTTCACATGCGAATATACTCTAACTAAACTTAATTACAATTATAAACTCAAAATTCCATTAGATACGTAAACATCAGATAGTCAACATAATAAACAAACAGTAAAAACAGTATCTAAATAAATCAATAAACATCTTCACATGTGCAAAAATAGATATGTAATAAAAAAACATATAATGAGATAGTTAAAAGTAACAAACAAACACTATTTAATAAATCAATTAACATCTTCACAAGTGAAAAAATAAATATGAAATTCAATTAACATAATCACATGAGATAGTCAACGCCGGAGAAAAGTTGTTAAAAATTGAATCAGATTCAATCAAAAAAAAGAAATTACAGAGTCAATACCAGAGTCAACGCCGGAGATAAACAACGCCGGATTCAATTTGAATACAGACGACGGAGACGACGGAGATGACAGAGATGACGGAGATGCGATTACTATCCAGAACTGGTTGCTATTAGAGTTTGTGTGTGTTTCTTAAGTGTGGCTCACATGGAAGGTAAATAACCAGTAATAGATGATTCTTTAAAGGCTGCAGTTGAAGAAAAGGAGAAGGAAGGGGTGCACGCAACCACTGCCAGTATTGCTGCATCCACTGCTAGTATTGCAGTAACCACTGATGCAACCAATGCTGCTATTATTCTACCCACTGCCAGTTCAGACATTTCCACTGCAGAGGCAACCACTGCTACAATTATAACCACAGCAATAACACCAACACCAAAACCAAAAGAGGCTGACAATGAGATTGCCATACAATTGGTCAACCAAAAGCAATCTCACCCTATCCCTGCACCTAGACCTATTGCTAAGAGTCTAAACATTGGTGAACCTGTGCAGAAAGATATAGTTACTGAAACTGGTATTGGAAAGGGTAAAGGGATTGCAGATCCAACTTTGGTGTTTGAAAGTACAGAGGAGCAGATAGCTTTTGATGAAAAATTTGCTAAAAGATTACATATGGAAGTAAATGCTAAAGAAATTGCTAAAGAAAAGGAAAAAGCAAAGCAGGAAGAAGCCTCTAAACAAGCTGTAGAAGAGCGGTAAACGGAACAGATGTATTTTACCCTACATAATTATGAAAAGTAGTTCAGTTTACTTGTAATGATTAACTTAGCTTCATAGTCCTAAAAAGGGTGAAACAAAAACCAAAAATAATTCAGGCCATAGAAGGAATCTATACCAACGTTGCTGCATAGATGATGCATATAAACCACTCCTTATTAGTCTACAAACTGCCACTAATTTTTTTAATGAACCAAGTAATGTTACATACTTAACTAACGACATCTAAGGTATCATACCCTACATAATTACGAATCAGATACACATAAAAAAGAGCAATGGGTTATAAAATGGAATTAACACCTATCTAAGATAGGTATTAATCGAATAACAACAACGATTTATTATAACATAGAACCAATTGGAAATAATCATATGTAATAAACAACGAGAAGAATATTTACGTACCATATTTGGGCACATTTTTTAAAAAAAAACTTGATCAATCGAATGTGGTTTGCAATCAACATTGTAGCTTTATATATGGTGACATAACTGACGTTACAAGGAAGAGAGGGGGCTGACGAAGAATACGGTTTGATTTGTGAAAATAGTAAGTAAGAATGCTTTTGTGCGAGAAGCAAAAACAGAGAAAAACGGTAACTATGGATGTTTTTGTGTCAGTGACTATTGGATTTTGAATATAAATCCACTGTACTTTCACTATTCAATTGTGTACTTTTTTGTGTAACGTAAAATGATGATAAAACCCTTTTTTAAAATATACGGTTGCCCAGCGAACGTTAGTTGCCCAAAAAAGAATACCTTACACATACGGGACACTTGTTGCAATGTGGTTGAGTTGCCCAATGACAGCAGTTGCCCTCGGTCCATTTTTAAATATAAAATAAAAGTGGTCTGGAAAGTGAAAAGCCTCAAGGCGCGCGGTTCATTTGCGTCATTTTCCCAAAACTAAATACATAAACTACACAAGAATCAAAAATCCACACCCCAAAGACCACAATACACAACCCTGTGCACCAAACCTCAACCTGGTAACCCTTCATTCATCTTCATAATAAAGATGATGTTGGAATCACTCCTAACTTGTATTTCAAGTGTTAGTAATTAGTATGTAATAGGTTGCTTAAACTAGGCTTTTATGTTAGTTATTAATGGCAAGGCTTATGTAGAAAGCCCATAAGCCTTGGCCCAAGCCCAATAATGAAGAAAGGGACTAGACATGTTGCCCTAGCTCCCTTCCCCTATAAATACCTTTGTAAACCTTCACTTGAAGGTTGGTTGTTCATTTCATACATTAATCCTACGCCTAAAGTTTATTATTCATACGTGTGTTTGTGTGTGTGTGTTCAACCGATCTTTCTTAACTTTATTTCTCACATATTGATCCTTGTGTTAACTTATGGTGACGTAACAGTGGTATCAATCGCCATCTAGTGGGTGTAACACTTTTGTTTTTGAAGTTATTTATCATACGCGTGGGTTTTTAGCGACCTTAACTTTCATAAGCTTAAAGCTTTGGTTTTTACACTTGTAAACTCAAGATTCTTGTGGTTTAAGGTTTATTTAGTGTTAAAGTTTAAGTTTTTTATATCAAGTTTCAAACTTTACGCGTGTAGATTCGTTTTAAACTTGGTTTTGAATCGTGTGTACTTTTATACGCGTAAGCATAAGAATAGTTTTGGATCATCAAGTTTTAAACTTTCTTGTTATTTTGGTGATTTTGAAGCTATTTCATCATAAAAATCAGGTTACAAAACACTTTTGGGCATAAAAATCAGTTTTGGTGAATTTTGGTACTTTCTACGCCTAGTAAAACCCTAGTTCTACTCGTATACTCCTAAGTCTACGCCTAAGCCTAAGTTTCTACGCCTAAGGATTTCTTCACTTAATCTTCAAAGCTGTTGGTTTACTCAGTATTTTCTTGCTTGGATAAGCCTGAAAACACTTCGACTTTGGATATTTTTTACACTTGGATAAGTGTAAAGGATTTTTGGGTAAAACCCTAGTTTTACGCCTAAGCATAAAAGATTACGAGTAAACACTTTAAGCCTAAGCATTTCCTACGCATAAGCTTATCTTACGCCTAAGAAAATCTTACGCATAAGGTCCTTACTATTAAGCCTTTGGTTTACGCCTAAACCTAAGTTTTATCTCAAGTCTACACGTAAGCAAGCATTTGTCTACGCGTAAGAAGGGTACTACGCGTAAGGATCATTCTACGCCTAAGCTAGTTTCTACGTTTAAGATCACTTCATCCACAAACTCAAGTTTCATTCGACTACAAAGATCCATCATCAACACAAGTTTCAAGATGTCTCAACCACCATACTCTAGCTACTTTCCTCATGAGTATCCTCAACAACAACAACAACAACAATACTATCAACAATTTCATCAACATCAATTTCAACAACCATCTCAAATGTACTTTCCACAAGGAGCACAACCTCTTCCACCACAAAATCCTCAACCTAACCCTCGTCAACAAGTTCAAAATTGTAACTACTTTCAGTATCAGTTTCCCGCCAAGTATGCTATGAATGTAACAACACATAAGGAACCCTCTTGGTTTGCAAAGATGTATGAAGCTTTAAGTAGCCAACAATCCATTCATGAACCTGGATCCCTTGATAGACCTCCAATGCTTACTCCCGGAAATTACGATCAATGGGTGATAAGGTTTTTTAGGTTTTGTGATCTCAAAAAACCACATGGTAAATTTTTGAAGAAGGTCATACTTGAAGGTCCTTTTCAGATGCCTACTATCACTATACCCGGAGATTCGAATGCTACTCAAGCAAGAGATGATGTTACCAACGTTGTCGGCCTTGATCAACTTACTACTGACCAACTTCTTCACTTAGAAGCTGATGAACTTTGTTAATACAAATAAGCCGTAAAAACGTTTATTTATATTTTACGATCTTCTAATGTTTTGTCGATAACAAACGTAAAATCATTTTAACGAAACAAATAAAATACGTAAACCATTTGAGCCAATAGTTTTCTAACACACTTACATTTTCACATAAAACACTAAAACAAGTATAAGTGATTTTATGATTTAGTAATACATATGTACAACAACTAGTGTTTACATATTTGGGTAAATATATACTTAAACTAGTATATACTAAAATAGGTAAAAACTAACAAATGGTATTGACCCATAACCCATGGTATTATCCAAACCACTTGACTAGGAACATTGAACCCATGAGATACATTGTATCTAGTAAAAGACCCATGGATCAAACCATAACCCATGACCCATGACCCATAACCAAAATACCCATGGGTAAAGAGGAGCGTCCCACGGATCCCTAGCTTTATGCTAGCCGGATCCCTTGTGGGAGGGATCCGTGGGATCCGGGGAACAGTAAGTTTTATCCTCTATAAATAGTGAGCCATTTCTTCCTTTTTGCTCACCACTTTCACACATACTTTCTCCAAAGTATTGTACCTCTCTAACCACTGATCCTAAGACATCTTTCTATGTAGTTTTTCTTTTGTTTTTGTGTGATTCTCTAGGTTCCTCTTAAAGGCGAGATCACCACTTCTTGAAGTCGAGCAAGCTCAAGTCCATGAGTTGCCATGCTTCGTCATCATCAAGACAACTGAGGTTCTCTTGTTGATAGTTATTTCTTCCTCCGTAGATGTTGTGTTGAAGGAATTAGTGAAGGATGCCGAAAGAGTCAAGACGAAAGCACTAGTGAAAGGTGCTTAACGTCCGTGTCAAAAGCATTAGTGAAGAATGCTAAAGGTGTCAAGACAAAGGCATTAGTGAAAGGTGCCAAGCTTTATGTCAAAGGCATTAGTGAAGGATGCCTAAGAATCAAATCAAGTGGCATTAGGGAAGAATGCCTAGGTCGTATAATCGATGAGGTGCATCGTTATACATATAAGTATTTGTTTATTTCCAAGGATGGTGATATCCTTGATAGTGTTGTAACAAGGAGTGGATCTCCTTGAGATTAGGTGTTGTGTTGTGTTGGGTAGTAGTTCCTCCTTAGTAATGGAACTAGGGGCTTAGCCTAGTACCTAATAAAGGGTAGGCGACATTGTGATAGGTGTGGTTCACCTTGGAGTGAAAGAACCCGGTGGTTAGCCTAGTACCGGAAAAAGAGTAGGCGACGTTGTGAAGGCTTCTCCGCCATAAGGAGATTGGTGTCGTGTAGTGTTTACGAACTCTCGAGTAGGTGACTCGAGGAGTGGAGTAGGGCAAGGAAGGTGTCCTTGTAGCCGAACCATTATAAATACTCGCGTCGTGGTTATGTGCCTCTTACTCTCTATCTTTCATTACACGTTTATATATCTATCTATCAACGTCCAACATAAACAAACAAATAGATTGACATAAGTCGATCTAAATATTTTAAAACAAAGTTTTAACTGGTAAAACTATTCAACCCCCCCTTCTAGTTTTCCACAATTGGCATCAGAGCTTCGTTACCAAGTTTCTTAGAGTATTTTGTACTATAAAAACTTGATACGATCCGTGTATGTTTGAAAACTACAAAGAAGGATTTTTTCAAGTCATGTTTTAAAAATCATTTTGTTGGACATTGATAGATCATCCTAACATATTTGTATCAAGAAATCTTCATGCTAGGATCTCTCCAAAACCTTTATTTCTATTCAAAGAATAATGAAGTCAACCTTCAAGAAAGGATCTAAAAGTAATCACAACTTACTTACGCCAAATACAATGGATTACTTTAAGAGCTCATGAAGTATTTCGAGTATTATGACAAACCAAGAAGCATAGAGGTATGGTTTACTTTTCATTAGATAGCTTACATGAGTATATTGATATCATACTTCTTTTTGTTTAAAAAAATTGTTAGTCTCTTTAAAAGTCTCTTTCGTCACTTTTCCAACTTATTCATCATCAGAAATAGTATTCCTTTTGATTCATCAAACTAACGCCGTCATCACACATGAACCCTTAATAACTAACTTATCAAAACCCGTCGACAAAACAAACTTTCATTTGATACCTCCAAACCATTTTTTAGTAAGCTAGCTTATAAGCCTACTACAAAAATAATGCCAAACAACCATATTTCTGTCCACAGTAGTCGGATCCCCTTAGTTGTACTAGCCGGATCCCAATTACAGGGGATCCGGGGGAACCGTGGAACAGAACTCAGCTATATGCATTCAAAATCACCACTGATCTTTTTCCCTCTCCTCACATAACACAAAAACGACTAAACTACTAATTTCATCCTCATTGGACTCCATACCCTCAAGTATTCCTCTCTAGAACACCATTGTAAGTTTTTACACTAACTTGTTCTAATTTTCATCATCCTCATCCTAGGGTTTATGGTTTCACAATCTCTAATCAATTAATCTAATTAGGGTTCTCAAAATTAATCATTAAAAGGGGCTTTTTACGTAATTAAGATCACATCGTGTTCACAACATTGTTAATACAAATCAAAACCATAAACCTATTGTTGGGTTTTTGGTTCCTTGGATCAAGAATTGTTCTAAGTGTTGGAACTACGGGCAGTATTGATAAAACCACGGATAGAAGAATGGAACCACTGATGAAGACAAAACTGCGGCTAGTAGTATTATGTAACCACGGATATTGTATTGTAATCACTTCTAGTCTTGTATAGCCGGTTTAGTATTATGTATTAGATAAATATGGAAAAGATATTTATCTTGTAGGTTACGTATTGCATAATGTAAAGGACTCCTTAGCCTATAAAAGGAGGTCCTAGGTTAGATTAGATATACGTATGTTTTATATCTAAGGTCGATACACTTCAAGGTTGTAAAACCCTAATACTGATTAGAGTATTCGTATTAATAATAATATTGAGGTGTTGAATGTTTATTGTTCTTCTTCTTAAGATTAAGTATTAAATTATGCGTGATACTTAATAAGTATTTGTTTAAGTCAGTTTCTATATTAGATCGTTTGCTCAACTGGGATCAACAAGTGGTATCAGAGCTTGTGATCTAGAAACTGTAACCAAGAAGAAGTTCTGTTAAGTTCTGTTCAAGCAAGTTAAAATGTCTGACGAAACTCACATGGTTACTGCATCAAAGGTACCCATGCTCAAGCAGGGTGAATACCAAATTTGGAGAATTCGAATGAGGCAATACATTCGTATGATTGACTATGCCATCTGGGATGTTGTTGAAAAGGGTGATACTCTTCCTAAGAAGAGTACAGATGGTACTGAAATAGCCATTGTTAGTGAGGTTGACAAGGCTAAAAGGAAACTGGAGATTAAAGCACTTAGTATTCTCTCTATGGGAATACCTAATGAATTTGCCTTGGACTTTGATCATTTTGAGTCTGCTAAAGATTTAATGGATGCTATTGAAACAAGGTTTGTTGGTAATGAAGCTACAAAGAAATCAAGGAAGAATATGCTAAAGCATCAGCTTGAGAACTTCACTGCTCTTAGTGGAGAAAAACTTGATGGCACTTATAACAGACTTCAAAAATTGATCAGTCAACTGAAGTCAGTGGACTACAAAGTGGCTCAAGAAGATATCAATCCGAAGTTCATCAGAAGTTTATCACCTGACTGGGCTATGCATACTGTTGTGTGGAGAAACAAAGATGACTTTGACAAGATGACTCTGGACAATCTCTACAACAATTTGAAGGTCTATGAGTCTGAAAAGAACATTGCTAGTTCCTCTACATCTACACAAAACATTGCTTTTGTTTCTACAAACCATATGAGTCCTCAAGATGCATCCACTACTGCTTATGGTATAACCACTGCTATTGCAAACAATACCACTGTTAATGATAATGTCAGTGATGGTGCAATTTGTGCTTTTCTGGCTGATTTAACTACCAGTGTTACTATTTTAAATCAAGATCTAGATCAAATTGATCCTGATGATCTTGAAGAGATTAATCTTCAATGGCAAATGGCTATGTTGACTCTCCAAGCAAGGAAGTTTCTGAGGAGGACTGGAAGACAGGTTAAGTATGATGGTCAAAGGAGAGCTGGATTCGACAAAAGCAAGATGGAGTGCTTTAACTGCAAGAAGAATGGTCACTTTGCTAGGGAATGTCAAGCTCCTAAGAGAATTGAAAGAATTAAGAAGACTCCTGAAGAGCCTACTTCTTCTTCAGCTTTGGTTGCTCAAGATGGGATTGGTGACTATGACTGGAGTGATCAGATTGAAGAAGGTCCCAATGCAGCTTTTCTTGCTAGTGAAGCCTCAAAAGAGCATAACTTTGCTCTTATGGCCTATGCTTCATTTTCTGGTTCAGATTCTGAGGTATCTAATGATTCTAAAACTTCTACTTGTTCTTTTAAATCATGTCAAGATAACTTAGAATCTCAAAAAGCTATCACTGAGAGTTTAAGGAAAGAAGTAGAAAGACTGTCTTTAGATAACTTAGGTTATAGAGTTGGTCTAGAAAGTGTTGAAGAAAAGCTTAATTACTGTATTAAATGTGAGTTTGAGTATGTTGATAAAATTAATATACTAGGTGGAGAAATTGACCTTAAGGATAGAGAGATTAAGATGCTTAAAGAGAAACTAGAAAAAGCAGATAGTGTAAAAGTAGAAGCCCTAAAAGAAAAAGAAAAACATGTTGTTAGGGTTGCTAAAACACAGTATGCTTCTGATCTAGTAAATAAACCAATAGGTCAAAAATTGTTCAAGGATGGTACTGACCTTGGTTACAATGATATGCCACCACCATCACTTATGAAACATGCACCACCTGCAAAAGAGCTCTCGTTTAGCAGTGAATTTAGTTTTAATAAACCTGTAGGTGAGATTAACAAGATTAAATCACCTAAGATAGGTTCTGATAAGTCATCTGATGCTCCCACAGTTGAAGATTGGGAATCAGATTCTGAGGAAGATAGATCTGAATCAACTAAGCATGAAGAGATAGTGAAAGTTAAGAAAGTTGATTCTAAATAGGCCAACCTTGTACCTAGATTTGGAGCTCAAATTGCTAAGAAAGTAGTAGAGTACAAGGAATTACCTAGGGAACAGATGAAAAGATACATACCTAGGGGAAACCAGAGAAACTTTAATGGACTAATTTCAAACAGATTAGGAGATGAGTTTCAATGTGTTAAAAAGGCTTGTTTTGCATGTGGTAGTTTTGAGCACTTACAGAGAAATTGTTATAAAAACAGACCACAAGTTTGGAATCATTGGAGGAGGGTAAATCATCAAAACTTTTCAAAGAAAACAAACCCTCTTCCTAACAAAAACATGATTCCTAGGGCAGTATTGATGAGGAATGGGAATACAAAATCAATAGTCACTGTTGCACCTAAATGGGTTCCAACCACTGCTAAGCAAAATGTAAACACGGCTAAGTAAAATATCACCACTGATAGAAAATAAGTCTTAAAAATTCCAAAGGTGATAACTGACACAGTAGTTGGAAATCATTTTTATGATGTTAAGGCCTCAGCTAGTTGGCAATGGAAGCCTAAGACCAAGGTGTTACATCATGTCAACTGTGCATCAATGGACCTAAATAAATTTGATTATGTTGATGCACAGGGCAGACCCAAGTCAGTATTGGCTTGGGTCCACAAAAGGAACTAATTTGTTTAATTTCATGTGCAGGGCAATCTACATGATGAGCTAAAAGATAAAGGAGTTTTTGATAGTTGTTGCTCTGGGAACATGACTTGGGATGGGAGCAACCTGGAGGATTTTGAAGCTTTTGATGGAGGATATGTGGCATTTGGTAATGATCCAAAGGGAGGAAAGATACTTGGCAGAGGCACAATCAGAACAGGGAATTTAGACTTTGAAAAGGTCTATATGGTACAGGGACTTAAGTATAATCTATTCAGTGTTTCTCAAATGTGTGATAAGAAAAACTGTGTACTTTTTGGTGAAACTGAGTGTGTGGTGTTGTCACCTAATTTTAAGATGCCTGATGAGAAGTTTATACAGCTTAGGGTACCTAGGAAGGAAAACATATACTGTTTTGATCTTAAAGATGTCCTTCCCAATAGGTCCTTAACCTGTTTATTTGCTAAGGCTTCAGTTGATGAGTCTAAGTTATGGCATAGAAGACTAGGTCACCTCAATTACAAAACAATCAATAAACTGGTAAAAGACAACTTAGTTAGAGGGTTACCTTCTAAAGTTTTTGAGTGTAAGGAACTGTGTGTGGCTTGTCAAAAAGGTAAACAACATAGAGCTTCTTGTAAGACCAAAACAGTTTAACACCATCACACAACCACTGTTTATGCTTCATATGGACTTATTTGGACCTACCTTTGTTAAAAGTTTGAACCATAAGCAGTATTTCCTAGTGATCACTGATGATTATAGTAGATTTTCTTGGGCTTACTTTTTGGCTGCTAAGAGTGAGACTAGTGAAATAATCAAGAGTTTCATTACTAAGATAGAAAATCTAGTAAATCATAAGGTCAAGATAATCAGATGTGATAATGGAACTGAGTTTAAGAATGAAGTGATGAATCAGTTATGTGTAGTTAAGGGTATAGAAAGACAGTTTAGTGTTGCTAGAACACCACAACAGAATGGTGTAGCTGAAAGGAAAAATAGGACACTAATTGACGTTGCTAGGACAATGTTGTCAGAATCTAAGTTACCTACTACCTTTTGGGCTGAAGCAGTAGGCACTGCATGTTATGTGCATAATAGAAGTAAGGTAGTGAAGCCTCATAACAAGACCCCCTATGAGCTATTACATGATAGGAAGCCAATGATTGCATTCCTAAAACCTTTTGGGTGTCTTGTTACTATCTTGAATACCATAGACTACCTAGGCAAGTTTCAAGAAAAAGCTGATGATGGATACTTTTTAGGCTATTCTTCTAATAGTAAAGCCTTTAGAGTATACAATAGGAGGACTAGAATAGTTGAAGAGAATCTTCATGTTCAATTTAGTGAAAAGACTCCTAGTGTTGAGACCAATGGACCATACTGGCTGTTTAACATTGATATGCTAACCAAATCTATGAATTATGAGCCTATCATTGCAGGAACTTCCACTAATGATAATGCAGGTACACAAAAGAATGCTGATGCAGAAACAACTTCTAAGGAAGCTGATTCTCCAAAGGAGTTCTATTTGGTTGAAAAGTGGAAAGCTGGTTATGTCTCACCCATCATTGATAAGCAAGGTCCCACTGATGATGATGTATTGAATACCGGAGGCAAAGTTGATCATCATCAAGATAAGGATGAGTTATTGAAAGATGACTTAGTGTTGGTAGAAGAAATTGAAGAGAAGAAAAGGCATTCTGAAAGCACTGCTAAGCCAACTGAAAGCACTGATAAGCCATCTTCCACCACTGATAGTTCAAGTGAAATCCCAGCTGCAAGTACTGATGATAGTACTTTCTTTGGACCAAATGCAAAACCATTATTTGGTGAAGAGGAGTATCCACATGATCCTACCATGCCTACTTTGATAGAAATTGATACTCCTATTGATGATGAAGACATGGATGATTTCTTCAATGTTGATCTGTCTAACTTGGAAACTGTCATTCATGAAAGTCCAATCACCACTACAAGGATACATAAGATTCATCCCAAAGAACAAATACTTGGAAATTTAAATACTCCAGTTCAAACAAGAAGCAGGGTTAAGAATACTAAAGCCTTTCCTGAACAAGGTTTCTTTGCAAGATCACTTCACAAAAGAAACAATCATAAAGATCTGCAAAATTTCCTGTTTGCTTGTTTTATGTCTCAAAAGGAGCCCAAAAGAGTGGAAGAAGCTTTATCTGAAGAAGGATGGGTAGAATCAATGCAAGAGGAGCTTCTTCAGTTCAAACTTCAAGAGGTTTGGACATTGGTTGATCTTCCTGATGGTAAGAGGGAAATTGGGACAAAATGGGTGCTCAGAAACAAGAGGGATGAAAGAGGTATAGTGGTAAGGAACAAATCAAGGTTGGTTGCTCAAGGATACACACAAACTGAAGGCTTGGATTATGATGAAGTGTTTGCTCCAGTTGCAAGAATAGAAGCTATTAGATTGTTTTTAGCATATGCTTCATTCAAGAATTTTGTGGTGTATCAGATGGATGTTAAAAGTGCATTTTTGTATGGCACAATTGATGAGGAGGTTTATGTTTGTCAACCTCCTGGTTTTGAAGATCCTGATCATCCTGACAAGGTTTACAGGGTGAGGAAGGCTATGTATGGGTTGCATCAAGCTCCAAGGGCATGGTATGAGTGTCTGTCTACTAATTTGATGGACAATGGGTTTAAAAGAGGGTTGATTGATAAAACTTTGTTCATTAGGAAGCACAAAGATGATATTTTATTGGTTCAGGTCTATGTTGATGATATCATCTTTGGCTCAACAAACAAGGAGCTATGTAAGGATTTTGAGAAACTTATGCATGATAAGTTTCAGATGAGTTCTATAGGAGAACTCACTTTCTTTTTGGGGCTACAGGTTCAACAGAGGACTGATGGTATCTTTATTAGTCAAGACAAGTATGTAGCAGATGTTTTGAAGAAGTTTGGGTTTCATGATGTAAAGAGTGCTAGTACACCAATGGAGACTCAGAAACCTCTGCTACCAGATGATGGAAGTCCCAAAGTTGATCTGAAGTTGTACAGGTCCATGATTGGATATTTGATGTATCTCACTGCATCTAGGCCAGATATTATGTTCTCAGTATGTGTGTGTGCAAGATTTCAAGTCACACCCAATTCCTCACACATGAATGCTGTTAAACGAATTTTTAGATACCTTAAAGACCATCCTAAATTGGGCCTTTGGTACTCTAAGGATTCTCCTTTTGACTTGGTAGCCTACACAGATAGTGACAATGCTGGTGCTAGTTTGGATAGGAAATCTACAACTGGAGGATGTCAGTTTTTGGGAAGCAGACTAATTTCATGGCAGTATAAAAAGCAAACTATTGTGGCAAATTCTACAACTGAAGCTGAATATGTGGCTGCTGCCAGTTGTTGTGGTCAAGTTCTTTAGATTCAGAATCAATTGCTGGATTTTGGGTACAATTTTATGCATACTAAGATTTATATTGATAATAACAGTACAATTTGCATTATTAAAAATCCTGTTTTACATTCTAGAACTAAACATATTGAGATAAGACATCATTTTATTAGAGATTGTAATGAGAAAAGGTTGATTCAAATGGTAAAAATCTATGCTGATTTCAATATTGCTGATCTTCTCACTAAAGCTTTTGATGTGGGGAGGTTTCAGTACCTTGTTGTTAGTATTGGAATGATTAATCTCTAAATCTCAACTTGTTTTGTAAAAGTTTGTATAAGTATTGGACTGTTATTATGTGATCTTAGTATTGCTACTTTTGTTTCTAACCACTGATAGTTATGTTCAAACCACTGCTTGTTGCTTTTTGTTCCCACTAACCATTTTGCAGACATAAGGAAGTTACATTCAAATGCAAAAGAAGTGCTGAAGTTAAATTGTTCATTCATTCAAGAAACAGTTTACATCTTACAGCTTACAGCTTACAACTAACTTCAAGTGCAATTAAAAGACTAGTTCTATACAAGATTTCCTACTCCTATCCTAGCTCCTATCATCTATTCCATACGCTGGATATGCATGACCAGTACGACGAAGAAGCTAAGGATCAAAATGGGAAGGATGGATTGATGAAAACGAAGATGATGAAGATGAATACAGTAGATGGATTTGTGATATGAGAAGTCTTCGGTTGTTCCATCTACTCTTTCCATCATAAAGCATCACTCCATCTTCCTTTTACCCTTTCCCTTACCGATATGAGATGAAGCACCAAAACTTGGTGCAGGAAGACCAAGAACCACTTCTCTGTTCTTTGGAAGTGGTGGATTTTTGGCACGTGGCCTTGGTTGAGGGTGAGAGGGTGAAGGTTTTGCTTTTTTTGCTTCCTCTTGAACCAATCTATTGAAGATTGGCTCCAAACACTCAGTGAAATCATCTGATCCTCTTGATGACTCACTAGGATCTACTACACTATCATCTTCTGATGAAGGAAGAAAGAGGGATTTTTTAGGTCTTGGTGCTTGTGGAGGCAGGTAAAGTCGCCATGGATTAGAATCATCACTTGATGCTGATGATGATGAGGAGGAGGACGAATTTGTTAGATCAATTACTTCTGGTTGATTCCACATGCTGATTATGCTGATTGTAGTTGATTGTGGATTTTGGAGGAATTAGGGTTTTGGTTTGATTGTTATGTGGTTATTTGGGGCGAGAGACTCTTTTATAAGCAGAAGTAAAGGTATTAGTGAGTAAATGAGGGGAAGGTTAAAGTGGTTGAGAAGTTAATAAGGTCGTTTGACTTTGACTACGAATTACTACTGAAAGTTGACCAACTTAACTTTAGCATTGGCTAACCACTGCTAGTGTTATGAAACCACTTTAATGTTTTGCTAACCACTGCTAACAATAACTCTCTTCTCTGTGTTTGATTCTTGTGTGTGTCTTGCAGGTATGAAGGTAAGTGTACATTAGAGCTTTTGATTTGGAGCTAAATTCTTGGATCTTTGGAGCTTTAGTGTTAAAAAAAATGTGTAATCCTTCATATTTTTGTGAGATATCTCTTCTTTAGACACTAATTTGCTTGCTCTATATCTTGGTCAACTAATTGGAGTGACACACTGTATCCACTGCTATCATGTTTCAAACCCCGGATAGTGGTCCTCCAACCACTAATAGAATGCTGCTTATTTTTGGATACTTCAGGGGCTGTTTGGTAACTTTGGCGAAAGTATATTTATCTCCCTAGTTCACGGATGGATCATTTGACTGCTCTTCAAATCACATCAACTTGGCGAATCAGTTTACTTTGCATAATTCAAAAATCCCATATCATACCCATTATCAATCATAATGGCAAATCAGTACTCTCACACACATAACCTTGTTGCTAATCTCATCAAGAACAATAGATCTGAAGGTTTTCATCAGATGATTGATTTCCTTATTCACAGTCCTATTCACTATGCCTTAATCGTCACACCAATCATCCTTAAAGCCTATATTCATCAGTTCTGGGGAAATGCTAAGCTTGAGGAGGTTGATGGAGTATATGTGTTTAGCACTGTTGTAGATGGAAATGCTATCTTGGTTAATGAGGAGATCATTAGAGGTGTTTTGAAGTTTGATGATGCTGATGGTCTTGATAATCTTTCAGATGCTGAGATAGTTGCAAGTTTAGAAAGTTTAGGATATACACATGGGTGATAAGGTACAATTTTTCAAGAATTTGTTTTCCAAATAATGGAAGTTTTTGATCCACACCTTGTTGATGTGTATGAGTAATAAGACCACTGGGTTTAATGACTTTCCTTCTAAAATTGCTACTGCTATTATTTGTTTGTCTGATGGAAGGAAATTTAATTGGTCTAGGATGCTTTATGAGGGGCTAGTACAGAACATTAGGAAGAAAGATAAATACTATTTATATCCTAGGTTTGTTCAACTGATTGTGGAAAGTCAAATAGCAGAACCTGTTGCGCATTCTAGAGAGTATGAAGTACATTATATGCTTCCTAAGGTTTTTGCACATATGAGGAATCAGACGCCAAATGTACAAATTAGGGATGTTCCTTTATTTCCACATATGCTTGCTTTGCCTGCTGATCCTGAGTTTGATGAAGAACCTACTGATGATGTACCCTTCGAGTAGCTCGAAGGACACTCCTCCGAGACGTGTCGAAGCCCTTCACTACGAAGGTCCAAGTTAGGATTCTGAAATATCCATAGGCGTCAAACCATTCGTTGGCACGAAGGTTACCTAAGGGGAATTCGCCATTCAAAGCCCTAAGCCCTTCGGGGTAAGGCTGACGAAGGAACAATGGATAAGGAAACCTCCTGACATGGTCAAACCCACGATCTCCCTCTCTCTCTTGGCTTCCCCGTCAAGTTTGAGAACGTGGGTCACTAAACCCTGGCGGTTACCCACAATCATGGGATGCCCCCATGATCTCCGACAATCATGCAAGAGTGCCTCCAACCGTATTTCTTCCACTATAAATAGGTTGGACGGGCAAAGGATTATGGTATGCTCATTTCACACTCATCTCTTTACTTACACACACTTATACAACCATAACTCATACTTACTCTCACACCGGAGGTGGTTCGCAGGGTCCTACCCCTGCGTAATCACTTAACGTAGTGTCTTAGTATTTCTTATTCTCAGGTTACAGGCGAGTCTTGGCTGGAACATACACCCATCATCACTTTGATCCTTATCGAAGCCTAGTAGTGCAATCTTTTGCACAATCAGTGGCGCCATCTGTGGGACCACAACTATTAGTCTCATAATCACCCAGTCCTAATACCCTAACCAACTACACTACTTTTCCAGCATGGAACCAGGAAGAGAAGATTCGCCTCCACCAGGTTTCTCTACTCTAGACCCACTCATCACAACTAACACCGATAACCTCGCCCCCATAACAGCCTCAACCTTCACCACACGATCTCGTTTGGAAACTACTCCCGTACATCACGCCTCAAAATCCGCTAACCCTATTCCAGATATCAGTCCCGCCTTCGTAGAGGCAAACTTTGAGGCCTTAGATTCTTTGCTAAGGGCTCACAAGAGACAGGTTCGCAACACGGAAATGCGGAGGGAGTTGGAATACTCCAGCGAGGAGTACGACGAGGAGATTGAAGCAGAGGACAGACCTCAACCTATGGACAGAGGACGCTCGGCCCTGCGAAATGGTTCTCCTTCCGTTAGAAGGTCAAATGGAAGGACGGTGGGTTTTAAAGAGGGACTCGGATGAAATCCGGGAAGAAGGGAAAGAATGCATGGTGAAAGGAGGAGCGAGAACTCCAACGGAGGAAGCAACCCGGTAGGAAATGGAGGGGTAAACCTGCCTCCTCTTCTAGCAGCCCATTTAGGAAGAGAAGGGACGGGGGCTCCAGTACCTCCCTCTTATGTTTTGAGTGTCGGAGGTCCACCTCCATACTCCAACATGAACCAGTTACCCCCTCCGGGAATGAATCCCTACCTACCTGCTCAAACCTACAACACTTACCCTCCAAATGGTTCAATCCCCAACCAGAATTACCAGCAAATGCCCTATGGACAGATCCTTACACAATCGATGGGGGTATACCCTTCGTACCAACCCCCTACTGCTTACCCTACCTAGTCACAACCATTTCCTAATCCGTATAACCCTACACCTGTTTATCCACCTCCATACAACCATTACGGTGCCGAAGCATCTGGAGCTTGCACACCTTTCGTGAAATGGATCGAGGACTACCCCTTACTTGACGGCGTGAAGATGCCTACTCATATAGGCACCTACGATGGGAAAGGTGATCCTGATAACTTTCTCCACTTATTCGAAGGCGCTATAAAAATGCAAAAGTGGGTCATGCCTGTAGCATGCCATATGTTCACTTACACGCTCAGAGACTCCGCGAGAATATGGTGGAATGGACAGAAGTTGGGGAGCATTGTGAGTCTAGATGATCTTAAGGCTAATTTCCGGTTGCACTTTAGCTAGCAGAAAAAGTACACCAAAACTCACATGACCGTGCACACCATCAAACAAAGGGACAGCGAAAGCACGAGGTCCTTCGTTACCAGGTACACTGATGAAACCTTGCAGATTCTAGGTTTACACGAAGATCAGAGAATCTCTGGTTTTGTACATGGCCTTCGAACTCGAAGCTTGGTGGAGTTCCTGTCTATCGATCTTCCCAACACCTACCAGGCCTTGATTGAGAAGGCTTACACCTGGATTGAGTCTAAGGAGGTAGCAGCAAACAGGGCTCCGATAGAGCAAAAGGAAGCGTCTGAAAAATTCTCTAGAGGATCCTCCTGGGAAGGATCCAAAAACAAGAAGAAGAACAGAGTTCGCTTCACCCCCTACAACAAAGGCTCGAACCATGGACTTCTGGCAAACTTGGTTAAATCTCCTCGAGAGATCCTAGCCACCGAGAAGGCCGCAAAGTCCTTCGATCCCCCACCTCGGATGATAACACGAGGCAAGGCCAGAGACATGTCCAAGTATTGCCATTTCCATGAAGATCATGGACACGACACGAACAACTGCAGGGAACTAAAGAAGCAGATCGAAGAGGCGGTACGGTCCGGACAGTTAGCACATCTGGTCAAAGGCATCAAGAATGGAAAGGACAAGTTCTCCGACACTCAGTTGGGAGAATGGAAGGGGAACAAGAAGGAAACTACGCCCGCAGAAGCTCCGATACTGATGGTACACAGACACGATACCACCTTGAAAAGGAAGGAAGCAGAAGGGGAGCTGGGAAGCGTAGGGGAAATAACCTTCCCTTCATATTGGGGCAGACACCTTCGACTGATCCCGTGATCATCAAGGTACGAATCTCAAACAGGGAAGTAAACCGAGCGTATATGGATTGCGGAAGCTCCTGCGAAATCATCTATGAGCATTGTTTCCTAAAGCTCAAGTCATCCATATGCTCACGGAGGGTGGACTCGAAGGCACCGCTAGTAGGGTTCTCTGGTGAACACTCAGGGTCACTGGGAGAAGTACCGTTGGAAATCACCATAGGCGAAGGCCCCTTATCCCGCACGGAGACACTCATTTTCGTCATCGTAAGGTCAGATTCTCCTTATAATTTGTTAATAGGGAGAACAACTATGCAAAAAATTGGAATTGTTGTTTCTACCATACATGCTGCTATTAAGTTCCAAACCCCCTTCGGAGTAGGAACTGTTCATTCTAGCTATGGAGCGGATAAGGGTGTATATGGTGTCAAAAAGATCAGAGAAGAATCGAATAAGCCTCCGATGGCAATCCTTAGTTGTACAGATGCAGAGGAGCGAGTTGTCGTAAACCCTAGCCACCCTGAACAGACAGTGGTAGTAGGAAAGCAACTCCCGGCGAATTTCAAGTCGAAGCGCACCGAGCTGTTACGTACTAACCTTGATGTTTTTGCTTGGAAATATTCTGACATGACAGGGGTTCCAAGAACATTGCTGATAGATGGACAGTCCTTTGGAACGGAGCATAAACTCAATGAGTACAAGCACATTGAACCAATAAAGCAGAAAAGGAGAAGCCTTGCCCCCGAGAGAAACGCTACGGCCTGCAAAGAAGTTGACGAACTTACATAAGCAGGCATCCTGAGGGAAGTCAAATACCAAACTTGGGTGGCCAACCCAGTGCTGGTAAAAAAGAGCGATGGAGGGTGGCGCATGTGTGTGGATTTCACTGACATCAACAAAGCATGCTCGAAGGATTGCTACCCACTACCAGAAATTGACTGGAAGGTGGAATCCTTGGCAGGTTTCTGGTTAAAATGCTTCTTAGATGCCTATAAAGGGTATCATCAGATCCATATGGCAAAGGAGGACGAGGAAAAGACAGCCTTCTACACAAGTAAAGGTGTCTACTGTTACAGAAAGATGCCCTTCGGTTTGAAGAACGCAGGGGCTACTTACCAACGTCTCGTAGATAAAGCCTTCAACAAACAGATAGGCAGAAATATCGAGGCCTATGTTGATGACATGGTTATCAAGAGCAAGACTGAGGAGGACCTACTCCTTGATGTACAGGAAACATTCGATCAGCTCCGGGCGATTAACATGAAGCTGAACCCTAAGAAATGCTCCTTCGGGGTCGAAGAGGGACAATTCTTAGGACATTTGATCACTAAGCAGGGGATAAAGGCTAATCCCTCTAAGGTCAAAGCTATTTCTGATCTCCAATCCCCTAAGTGTCTAAAAGATATGCAGAGCCTGAATGGGAAGCTGGCAGCCTTAAGTCGGTTTCTATCAAAAGGAGCTGACACGTCCCTACCATTCTTCAAAACACTCAAAGGATGCGCGGACAAGAAAACTTTCCAATGGAGCCAGGACGCTGAAGCGGCCTTTCAGAAGATGAAGGAGTTCATCGAAATCCTTCCAACACTCACAGCCCCAATCAAAGGCGAAGTGTTGTTCATGTACTTGGCATCCTCAGCGGAGAGTGTTAGCGCAGTCCTTATGACGGAACGAGACAAGCGACAGATCCCCATTTACTTTGTTAGTAGGGTCCTACAAGGAGCGGAGACCAACTATCCAACCTTGGAGAAGTTAATACTCGCCTTAATTTACGAAGCAAGGAGACTCCGACGCTATTTCCAGGCCCATCCGGTTACAGTCTTAACCGATAAGCCATTAAAACAGATCCTGTCGAAACCTGAAAAGTCTAGGAGGGTGGCTAAATGGGCTATTGAGCTTGGAGAACATGAAATAGAGTTCAAAGGACGAAACTCTATCAAAGGGAAAATTCTTGCAGACTTCTTGGCAGAAACACCTTCCGAGCCTGATGTAGAAAAGGAAGAGCCAAAAACTAACCTTTCTCAAGGGCAGGCTGAATGGAAGCTTTATACAAACGGAGCATCCAGTTCCGACGGCTCCGGAGCAGGTCTAATGTTGGTCAGTCCTGAAGGGAAGGAGCATACATATGCTCTCCGGTTTGAGTTCGAAGCCACAAACAACGAAGCAGAATACGAAGCGCTATTAGCAGGACTCCGATTAGCCAAAGATATGGAGGTCAAAGCTCTCGTTGTTTTCGTAGACTCCCAATTGGTCGCAAACCAAGTGACAGGTTCCTACGAAGTAAGGCAGCCCGTCATCAAACAGTACTTGGAGAAAACGAAAGAGATGCTAGAAAACTTCGACTCCTACACCATCCAGCATGTTCGTAGGAACTAGAATAAAAAGGCAGACGCACTAAGCAAGCTAGCTTCAATGGCCTTCACTCATCTCACTAAGGAAGTGCTCGTGGAAGTCCTTCCTGAAAGATCCATTGTTCTCAAAGAGGTTGCAGATGTGATTCACGAAGAAGGAGAGACATGGATGACTCCCATAAGGGAATATTTGATAAGTGGTCTTCTCCCTGAAGATCCCAAGCTTGCAAGGAAGGTTCGGGTTAAGTCCCCGCAATACCGGCTAATAGGGGAAACCCTATATAGGAGGTCATTTTTGTCACCTTGGTTATGATGTGTGGGCCCCAAGCAAGCTTCGAGCATCATCTCTGAAGTCCATGAAGGATCCTGCGGTCTTCATGCAGGACCCCGCTCAGTTGTCTCGAAGATAATGAAGTTGGGCTACTATTGGCCTTCGATGCACAGGGACGCAGCCGAAATCATTCTCAAGTGTGAAGCTTGTCAGATACACTCAAACGTTCCAAAAATGCCAAAGCAAGACATGAAAAGTGTGACATCCGCATGGCCCTTCTCTCAGTGGGGCATTGATATTGTAGGGCCTATGCCTATAGCGCCCGGAGGAGTCAAGTTCTTGCTGGTAGCGATTGATTACTTCACTAAGTGGGTGGAAGCGAAACCCCTAGCCTCTGTGACAGGGAGACAGATTGAGAAGTTTGTATGGGAGCACATTGTGTGCAGATTCAGAGTGCCCCACATCATCATATCTGACAACGGGAAGCAGTTTGCCGAAGGAGTCTTCTACGACTTCTGTCAAGGGCTCAACATAAAGCAATCCTGGACATCCGTCTATCACCCGCAAGGTAATGGACAAGTGGAAGTTACAAACAGAGACATCATTAAAGGGATCGAGAAAAGGCTAGGGCGAACTCATCATGGATGGGTGGACGAGCTCCCTCAAGTCTTATGGGCTCATAGGACGCATCCTAAGTCAAGCAACGGAGAAACTCCCTTCAGCCTAACATACGGAACAGAAGCGGTCATCCCTTCGGAACTGGTTGTACACACGGAGCGTGTGGCAACGTATAATGCCTCCTAAAATGACGAAAGGATCAGGGAAAACCTTGATCTACTAGAAGAAAGAAGAGAAATACCCTCCATTCGAGAAGCAATACACAAACACAAGATCGAAGGCTACTATAACAAAAGGGTTAGACCTTCCACTTTCAAGCCTGGAGAATATATGCTGCGCCTCAATAGTGCAAGCAAAGCAGAGTATCAGGGAAAGCTGGGACCAACTTAGGAAGGACCCTACATGGTAGTTGAGGCCTACGGCAATGGAGCCTACAAACTAGACACTCTTCTCGGAGAACCCATTGACAGGACATGGAATGGTACGAACCTTCGAAAGTTCTATGTTTAAGAAGTACTTTAACTTTTTTCTTGTAATTAAAAGCTTCTCAAGGGAAAGCACACATTATTGGTGGTTGTCTTAGTTTTCATTTCAAAAATGATGTAATCCTCTCTACCAATTCAATGATAAATAAGACATTTCCCACAAATCTCTTGCTTCGTTTCTTAAATACAAAGATTTGTTCAGCCAAGTCGTTAATGAGTTTCAATGTCGAATGGCTTGGGGTGTAACACACGCCTTATCATTTAAAGCCAACTTAAACATTCACATTAACTCTCCTAGTAGTTTTTGGCGCTTGTAGAAATTTTTTTTTACAAAGCCATGCTATGTAAAGGATTTGAGATAGAGTGGGTTGCGACCCTCTGTCAATGGCCAAGTTGGTCATTATATTCTTGGTGTTGCAATTTACACACAATGAGGTTGTTTAACCTTAGGTTGTAAAATTTAAGCGTCGGAAAAATGGCGTACGAGAAGTTAACAAAACAAACATAACCTAAGTGTGTAGAGGTATGTCCTCTACACCATCGCATTCAAAATATGAGCTATTGTCCTTATACCTGCATGAGGAGCCTAGGCTCCAGTCAAATTGTTCTTGGCCCATGGCCATACATCACAAGCATTTAAATTGTTTGGAGAACAAGACACACATTGTCACATAAAGTAAATTGTCTTAAGGGTAAATGCCACCCTTTGGAACCAAATTACTGCTAAAAGAGCAGCCTTCATTCTTGTTTCTTTGGAGATGGAGTGGAGGAGGGTTGCACTGAAACTGGCTTAGTAGACATGGTCTTCTTGGTTGGAGTGGTAGGCTTCAGCTTCCGGGGTTTCTTGGAAAGGAGGTCTTCGAGGGGTGCCATTGGATCTTTGGTTGCCTCAGCAAGGAAGGAGTACTCTGCAGTTGCAAATGCATTTCCTGCCTCATCGTATTCAGCCTTCGAAGTGGGACGGTAGCATTCAATCTTGGAGAGGTCCACTAGCTTACCTGTTTTGGCAGCCTCCTCCAGCGCCAAGCACCGTCCATGAAATATGGCTGATTTGATGACCTTCCACATCTGAGCTCCCAACTCGTCACTGTGATAGAGCTCCATGGCTATGTAAGGCACCACCTTTGAAACAACTTCTGCACGATCTTTCTGCAGCATCTTATACCTCATCTGCAGGCCATCGATCTCCTCCCTCAACTTTACCTCTACCTCTCCAAGCCTAACCTTCTCACTTTCTAACCCAGCACATTTAGCCTCGAGAGCAGCATTCTGACCTGTGAGAGTAATAACCTTGGCTTCTTCCAGCTTAAGATTGCCACGTTCCACGGTCAACTGAGCTATCTTTTCTCGAAGGTCCTGGACGACGGGGTTCTTCTCAACGTCCCCCTCAATCTCGTCACACTTCGCTTCCAGCTTGGCCACGGTTCTGAGCAACTCCCTGGTCTTGGCATTCAAGTGGTTATCCATCACTGCCTGCCTCGCAACCCCATTATCATGCATGTCACAGAACTTTTCAATAGACATGTTCTCTAGCATACTCTTCCACTGTGGAGGGGTCACATGGTCAACAATCTGATGATAGGCTAAGGCATTTGGAAGCTCCTTCGTCTCTGGAAGACCTGCGAGTAACACAATGTATACAGGTTAGCATAATAGTTACATTTATAACTTCACAATGTCTCATAAGACAAAAATACTTACCATGAACCTCAACGGATTCATCGGGGTAATTTAAAGGCAGATTTGACAAACTTTCTGCCCTTGATACTCTTCTGCTTCACAACTCTACTCCCAGAGGTAGGCAGGGGATTCTTCATTTTGTTGGTGGATTTCACAGTCTTGGCGGCTGTTCCCTTCCTACTCTTCAACCTGTCTGCTATTCCTGTTGAACCAAAGACAGGGACATCCTCATCCGCAGGATCGTCCGAGTCAGCAACATTTTCCACCAGTTGGGATGGACCCTCCAACGCAAGTTGCGGGGATGCTGATGCAATAGGTTCTGGCTTTGGAATATCTACCTAGTTGTTATTCACAGATGTTGAAGGAGAGCCGACACCATAAGACTCTTCAGCCTTCTCCGCAGGCATGAAACTTAAGTCCACATCCAAGTCTTTGTACATGAAGTTTCTGAACGACATCTCTGCAAAATAGAAACAAAAACAAATAAATATCAGTGCTACATTGGTCCTACTTAAATAAGAGTAGATAAACATACTTTGTCCTTGGTATATGATCACAGGCTTCTTGGGAGACCCCTCCCAACTCTGAGCAATCCCAGCCATATATAAGATGGCTTCAGGGAACACTTGCCCATCCACAGGATATTTGACCAAACGCTGATAACAGGGATCCTCTCGCACCTCGTAGGGCAGGGGGTCATTATACCGTTTAGCATTAAACCTATTCTCCTTATTCAGCAGCTCTGAATATTTGGGGGGAACAATAGTGTCTTGCACGTAGAAAAAGCTACCCTTCCAACCTGTTATGTTTGTATACACCTTCCCAAACAGGTTGGGTACATCTGCCTCAGGTCTTTTTGCTAATGTCAACCAATTGACCCCAGGGTACAGGTTTAAAAATCCTCTTAAAACAGTCAATGTTGGTTCGTAGCCATATGCTTTGCACATCACTATGAATGTGGTCAGCTTGGCAAAACCAAAGGGATTAAACCTAGAGATGTAAACTTTGTAGTATTGCATAAACTCTAAAATCAGTGGATGTAACAGAATCCTAAGGTTTGAGTGACTAAATGCATGTGTATACAACCTTACGAAACCTGGAGGAGCATCAAAGATACCCTGAGAAGGTTTGGGTAACATCACTTTGTGTTCTAGTGGGATGGGATAATCAGCTAAGTGATCATGTAAATCTTTTGCAGATAATGTACACTTCTGCTGTTTTATAATAAACTTGGAATCCATGTTCCTATTTTTTGAAAAACAATCTACAAGAAGAGAAAAGTGTTTACCTTGGTTTTCGAAGATGGTGTACGCTTGAAAGTTTACTGCGTGTAAATGAAGACGGAGAGAGTAAAAGTGTTTTAGGGTTTCATCAAATCCCCCTTAAATACCCCTTTTTTACCGTCTTCAAATCCACACACATGTCCATCTTGATTACTCTCATCCAAGACAAACAACTTTTTAAATTTTAAATAAAGACTTTTGGTCTCCGGGTAATATGGGGATAAGTGATCACTGTAGCGGGCAGCTGGACGTTTTAATTAGCATTTAATGCACTTAGTTAGTTGCGTAGTTATCTCCCAACTAGTATGTTTAGCAGCAGGATGGTGTTTTTTCGAAGCATGAAGTCGAAAGCAATGCCTCCTCGCTCATATGCATCACTTTCGACTAGGGGGCTTGATGATGTACCCTCTGAGTAGCTCAAAGGACACTCCTCCGAGACGTGTCGAAGCCCTTCACTATGAAGGCCCAAGTTAGGATTCTGAAATATCCATAGGCGTCAAACCATTCGTTGGCACGAAGGTTACCTAAGGGGAATTCGCCATTCGAAGCCCTATGCCCTTCGGGGTAAGGCTGACGAAGGAACAATGGATAAGGAAACCTCCTGACTTGGTCAAACCCACGATCTCCCTCTCTCTCTTGGCTTCCCCGTCAAGTTTGAGAACGTGGGTCACTAAACCCTGGCGGTTACCCACAATCATGGGACGCCCCCATGATCTCCGACAATCATGCAAGAGTGCCTCCAACCGTATTTCTTCCACTATAAATAGGTTGGACGGGCAAAGGATTATGGTATGCTCATTTCACACTCATCTCTTTACTTACACACACTTATACAACCATAACTCATACTTACTCTCACGCCAGTGGTGGTTCGCAGGGTCCTACCCCTGCGTAATCACTTAACGTAGTGTCTTAGTATTTCTTATTCTCAGGTTACAGGCGAGTCTTGGCTGGAACATACATCCCTCATCACTTTGATCCTTATCGAAGCCTGGTAGTGCAATCTTTTGCACAATCACCTACTGCTAGTACATCTCAACCCACTGATTGTACACTTGCAATTACTGTTAGTGAAACTCAACCTACTTCTTGTCAAACCCAAAACATTGTTAAACCAATTGTATGGACTAGGAGACAGAAAGGCACCACGCTACCTCAAGCTGGTGTTAGTGGTGTTGTTGATGAGGCTGTCACACGGTGTGGAGGTGACATGATTGGAAGGGCTTCCACTACTGATTCATGCTTAGATGTTGGTCAGGATAGTGGAAACATAATTAAGACCCAACCTTTGGCAACTCCTAATGTGGAGAGTTCTTTGGAACTTAACACAGGTGGAGGAATCCCTAGCCAACTAGCTACTACAGGGTGCATAGATGATCAGGCAAGGTCTGGTGCTATGTTTACTTTATCCAAGGATTTACCTCTCGGAGCAGTTAACATAACTCGAAGTGATGAGGATAGTTTGGAACATGAAACTGAATTGACGGATCCTAAGTTGGTACATGATGACTTTTCCAATGAACCACCTCTCGGACCAGTTAACACAGGTCAAAGTGGGGAGGATATTCTTGAACGTTTTAATGAATTGACGGTTAAATGTGCTAAAATGGATGATACAATCTCAAGTCTTCAAGAGTTGGAACTATGAGGAGAATGAAAATGAAGTTGGACTCTTCTCCAGCTCTGAATATGGAGAATGTATCCAAACAGGGGAGGAGTGAAGCCATGAATTCAGGGGAGGCTGTTGATGTATCTATGGAAGAAGATGTTGATAGTGGAGATCAAGAATTTTTGGTATCTGATAAAGATGGAAATGAGGCAGTTCTTGAAAGTTTGAAGACTGTGGTAGAAGATGAGATAGTGCAGGACACAACCACTTATATGATGTCTGCAACTACGGATAGTTTTCTTGAAACCACTGCTGCAGTTTCAGATATGACAATTGTACCCACTGCTATCATAACCACTTCCACCATTATTACAACCATCTCTGTATCACCACCTAAACCTAAAGAAGTTGAGAAAGAAGTTGCAAGTACATTGATCAATCTGAGTAAAACCTCATCTAACCCTACATCTATCATTGCACCTGTTTCATCTATTAAATCTACTGCAACCAAATCCAAAAGCAAAAGTTTAGTTATTGGTGAACCTTTAAGAAAGAAGGTGACTCAATCAGTTGTTGGAAAAGGTAAAGGAGTTGCAGAACCAGAGTTGAAGTTTAAAATTAAAGAAGAACAGATTGCTTATGATGCAGAGTATATAAGAAAGATGTTAGCTGAAGAACAAGCAGCTTTAGAGAAAAGGAAGCAAGAAGAAGAGGAGGCTAGTCAGAAATGGTTAGCTACATGGTATGAATCACAAAACTATCTTCAAGCGTCTAATCAAATACATGATGAGTATACTCCACAAGAATGGGAATTTTTTGATGATGAGGAAAGAGCTAGACTTTTGGGTGAATGGGTAAGGAGGATCAGTAAAGAAAGGAAACAAGTTATAAGAAAGAAACCTCCTACAATTGCACAGATGAGGAATGTACTGATGAAGATTATTAAGAATTCAGGCATTCATATTCCTGACAATCTTAGTAAATGTTCATTTGAAAGAATCCATGAGCTTTATCTCATGTGTATGAGGATTAATAATGAGAGTCTTACTCCTATGGGTTCTGAAAAGGATGAAGAATGGATTAAAAGTAATCTAAAGAGGAAATCTGAGATTCAGGAGACATCTGATTCTAAAAGACTGAAAGAGAATGAAGATGGTAATCAAATTATCTTTTATAAGTATGAGCTTAAAGGAAGTAAAGGATGTTGGAAAATTCAAAGACTCAATAATGAAGTTTCTATGTATAATAAATTTTCACAGATGCTTCAGTATTTTGATAGAGATGATTTGCTGCATCTTTGGGAGCTTTATAGGAATAAGTTTGGTGATGTGCAACCAGATGATTATCATGAGAGAATGATTTATAATCACTTGAAGATTCTATTTGAACCTACTCATGATGAACCTGAACGGAAAGGACTCTGCAATGGACAAGTTACTGAATGGTTCTTATATCAAACTTGTGGAGTTCATGTGTTAACTATTTCTGGAGAAGTTATTCATATGCTTATAGAATGTGATTATCCTCAATTGAATAAGTATCCAGAAGTTATTACTCAGATGTTGAAGCCTGGTATTATCAAGATGTTGATACCCTATGATAGTCAAGCTTACAATTTGTTGCTGAAGTATGAGAAAATTCTTAAATCTAGTAAGTGTTTGACTACATCCTCCAATTCAGATGTTTTGAGCTTAAAGGAAACTTGAGAATTCTATTTGAATGTATCAAGTTTAGGGGAGGATTGTTGGGTTTTTGGTTAATTGGATCAAGAATTGTTCTAAGTGTTGGAACTACGGACAGTATTGATAAAACCACGGATAGAAGAATGGAACCACTGATGAACACAAAACCGCGGCTAGTAGTATTGTGTAACCACGGATATTGTATTGTAATCACTGCTAGTCTTGTATAGTCGGTTTAGTATTCTGTATTAGATAAATATGGAAAAGATATTTATCATGTAGGTTACGTATTGTATAATGTAAAGTACTCCTTAGCCTATAAAAGGAGGTCCTAGGTTAGATTAGATATACGTATGTTTTATATCTAAGGTCGATACACTTCAAGGTTGTAAAACCCTAATACTGATTAGAGTATTCGTATTAATAATAATATTGAGGTGTTGAATGTTTATTGTTCTTCTTCTTAAGATTAAGTATTAAATTCCGCGTGATACTTAATAAGTATTTGTTTAAGTCAGTTTCTATATTAGATTGTTTGCTCAACTGGGATCAACACCTATCTCAACTAATTTTACCTAATTGGAAAATTTGTGTTTCTAGGACCAACCATGCCTAAAGCCACTCAACAAGATTGTCATGATACCGTCCATTACCTTACTCATTACTATCAAAATGAGGAATTCTCAAAAACCGACCGCAAGGTCTTCAAAAAGCTTGAAAGACGACTTATTCACGAAGGTCGTGTAGTCAAGGAATGTTTCCTTGAAGATACCGACACTCACCAAGCTTTCTCGGCAATCAACTTTGATTGTCTTCTTGAAATTGATGAACAAATTTGCCCAGTTTTCATCTTTGAATTCTATAAAAGCATTAGGATCATTCGAAACGCCGATGATAGCATTTCAATCGCCTTCATCATCAATAAACGAAACTTCATTCTACCTCTCAACACATTTACTCAAATTCTTCGCATTCCTTGTGAAGGAATTTGTATATATTCTCAAGATTGGGCAATTAACACTCAAAACCTTGCACTTGATTCTAAACCTATCTACAATACTCCTCTTGATGATCCCGAAATCATTCGAGATACTATCTTCAAGGTTAGGACCGACAAATCCCGGTACAACTGAAATAAAAAGCTCATTCACCGTAATCCTTTTCAAATGGAGCTTTTCGAAATGCATCCCATGTTCAAAAAATGGGAAGAAATCCTTAGGGAAAACGTCATTAGCCTAGTTGGTAACAAGGATCATCCAAATGCATGTCTTGTGCAAATGATCTATTGTCTTATCCACCAAAACCCATTTAATCTCGCCTATTACATGGTGAGGAGAATGGCCGGGGTATTCAAAGCTTCCAACATGGTACTTCCATATGGTATGCTCCTAACACGACTTTATAAGTATGTTAGTGCATTGCAACCATCTCCTATCAACAATGATCATTTCTTTGCCGATCATGTAATGGTACCTCTTACCAATATACCCTCTAAACGCTTCATGGTCAATGGAAAGAAACCTAAAGCTCTTTCGGACTCCTAGGAAGGAGAAGAAGAAGAAAATGAAGAAGAAGAAGATGTCGACCCCATAGCCAACATTGAATTGGAACCCTTTGATTACTACGAACAACTTCCAACCATTCCAAATGAGACCGCGGAATTCAAACAATTGAGGGGCATGATTCAAAATCTTGCTTACCACCTCACTAAGTCGTCAAAAAGGAAAAGAAAGAATTGACGAAAAAGACAATAGGAATATGCTTATTTTTAACACTTAATTTATGTGTGGATGATTATGTTTTAGCACTTTTGCTTGTGGTAATTTGGATATTGTTAATTCTACCATTATAAATGAGTTTTGTTATATGATGACATGCTTGTATTTGTTGTTTAGTTTAATGGTTAATTAATGTGCAAAATCTGCACATTATTCTGTGGGGGTTCTGATCTATAGATGCCGGATCCCTAGGATTAGCCTAGACGGATCCCTCCCTTGAGGGAACCGTGGGATCCGTGGCATCAGATCAGCAATACAGCATCCCTTACATCAAGATAGCTTACTAGATAACATCACATTAGCTAAACATAAGATATTAGAACTCAACTAAGTCTACTTCAAGGATGAGAAAGCCTTAGACTCACTTATAGCTTACATAAGACCTTAGTCAAAATGTCTTTTAATTTATCAACACATCAAAACTCACCATATTTCCACTTCAATACTCACAAATTGCTTTTCATCTTTTAAAACACTTAGGTGAACATATTGAACAATTTTGGGAAAATTGTTTCTAGTCATCTTTATCTCAAAATGGGTCAAAATTAGTTTTTCAATTCTTTTGATTTTTAAGAATTTTTCAAATTCCATCTCAAGCTAAAATCTGATCTCTAGGATCATTTATAATGACTTGACACCACCAAAACTCTTAATGTTATCCTTGAACATCCATTGGTAGTCATTTAATCCCATTTTCCTTCCATGAAAAGCAATCATTTGCTATAACATTCATTACTCTTGATCACTCAAGTGCACCCTCATCTTAGATACTTAGGAGGACTGAAACACTCAAGATGATATAGGTTTTAGCTCTTAGAAACCTCATTTCTAACCCTTCATAACTTCTGAGAGCCGGATCCCTAGGATTAGCCTAGCCGGATCCCTTAGAAGAGGGAACCGTGGGATCCGGGTGACAGATTATGTCAACTCTAGCCAAGACAATCATTTCAAGCTCATCTTGCTTACTTGCACACTCCACCTTATCCTTATTAAGTTCCTAGATCAGTGAAACTATGAACTTTAACCTTGTGCATGTTAATCATCACATCTCTAAGAATATTAGTGGCTTAAGTCTTAAATGCACTTGCCAAACTCTTCCCTTTATAAGTCATATTGCTAGAACACCTTAGTCATCAAACACAAACACAACTTTCAGCAATTACAAACATCTCACTTAGTCATTTCATCATGAGAAAAGTTCCTAGTGCTAACTCATCCACCCAAGAACCACCCAAGAAACTTGCTAGGATCATACACAAAGTTTCCTCAACCGAATCATCCCCGATTAAGTCCACAAATGCTAGGATCTCCCCTACACCAAAGAAACCAATCAAACTAATTCCCAAGAGAATTATTCCCACAAGGATATCATCACCAAATTCTACTAAACCAAACATACCCTTTTCAACCCAACAAACATCATTGGTGCCTAGAGCCACATCACTTAACACCTCACAATCATCTCCACATTCTCACAACTTAGAGGAATTACCCCCTTGGCCAACTCATCTTCCACCACTACCAACAAATTCACTTGAAAAGGTTGTGCAACAAAACCAAAGTGTTGAATCAACACTTGCACCAATATCAATTTCTCCAATTCCCCCAAATAGTCCATTTTGGATTATGAGGAGACATCAAAGTCAACCACCCAACCACATGGAAGTTGATACTTCTCTACTTCCACCCTCAAACATTATTGAGCCTCCACTTAATGAGCCTCCACTAATTCCTCCTTTTGATGATCTTCAACCCACTTCACTTGAACCTCCGCTTCAAGAAACTCAAAACCATGACAAGGATTGCTATCATTTTCAACATATTGAAAGGTTGATACATGAACTAAGTGAAGAGCAACGTTTCATGTTTTATCACCTCCTCGAACATTTCGAAGAGGTCAACAAGCCTAAACAACAATGAGCATCATAGTCACAAGCTCAAACTTAGAACGTTTAGGAAACCTATCTCATCCTTGATCATCATTAAGCTTTTAGTTGAATCTATAGTTTGGGTAACTCATTAGCATTAGTAGTACTTGTTTGGCTAGATCATTCTCTTAGTTTTAGAGATTTGTTTGATTATCTCTTGTTCTTATTGAATGAATATCTATATGCCATGATTGTTTTGTGTTTTGTGCTTGCTAAATCATATATATATATTTCACCTCTTCATTAGCATTGTTTGGCATATCTTCATTGCTGAAGAAACTGTCACCAGACAGCCGGATCCCTAGAAATGGCCTAGACGGACCCCTCCACAAAGGGAACCATGGGATCCGTGTTACAGAAGAACAAATTTCTACTAACTTGAGTCTTATTTGCAGGAAACTATGCACTATACTCTTGTTTTTCTAACCTTTATTTTGTAGATTTTCAAAATACACATGAAGATTTTGACACCATAAAGCTAGGGGGAGCTTTGTGTCAAACCATACATTGCAAATTCATTTGCAACATAATCCTTATTTGGATTATACTTCATGACACCCCATTGCAACGTTGCAATCTTTAAGAGGGAGCATTGTCGTCTCAAGGACGAACCATTTGCAAAAATAATTGCAAACATTAGCTTACTTAGTTTTATGTACTTAACGCCCTCACAAAGGGATGGACTCATCAAGGGGGAGTTAAGACGAGAACCATTCCCGTCACTTACTCACCTTACATCTTTTCTTTTTTACATGTTTTTCCTAAAAACCTTGTGTTAGTTTCTTTTCGACGCTCTTTTTGTTTCGACAAAAAGGGGGAGAAGAGAGTAAAAACTCCAATTCGAATCTTTACGAATTTTAGTTTTTTCCTTAAAATAATTTTATGTTTTGTAATTAACTAAAAGGGGGAGATTGTTAATACAAATAAGCCGTAAAAACGTTTATTTATATTTTAGGATCTTCTAATGTTTTGTCGATAACAAACGTAAAATCATTTTAACGAAACAAATAAAATACGTAAAACATTTGAGCCAATAGTTTTCTAACACACTTACGTTTTCACATAAAACACTAAAACAAGTATAAGTGATTTTATGATTTAGTAACACATATGTACAACAACTAGTGTTTACATATTTGGGTAAATATATACTTAAACTAGTATATACTAAAATGGGTAAAAACTAACAAATGGTATTGACCCATAACCCATGGTATTATCCAAACCACTTGACTAGGAACATTGAACCCATGCGATACATTGTATCTAGTAAAAGACCCATGGATCAAACCATAACCCATGACCCATGACCAATAACCTAAATACCCATGGGTAAAGAGGAGCGTCCCACGGATCCCTAGCTTTATGCTAGCCGGATCCTTTGTTGGAGGGATCCGTGGGATCTGGGGAACAGTAAGTTTTCTCCTCTATAAATAGTGAGCCATTTCTTCCTTTTTGCTCACCACTTTCACACATACTTTCTCCAAAGTATTGTACCTCTCTAACCACTGATCCTAAGAGATCTTTCTATGTAGTTTGTCTTTTGTTTTTGTGTGATTCTTTAGGTTCCTCTTAAAGGGGAGATCACCACTTCTTGAAGTCGAGCAAGCTCAAGTCCATGAGTTGACATGCTTCGTTATCATCAAGACAACTGAGGTTCTCTTGTTGATAGTTCTTTCTTCCTCCGTAGATGTTGTGTTGAAGGCATTAGTGAAGGATGCCGAAAGAGTCAAGACGAAAGCACTAGTGAAAGGTGCTTAACGTCCGTGTCAAAAGCATTAGTGAAGAATGCTAAAGGTGTCAAGACGAAGGCATTAGTGAAAGATGCCAAGCGTTGTGTCAAAGGCATTAGTGAAGGATGCCTAAGAATCAAATCAAGTGGCATTAGGGAAGAATGCCTAGGTCGTATAATCGATGAGGTGCATCGTTATACATATAAGTATTTGTTTATTTCCAAGGATGGTGATATCCTTGATAGTGTTGTAACAAGGAGTGGATCTCCTTGAGATTAGGTGTTGTGTTGTGTTGGGTAGTAGTTCCTCCTTAGTAATGGAACTAGGTGCTTAGCCTAGTACCTAATAAAGGGTAGGCGACGTTGTGATAGGTGTGGTTCACCTTGGAGTGAAAGAACTCGGTGGTAGGTTAGTACCGGAAAAAGAGTAGGCGACGTTGTGAAGGCTTCTTCGCCATAAGGATATTGGTGTCGTGTAGTGTTTACGAACTCTCGAGTAGGTGACTCGAGGAGTGGAGTAGGGCAAAGAAGGTGTCCTTGTAGCCGAACCACTATAAATAATCGTGTCGTGGTTATGTGCCTCTTACTCTCTATCTTTCATTACACGTTTATATATCTATCTATCAACGTCCAACATAAACAAACAAATAGATTGACATAAGTCGATCTAAATATTTTAAAATGAAGTTTTAATTGGTAAAACTATTCAACCCCCCCCCCTTCTAGTTTTCCACAAACTTGCAATGCAATATATCCTTTTGGGTTTACCCAATCCGATACTTCGTAGTGTTGATGCTCAGAAGACTGCTAAAGCAATGTGGGAGCACATTCATCTTCTAATGGAAGGCACTGAACTCAATCAAGAAGACATGGAATCCAAAATCTACTTAGCATATGAAAACTTCATGATTGAACCAGGGGATTCATAGTCATACTATCATAGGTTCTCAAACATCATCAATGACTTGGATAAACATAATATCATTATGCCAAGAATTGCAATCAACACAAAGTTCCTGAGCTGCCTTGGTCCTGATTGGCAGAAGTATGTTACATTCATCCGTCAAGCGAAGAATCTTCATCAAGCTACTTACGGATTGTTGTATGACTATTTGAAGCACCATCAAAAGGAAGTAGACAAAGACAGAATCATCCGTGGAGTCCCTGCTTCTCCTTCACTCCCGGATAATAAAACTCTTGCTTTGTACACTCAAGCATGTTATCCTCAATTTCCGAACTTTCCAACTGTCTTCACAAATCCTCCACAACCAACTGCTCAGATCACACCATATGATCCATCACAGCAACAATCACAAGACACTCAATTGGTTCCAAACAACAACAACAATGATCAAGCACTCTACAGTGAATCTAATGAGGATGCAAAAGCCTTCGATGCATTGAATCAAGGATTTGTAATGATTGCAAGAGCCTTCGGTCGATTTGCTAACAAATCCAACAATCGCATCCGTACCTCATCCAACACAAGAAATCAAGCTGTTGTTAACAATGGAAAAGTTGAGGTTCAGAATCGTTGAAATGGTCGTCAGATGAGTAGTGGTCAAGGGTTTAATGTTAATGGCAGGAATAACATGGGTGCTCCACAACAACGGGTTCAAGTGTTGATCAGGGAAATGCTCAGATTGGGGTTAATGGTCTCCGATGCTACAACTGCAATGAGAAGGTCATCTGGCTAATGCATGCCCAAAGCCGAGAACAAGAGGCAGCGCTTATCACAAAGAGGCTTTACTCTTGGCTCTCAAGGATGAAGCTGGTGGAACACTTACCAACAAGGAACAGAGCTTCATGGTTGATGCTGATTCTGATGATGACATGGAGGACTTGCAAGCTAATGCAGTTGTGATGTTAATGGCAAACATGCAAGAGCTCCACATGAGTGACATAGGCCCAGTGTATGACACTGATGGCTTGTCTCAGGTACCGGATCCAAGTATACTAATACATGATCTGATATCTTTGCCAACATCTGCATTCGACGAGGATCAGATTGTTCAACATGAGCCTACTACATCTCATTCTGACGATAATCAAATGGATCCCGTAGTTATATTTGACGATCAAGATGACCTTATGGTTAATATTGATAATCAAGTTGACTCCGTGGTCATATTTGAGGATCTAAATAATGATCATGTTGAAACTCACGTTGAACAAGATGAACCTTTGTCTAATCCAGATCTTGAGCTCATGACCAACTTAATTCAGACCACCCAATCTCAACTGGAAAAGTGCAATGACATCAATAAGAAACTACAAGATAAATTGCACTGTTGACTAAGGATAATGAATGCTATAAATTCCAACTCAACATTTTTGAAACTAAAGAGAAACGTGAACAAGGTTTTGAAGTCGCTTTTGTAAAATCATACCAAAATGAAAAATCTTTGCAAAAACAGATATGTGATCTAGTTGCATCCAAGAATGCATTGCTTTCTCAAATAGAACAACTAAAATTTGAACATAAACATCAACTTAATGCTCTCACTTTGGAAACTCAAAAAGCCAAGTCTGAGTTGTTAACTTGTCAAAAACAGTTTTGTGATTACAAAAAGCATTCGAGGAGACAAATAGATGAGTATCTTGATGAAATTGTCGATTTACAAAACAAAATCAAAGAGTTTTGAAATGTTGCTTAAAAACATGGTGAGTCAATCACAACAATTCAAAAGATTACTTTTAAACCAAATCCAAATGGATATGGACCAATTCTTGTTGATTACAAACCACGTTTTTCACATAGAGCATTCAAACCAAATCCTCAAGTTTACAGTGCAGAACATAAAATTGATGATTCCATTATGAGCGTTGTTGAATATAATCGTGCTGAGGAATTAGATGCAGAAGACAAGAGTCGGTTAAAATTGGAAAATGTTGTTTATAACAAACCATTTGACTATTCAAAAGCCATAACTTTCGTTACACAATAGGATAATTCTAACACACCTTGGGTTATCACACCTAATCCTGAGTCCTCCTCTAATGATGGTCCTATCTCCAATGTTGCACAAATTAATGGTCATTTACCTTCTTTTAGTGAAATAAAACCATTAGCCAAACGATGTCAAGTTCTCAAATATTTTGACACATTTACGTCTGACATCAAACTTTTGGAACGTGAAATTGAAGTTCATTCTGAAATAAAAGTTGAACATTTTCAATCGTCATATGCGCGAAATCAAAGAGATATTTTTCAAAAAAGACTTTTAACCCATGTCCGAAATTTAAAAATGTATGCAATCTATTGGGAACGGGATCTTCAGAAGGAGATTGGGCTTATGAAAACATTTTTCGAGAAAACAGAAACATCGATTTCAAATACTAAACGTAAATAGAAAATGTTAAGAAATCATGTTGATAGACTCTTGGAAGATGTTCTATGTGCTGATACCATCAATGTTGTGTTGTTACATACGGTTGCATATGCATTTGATTATATTGCTTTTGATTATATTGCTTTTGATTATGTTGACTCTGTTGCAAATGTTGCGAATACCAATAATGTGCCTCAAATCGAGTATTTGAAAGTTGAAGATGAGCGTTTGTTAAATGAGCTTTCGAATGCAAAATGTCGTCTTCAATGGTGTCAAAAAGATTGTCAAAATCGAGAACATGCTTTGCAAAACAAAATCAACCAGTTGCGTGCAAAATCTTTTGATCCAAAACTTGAGCAACTGGATGATGAAAACGTATCTTTAAAAAGTCAAATTTCTAAATATGAACAAGAAATTGCCAAAGTCAAAACTGAATATGGTGTCATATTTGATTTGCTCAAAAAGACTCGTGCTAAAGCATCACAAGAACTTGATAATCATCTTGCATACACTAAAGATGTCTTAAACGTTAGTGGAAACGTTCGCTCTGAAAATAAACAATTGTTGCACACTATTGTTGAGTTGAAAGAAAAGCTAGGAAAGTATAAACAAGATAAGATTAGTAACACAAATGTCCTTGCACCTGGAATGTTTAAAATTGACCCTAGAACGCCTAATGACAAACAACAAGATACTGATGTGCTTCCTTCCACTGATACAGAAATAGTTGCCTCTTTTCCCAACGTTAGCACTTCACAGCTTAAGAGCAAATACAGGAAGAATATGAAGTTGCAATGTAAGAGAAGAACAATAAAGACCTATGAAGTAGAAGAACACCTTAGGACTTTGAATAACACTCAAGTTGCACCTACTTTAGACATTGCGTTAGACAAAAGTAATAGAAAAAGAGATGTAACGAATGCTGAATCTTTAAGTACTATGAATGTTATGTTTGAAGCATCTTGTGTTGGTTGTCGTAAAAGCATGTTTTCTGGTTGTCATGATAAATGTGTTGCTAAATCTATCTTATCTCGTAAGCGGAATAATAGAAAACGGATTACCTCTAGGCCCACTACTGCTTCTAAGTCTGTGCTAGGTAAACCGCCCTCTAATGTTTCTGCTACGATCATTGATGTACCCATAGAACCCACTTCACCTCCTAGGAAGAAAATATCACCTAGTGCATTCACTAAGACCAAAGCTAAAACAAGTTGGATTTGGCATAGATGGTTACAAAATATACCCGGATTTAAATGGATTCCTAAAATCATTAACATGTGTGTTTCAACTGTAACTGTAACAGAAGCCTCTAACTCTTCGGGTTCCACCTCTACTTCTATTCCACCTGTGTCATCTGTGTGTAATGCAGGTGATACAGATCATCCTTTGGATTGTTGATAACGGATGTTCTCGGCACATGACAGGCAATCTCAAACTGTTATCAAACTTTGTTTCAAAGTTCATCGGTACTGTCAGGTTCGGGAATGATCACTTTGCAACTATCATGGGCTAAGGAGATTACATCAATGGGAACATCAAAATTAGCAGAGTTTATTATTTAGAAGGTCTCGGTCACAATCTCTTTTCAGTTGATCAATTTTGTGATGGTGATTTGGAAGTTGCTTTTAGGGAGAAAACTTGTTTCATTCGTGATCTACAAGGAAACGATCCCATGTCTGGAACTCGCACATCAAGCCTTTACACAATATCAATGCAAGACATGATTGCTTCATCTCCCATTTGTCTACTTTCTAAGGCAACATCAACAAAATCTTGGCTATGGCACCGTCGACTTTCACACTTGAACTTTCAAACCATAACCAATCTTGCACGATACAAACTAGTTGAAGGTCTTCTAAGATTTTGGTATTCTAAAGATCATCTATGCTCAGCTTGTGAACAAGGGAAAATCACTCGTGCTCATTTTCCTTCAAAGGTAGAACACAGCTCTCAGCATGTGCTTCATCTTCTTCACATGGACTTGTGTGGCCCGATGCGTGTGCAGACGATTAATGGCAAACGCTACATTCTAGTAATTGTTGATGACTACTCAAGATGGACTTGGGTTTATTTTCTTCGAAGTAAAGATCAAGCCCCATAGATGATTATCACTTTTCTTACGAAATATCAAGTTCAGCTCCGGAATACAGTCAGACAAATCAGAACAGACAGAGGAACTAAATTTATAAATCAAACCCTTCGAGAATACTATGAGAAAATGGGAATTGTTCATCAAACATAAATTGCTCGGACACCAGAACAAAATGGAGTTGTTGAAAGACGAAACCATACGTTAGTGGAAGCTGCAAGAACGTTGTTAATTAATGCAAAACTTCCAGATTACTTATGGGCAGAAGTCGTGTCAACTGCATGCTACACTCAGAACCATTCTATGATAACCAAGCGCCACAACAAAACACCTTATGAGCTTATCCATAACCGTAAACCGAATCTCAAACACTTTCATGTATTTGGTGCTCTCTGTTACCCGAATAATGATCGTGATGACTTTGGAAAGCTCAAGGCTAAAGCTGACATTGGAGTCTTCATTGGATACTGTGAAAAATTAAAGGGATACTGAATATGGAATCGTCGTACAAGGGAGATTATGGAAACAATTCACGCTAATTTTGATGAGCTTACAGAAATGGCTTCTGAGCAAGACAGCTTGGAACCCTGACATAACCGTCTAAACTTCCCCCAAACCCCATCATCAGCTGAACCAAGCTTACAGCTTACTCGTCGTCAAATGGAACAGCTATTTGCTCATCTGTTTAGTGATGATATTGATCAACGTGCTCCAGATGTATCAAATGTTTCCGCTGCTCAACCTGATAATAATCCAATCCTTGATACACCTTAAACAACAACAACTGTTGCTGACGTACCTCCAATTGATTCTACAACAACAGCCGAACAAACTGCATCCATTAACGCTGAACCAGCTGATGATCTTCTGAATCATGATGTACCTACACCCGCAGATTATGATCCAAATGCGTTCTTTAACCCTTTCGCTAATGAAACTGCAACTTCAGATGTTGCGGAATCATCTACAAGCCATTTGAATCCACCTAATCTGCATAATGTATATCAACATCAACCCTCCACACATCGTTGGACTAAAGGCCATCCTCTTGTGAACATTATTGGAAACCCGAATCAACCAGTCGTAACTAGACAACGCCTTCAAACTGACGGTGAACATTGCATTTATGCATTTACCGTTTGTCAATCTGAACCCAAAAACATTAATGAAGCAATGACTTATGACAACTGAATTGAATCCATGCAAGAAGAACTAAATCAGTTTAAACTTCTTGAAGTATGGGAATTGGTTGAAAAACCAACAGGGGTCTATGTTATTGGTCTGAAATGGATTTAGAAAAACAAGTTAGATGCTGAGGGTACGGTTATCAGAAATAAGTCACGTCTGGTGGCTAAGGGTTATAGACAAGAAGAGGGGATTGAATTCGAGGAATCATTCGCACCAGTTGCTAGACTTGAGGCTGTACGGATTTTTCTAGCATTCGCGGCTCACATGAACATCACGGTGTATCAGATGGATGTCAAAACTGCTTTTCTGAATGGTAAACTGAAGGAAACGGTATATGTTAGTCAGCCAGAAGGATTTGTTGATCCAGATTTCCCCAATCACGTCTACAAACTGAACAAGGCTCTTTACGGTCTCAAACAAGCCCCTCGGGCGTGGTATGATGAGTTATCATCCTTTCTTCTATCCTATAATTTTGTCAAAGGATTGGTCGACCCAACACTGTTTATACAATATCACGGGGCACACATTTTAATCGTTCAAATTTATGTGGATGACATCATTTTTTAGTCAACCCATAAAAAGTACTCAAACGCTTTTTCAAAACTTATGAAAACACATTTTGAAATGTCAATGATGGGCGAACTTACATTCTTCTTAGGACTTCAAGTTCATCAATCACCCCGTGGTATTTTCCTAAGTCAGTCCAAATATGCTCTTGAAATTTTAAACAAACATGGAATGCAAAGCTGTGATACCTATGCCACACCAATGGCACATACCAACAAATTAGACACTGATTTGCATGGGAAATTGGTTGATCCTACCAAATACCGAAGTAGTATTGGGTCTCTCATGTATCTAACAGCCAGTAGACCTGACATTGTATTTTCTGTATATCTTTGCTCCCGTTATCAGTAGCGACCAACTGAGAAACACCTCTCTGAGGCTAAAAGAATCCTCCGATACATAAAGGGAACCATTAATTTGGGAATCTGGTATCCAAAGGATTATGGTTTTGAACTAATAGCTTTTTTAGACGCTGATCATGCAGAATGCTTAGACTCTCAGAAAAGTACTTCAGGTGGTTTGCAATTCCTTGGTGATAAATTGGTGTCATGGCAATCGAAAAAGCAAGATTGTACATCGATGTCCTCAACAGAAGCAGAATATGTAGCCATTTCGGCGTGTTGTGCTCAAGTCATTTGGATGAGAACACAAATCAAAGATTATGGTTACGTATTTGACAGAATCCCGGTGTACTGTGACAATCAAAGTGCTATTGTGATCTCGTGCAACACCGTTCAACATTCGAAGTCCAAGCACATCGATCTTCGATATCATTTCATCAAAGAGCATGAGGAAAAGGGTACCGTTGAATTATATTTTGTAGGTACTGAACATCAACTGGCGGATGTTCTCACCAAAGCCTTGGCTCCTGCTATGTTTACTAATTTGATCCACTGGATTGGCATGAGGTGTTTGACTCCAGAGGAACTGGACAAACTTTTAACACAATCTTAAAACCAGTCAAACACCAAAACCTCTTTTGTAAATAAATTTTTCAAAAACAAAAATAAAAAATATAAAATCTGATAAATTTCAAAAATATTCTTCTATCTTAATTCTCTCAGACATTGCAAGTACAAATCTTCCGTCAACACTTTGTTCTTTCAAAGTTTTCATTATTTTCTCGAACAAGTGTTGAGGGGGAGAATGTAAATATTTTTCAGTTTCATAAAACCTTGTACTTGCATGTTACCTTAATTGGTTGTATGTTTGAAAATGGTGGTTATGTTTCTTGTTCAACACTCTCCTCCTCAAATTTGGAAAATTTCATCACTTCTAAAGTCGAGGGAGAGTGTCGTCAAGTTTCTTTTCAAACAATGTTGTGTTGCTAAACCAAAGTGGAAGTTATAGGTATTGGTTGAAAATGGTTGAGGTGGAGGGGCTATTCTTGTCAAAAGTGAAAACTAATTTTTTACAAAACTCCCCACCAAACAATTTTTCACATTTATTACACTTATTAATTTTCTCAACCAACCTAATCCACGCCTAACATTCAAAGTAAAAATCCGCGCTACAAAACTTGAATTTGTAAGTTGTTATAGCTTTGTTTTGTGATTTCAAACAATGGTTTTTAACACCTTTCAAAACCAACGGTTAGATTTCGAGTTATGTTTGATTCTGTGTTCATATGCATACACGTATAAACATGATATTGGAAAATGATGTTTTTCTGTGAAATGGGTAGTGTTAAATGGTTTTAGTATCAATCCTAAACCTGTTTCAAACAACAAATCCAACCCAGAATTGTTTTCAATCATTTTTCAAAACTAGGGTTTATGCGTGGATTTGGGTATTTTCATTAGTGAATGTTTGAGGTTAGTTGGATGCTTAGGAGATGTTTGTTACATGCTTAAAAATTAAGATTTAGGGTTTAAGTATGCGTAAAATTGGGCACTCTTGATTCTAAGTGTATTTGATGTTAAAACCTGTTGGAAACAACTCAGTTAGCATCTAAGATATCCCAGAAAATGTTTGGTTGATTTCCCATGGTTGAATCACTTACACGTAGATTTTGAATTTTAGGGTTTAAGCTTACGCCTAAACTATCTTACGTGTAACTGGATTTAACATGCATGTCATGTTTATGATATTGAAAATAATTGAAAACTTGTTAAAATGAGTGTTATGATTGATCTATTTCAGGCTTCTACGTGTACCAGTTTCAGAATCAAGGTTAATTGGACTCTACGCTTAAGGATCACCTTATGCGTAGATGTTACGCATAAGAGCAATCTTACGCGTAACTCTTACGCATAAGGGTCTACAATGGACTACGCGTATCCTGTGAAGGATATGCGTAAACTTTGACTTCTACGCCTAAGGGTTACTCTTACGAGTAAACCTTACGCGTAAGTCCTTAACCTAAGCCTACGCGTAAGCCTTATGCTAAGAGTTCACTCCTACGCGTAAGCCTTCCTTACGCGTAAGGGTGACTCCTACGCATAAGCTTATTCCTACGCTTATGGTTACCCTGTTTACGCATAAGCTTACCTGTTGACGCCTAAGCCAAAATTGCAACTTAAATTTTGAAATGTTAAGTGTACAAACTTGTAATAAGTTACTCATAGTGTCACAAAACCAAAATGTCACTAATAAGCTACAAAAGTTAAAACATTGTGTGATTAAGTAAACTTTGGACTTTAACATTCAAAATTAACATACTCACGTAACTTATCACGTCAACTTTAGACTATTGGACAATATCTGACTTTGAACTCGTAACATTCATAAACATAATAACTTCAATAATTGGACAATAAAATCAACTTTTGACTAACATAATGTCTTTCGATATGTTGGTACTTTTGTCTCAATCCCTTTCAGATCACGAAATGGACGTCATCATGGAAAATGTCAACGCACCAAACGAACTCATAATGGAAGATATCTTCCCAACTAGTTTCAACAAAACAATCGGAAAGAACAATCTCAGGGTCGATTTTGAGAACTTCACCTGCTCAAAATCATCATGCAGAGTTGTTGTGGACATCCTTAAAGTTCATCCCTACAGTAACATGCTTACCAACTCAGCAACTGTTCCTGAAATCTACATCCATCAATTCTGGGAGACAATGGAAAAGGTTGATGGACAAGATGATGTAAAGGTAACTCTCAACGACAAAGAAGTTACTATCACAGTTGCAGATCTTCAGACTATTCTTCTTCTGCCTGCTATTCAACCTGTTGACTATGTACCAACTCCAAATGAAGAGGCCATAATGCAATTTATGGTCGACATTGGCTATGATGAAGCTGCTGGAGTCATCACCAAACATTCCACTGTCGATCTGAAGAACATTCCACAACCTTGGAGGACGTTGTACATTATGATCGCTAAGTCTGTGTCTGGAAGAGACAGCGGTCATGAGCATCCAAAACTCATGCACCTGCAAACTTTCTGGGGAATGGTCAACAAACTGCACATTGACTATGCAAGCCTGATCTGGGAAGACATGATGTCTCATCTCAAGAAGCCTGGGTCAAAGATTCGCTTTATCAGATATATACGAAGCTGTTGATTCAGAATATTCTCGGGCAGAATCGGGACATCCCCATGAGAATAAGTCTTCCGTCGTATCTACGATATCAAGAAGCAGTGAGTGCAGGTAAAGTAGGTTTTATGGATGAAAAGACTTCAGATGTTCCTGCCAAGAAGACAAGAAGGTCAGGAAGCACTGCTAGTACTGGAAGCACTAGGAGTGCTCACAAGTATCCCAAAAGGAACCCTTCTCGCAAGAAGAGAGTTCCAACAGCTACCGATGAAACAACCTCATTGAGGTCAGAAGACAAACCACCGAGTCCCAAATCAGACAAAGGGAAAACTCCAGTGGCTGAAGAAGAAGAAGAAAGTTCAGACGAAGAAATTGAACTAAAGGATGAACAACAACAACTCCACAAAACTCTTAAGCAACTGAGGTTAGAGCATGTTGCAAAGGAATTCAACCTTCAGCAAACCAGAGGCCCTTGAGGTTCCAGCAGTAGAGCTCTCATTACACCAGTTCTTGATGCGGTTAATCAACCCGATAAGGGAACTGGTGCCACCGCTAAGGAATCTACAGAGCAGCAGCAGCAAGAGTATGAGGTTCCATTCGATTTTGAGGAAGAGGAAAAAGAAAAGACTGAGAAGATAACTGATGAAGATGTGGAGAAAGCCGCTAAGGAAAAGGCTGAGGAAGAGGCAAGAGCTCAAGAGGAAGCTGATAACTATCTTCAAGATAACCCTGAACACAACCCGGAAAAATCTTCAGAGCCACCTCAAGACCCAAAGTCACCTCAAGAACCATCTACAACTGAGTCATCCTCTCATTCATCACCACCACCATCTAAAGAAACAACCACCCGATCATCATTCAGGTCAATCAAGAAACCCACTGACACATGGGCATCTCGTTCCAAAACCAAGATTCAAAAGGCCGTCAAGCAAGCAAGAAGACGAAACGCTATTGACAAAAAGTTGAATCAGCTTGCTGACAGGGTCAACTTACTTGGCAATGAGATGAAAAATTTCATGGATGAAAGAGAGCAGATCAAGCAATTCCACAACAGAGACATAAAAGGAGAAATGGACAAGCAGATTGTTGACTACACTCATCATTTCCTTCTCCAAATTGTCCCTGGTGTTACAAAAGAAATGTTTGCAAAACAACTTTACCCATATCTGAAGTCAATGGTCAGGCAAACAATCATAACAACACCGGTGGTTATGCAAACCCGACCAATTCAGCCACCAAATGTCACTGAGGCCGACTTGATTTCACAACTGATAATGCAGATGTCTCCTCGATCTTCATATTTCACATCTGATGAGTCAAAACTCTTTGAGGCATTACTTGCATATCAACTTAAGACAACTTACAAGGAAGCTGCTGGTCAGGAAAAGCGACCAAGAGACGATGATGATGCGGTCAAAGATCCAAAGGGTAAACGTCAGAAGAAAACAGGTGAGTCCACATCTAAGCCTCCACCACCACCAAAGACCACCTCCACTTCCCAAGCATCTCAGAAGACTTCTACATATGATAAACCTCGGGAGTCTGAGTCACCACCACCATTGGAAAAAAAAATGGTGATCACTTTGAATACACCGGTGGTGATGAAAAAGAAATTCCTGAGCCCCAACAACAGCCCACATCTACAACATCAACTAAGCAGCAACCAGGACCATCATCCAAACCAAAGAAGAAGAGATCCAGCTCTGTCGTCTCCAGGTTAGATAAAGATGAAACAGAAGAATATGAATGGTTCAGCAAGCTTGTTGATGCTACTCCTCGATTACCGGAAGGCCAAGAACCGGTAGATGGTCGAACTATGGAGCATGTTAAACTTATCCAAGATCAGTTCAAGGTTAAAAGAATGAAGAAAGGGGAGCTACGCCGGATCAAGAATGATGCGTTTCAACTACTAAAAGATAGCTCCGACAGTGCCATTGAAGTCAAATACCATCTCGACAACATCGCACGATCTATGTCGAACAAAATTGATTGGCTCAACCCCACAAAACCATTGCTACACTTTCCTGACATCAACCAACTATCTCAGTACACCATTCTGAGGAAACCAAAGTTTGGAGTTGTTTGCCGCAGTGAACTTCACCACAACTGTTTCATGGCATACAACGAGGTTCACAAGTTTTGTGATCACACTTTGAAGTTGGTTCGTGATGGGCTAGCATATCGGTTGAAGGACATACAGCAAGGAATTGGGTCAAAGAAGCGGTGGAATTCTAAGGAAAGGAGGGATGCTAGGAAGATAATCACGAGGATTGATGAAAGGCTATTTCATCGGGATCAGATGCGGAGGCTAGAGAGCTTTGTGGGTGGAAGAGAGAGTTTCCCTCTTACGGGTTATCAACGTCAAGAGAGAACTCCCGGTCTTATTGAAAGATTGACTGGTACTCTTTAAATTATTTCATTGATTGACATTTGGATAATATGATTTGTATATTAACAATGGCTTGTGCACACATAACAGTGTACAACCCGAACTTGTAATGAAAGGACCATGTGGTACGCATCAGTGCCACAATCCTATAAAAGGAGCGAAAGCTTCTTACTTTTGAGTAAAACTTATCAAAACTTTCATTTTTCAAAGTTTTGCTAAAAAAAATAAGTACTTCCCCTTATATTTTTCAAAATCTCAAAAGTTAATATTACTTGTTGAGGGGGAGTATTTGCTAAAAATCTTTGTTCACAAAATGTTCTTCGTGGAAATCTCCCCACAAAACTCGAAATGGTCATATTCGATATCAAAAATTTCATCAAAAATAACATATATATGCCATTTTTTAGGGGGAGAAAATTTGTGTGATACAAATATGTTGTAAATATGATGGAATCTTCGTGTGCTAAGACTTAACCCATAAATTGACGAGATCTGAACTGTCATACATCAAAAAGATTTGTCTTCCAAGACTTATCCGAGTAGATTGTACATCTTCGAGAAACTCTTGATAGACATGAACTTTGGCGGGTTTGAAAACCTTTTCAAGGTTTGTCCACATGATAAGGTTTTAAAAGGTACCATTTTGAGGGGTCGTTTAAGTCCTTATTTGATCACTTTTGTATCCGTTATTGCTTAATATCGTTCCTTTTCACTTTTTAGGTCTCGTGAAGGCAAAATGCTGGAATGACACTTATTTGGACAGAAAGGCGCGAATATATGAAGAAAATGGCCAAAGTCGAAATCAGACACTCACAGTCGCTGAATGTAGAAGGCGACGGCGTCAGGTTCTATTTGCGACGCCGTCGGAGAATTATTGTGACGGGTCAGAACGCAAAACTCGTGTTTTCAAGAGACGGCGTCTAGTTGTGAAAGAGTAGGCTGTCGCTACTCAGACGGCCTAGATGCGATCCAGACGACGTCAGAAGCTGAAGAGGACGGCGTCACGGACATAAGGTGACGCCGTCGCAAGGTTAACGTGGCCAAGACGAAACCCTAATGGCGGCGACACGACGGCGTCACTAAACATAAGGTGACGCCGTCGCAACTGTAATCTTATATATAGAATCCGAATTTTTCAGTCTTTGAGTGGAGAGTCTTTGGAGTAAAAACCTAAAACCGAACCTAAGGTGTCTTGTACAGTATTTTAGGGTTTTTAACCCTATCTTACACCAAGATAAGTCTTTGCTTCATTAATTCAATTATGTCTTTGATTATTTGTGTGTATGCTTGCATGTTCTCCATGTCCGGCTAATTTATTTGTGTGTTTGCTTAGGAAGTATGAAACTTAATTATTGAATATTGATTGGTTGTTTCTTATCTTAGTTGATTAATGATCTAGTAATGCGATAGGTCATTCGTTGTGTACTTAATGCTTGATTCATCTTTGTGAACCTTAGAGTATGATTACCTGAGTGATTGTAGGCTAAAACATCCGAAGAGTGCCTTAGAGTAGGAGTCTATAATCTCTACGTGGATTTGTAGACAAGACCCTTTGGTAATTTCAAAGAGTTAGGGAGAAACGCATACCCTACAACTTTAGAAACACAACGCAACTAGGAATAAGACGTGACACTCAACCATCAATAGGAGATAATTAAGGAGTAATACAAACTAAGTAAACACATCTTTAAACTATCATACGAGCACACATTAATTAGACATAGACTCCCACAACCTTAGTTTAGATAATTAGATAATAGTAGAGTAATCGGTAGAAATACCAACCCCCCAAATCCAATACCCGAGATTCGTACTTTTCCATTTTCATAAAATATAAAAAGATAAAAAATAATCTTCCTCAACCTTAACCTTAGCGTAGTAACTCCCTACTAGCATTCCTATTCCCCTAGAGAACGATATCAATACCCGTGGCTTACCCTAATTACTACACTACAACGATTAGGTTCACTGCCTAGGGTGTTATAAAACTTGCTCGAAGAAAAGGAAGTTTCCTTGACCCCGAACGACGCGTGTAGCGTTATCACCACACCTTCAAGGTAGTTATTAGAGCCAGTTGTCACCTAAAAGCTGACAATGCAACTCTTTAACTATGCAACATAACCGTGTCTCGCGGGGAATTGCATATCTTGAGTCGATCAATTCAAAAGTGCGAGCTTTACCCTCACTGTGAAGATTTCTGTCAAAACACTTGAGCACATGTGGAGGGGGAGTATTTCTGAAAATACAAAACTCTCGAAGTGTTACAAAATGTTTTCACTCATAAACACTTTGAGAGATTTTCGAGAAAATGGTTTTATGGCAACGTAGGATAGTCATGGAGTTATAAGGTGACTAAGGTTAGGAATAACCGTCCTATGATCCGCCAGAGCCGGAGGGATCTACCCAAGGACACTACAAATAGTTAGAATTTAGAAGTCCTTAGGTATGATTATAAAAAGGAGAAAATGAGAATCGGAGAAAGAAGGAGTTGAAGAATTAAAAAGAAAAGTAAAGAAAAGGGTGAAAAGAAATACCTCCAAATTATTCAACTTAGGGCAGACACCGGGTTCAATACATATGCTACTAGTTGTCACTAGATGACACCGGTATTGAAGATTAAAGTCGTCATGGACCCAGTGACGCATGCACTAAACCTTCTTAGCCACTCAAGTTTCTCTCAACAGAAGCTTGTTTCATTCTCACAGGAAACCCTACGTAAACTATCAGCTTTCTCTTAGAGATTACTGGTATTGAAGAAGGAGACCCTCTCCCTAGTCTCCGCTCAGGAAAACCAAAGCGCACTATTGAGTCTAGAGCCACGAGATTCAGCAAAATATCTCGTTGGAACACTTGACATTTCATCACTTGTCGTTCAACATTAAGGACGCAAGTGATACATTATCGGGTCCTTCACAGATCTTATCAATCTGTTGAGAACATTTATGAGGGGTTCACATTTGTGATCCTCAGTGATTGAATGGAAACTCCTGCCAGGGTCAACATCAAACAGCCCTGACAGCATGTCGCTTTGGTAACTCCTTGTGGATTATGCTTAGTGTTGTCTCAAACGGTCTACAGTCGTGGAGTGATGCTTCGGTGTACCTCAGCAACTCACCTAAACTGTAGGTGTACTTCGGTACATCGTGTTATCCTACTTGAGGGACTCCAGTTCAGGAATAGCCTTTTCTAGAATTAGAGATGTGTTTTCACACTATGCTGTTAACACGCTCGAAGTTCGAAGTTATAAGTGCTGGAAATCCCGCTAAGGAGATTCCTTTCAAGAATCGAGTCCTGAAGATGTGGGTCATTACTTGAACTCGTTCAATGTAATGCCAACTGTCCCTTATGGGACTCGGACGGTTGATTCGCCCGACCAAGGTGAATGAAATCAAGACATTCATCAGAAGAACAATCGTAGTGGTCAATTCTCTAAGAAACGACCACAGTGGTCGATTGGTGTTTATCACTAACCCATTCTTATGTTTTCTTCTTATGGATGCTCCTGGGAGATGATCGTGCTGATTCTCCACATGCTCATACCAACAACAACACAAATTGAAGTTCTCTCGAAAGGCAACGCTAAAGTTAGAATGATTCTTCTTCTTAACCAAAGAATCCACAAAGTTTAAAGACTAAGAGAACTACATCAAAACGGAAATCCAACGTCAAAGAGCGTGTGAGCATGTTGGAGAAAGACGTGGAGACACCTGAGTAACGAAGCGGACCTGATGCAGACAACAACAACATATCATCACCATATCCACACCAGAACAAAGAACAAAGATTACTAAGACGTCAAAACTGAAAACTTCTAAAGAAACAAGATCCTCACACTGGGAAGATTGTTGGAATCAAGGCACTTCTTCTCACAAGAAAGAGGAATATCAGAAGACGTCAAGGCAACTATTACATCAACACTAACAACTTTTCCAAGATTGCTGGAGTCATCATTTAACTACTAACACTTAGGGGGAGATTGTTGGAATCACTCCTAACTTGTATTTCAAGTGTTAGTAATTAGTATGTAATAGGTTGCTTAAACTAGGCTTTTATGTTAGTTATTAATGGCAAGGCTTATGTAGAAAGCCCATAAGCCTTGGCCCAAGCCCAATAATGAAGGAAGGGACTAGACATGTTGCCCTAGCTCTCTTCCCCTATAAATACCTTTGTAAGCCTTCACTTGAAGGTTGGTTGTTCATTTCATACATTAATCCTATGCCTAAAGTTTATTATTCATACGTGTGTTTGTGTGTGTGTTCAACCGATCTTTCTTACTTGTATTTCTCACATATTGATCCTTGTGTTAACTTATGATGACCTAACAAATGAGCTTCTCACATGCACTAAGACGGGATTTAGTCACCATAATTTGGAAACGAGTTTCCTCCTCCAAATCGTGCTTTTGCACATGCTTTAACCCACGAACACTTTCCACAACCACAAGGTTACTACATAACCTTTCAAGCTCTTCGATCACCTATCCCCTATCTTTAAGAGTAGCAGTCACCTCCTTGCAAAGCCCTTTTAACTTCTTCTTCTCAAGCTTAATGTCGTTATTTACTTCCCTCCCAATTAACACGAGCATTTGATCTTTCATCATTGTATATTTCGCAGCATTTGCTATCTTTTCAAGACGGGCCATTAATGAGACTGAAACTGATTTACTACATTTTTTTAAAAGTTTGTTAGGAATGAGAGTGCTTGTGTTAGGGTAGGCTTAAGTACAAAAGATATGTAATTTGGAAGGGTTACAGGGTATTTGGAAGAGTGAATAGTTGAATTTTGTCAACTAAATGTTAGAGCATACGATGTGGTGGTAGAGCACCTCTCATCGTTCCTACGTGGCAAACAAACGGCGCTCGCAATTGCTTCGCCACCACACCATGTGGCCTCGCCGTTCCATCTCGCTAAGCTTCTCATCGTTGCAGTGAAGCACAAAGGGACAAATTTACTTTTCAGTTTTAACCGTTGTTTTTTCTTTTATTTTACGATTTATAATAAGTTTTGTGTGTGTATAAATTGGGTGTGTAAGTGTGTGTGTTTGATGAGAAGAAGATGAAGAGTAGTTTTTGGGGCGGGTAAATTAGTGTAAATAGTAGTGTAAATATTAAGTTATATATCCTAAAATTATGGTAGAATTTTGGGCCATTGTTGGACTTAATTGAATTTTTTTTGGGTATTGGTTTGACTATACTTGGGCTTGACACGTGTTATCCGAATATTTGAGCATTTGGACTTTGAGCTTGCATATATAATTTTTTGGTTGATTATTATTTCTTTTTCCGTATATATATTTTATTCTATTTTTTGTATTATTTGTTTGTTTTGTATTGTAATTTTATTTTAATGAATGAATTTTAGTTTATTTGGAAAAATAAAAATAAAATAAAAATGAGGGTGGGTGGGGCCCAAATGAAAAGGTTTGTTTTGTGTTATGATAGAGTGGGTGTTTTGTTATGGTGGTGTTAAGATGATGTGGCATCGATAGGGCCCAAATGAAGAACATAGGTCCTTCACTACAATTTATTCTCCGACTAGTGAAAAGATTAAGAGTTTTGCAAATTTCGTCCTTTAGCATAAGTCTTCATTGGGAGTACAAGATGGAAGGTAGGATTAAGGTGGGTGGGAAAGATAAAAAGACCAAAAGGCCTCATGTGGATGGCACGTGATGGCACTTAGCGGGAAAAAATAATGGGTGTTAGTTATAATGGCCAGCTTGTAACAAAAAGTCCAATTTAAGGATATTTGCTAAAGAATTTTTTCGGGAATGGTCAGTGTGCAAAAACATGAGACTTTAGGGAAATTTCTGGTTTACCCTTTTAATTAAGAGATAATTCCACAAATGCCTTACAAGTACACATTTTCTTACCCCATGTGTCTCTTTTTTTAATTTCTTTAAATGCCCTAAGGCGAGTCTCGCCTAGGGTGAGGTTGGGTAACTACTCTAAAATAGTGACATGTGTCGCTACTTTTGTATGACACAAGTACATGTCAAGTACATGTGTGTAAGGTACTAGTTTAGCTAATTTCTTGAGCGATTGGGGTCTATTGTACCTTAAGCGACTTGTATTTTGTCTTTTTGAAAGAAAAAAATCAAACTTCATAAATACCCTCTTCTATTTAAAAGTAAGGTCCTTGTGGTTTGTGGAATATCATGAATTTAGTCCCTAATTTTTAATTATTTATTTATCTATTAATACGTTAGTAAGGTCCGCTTTTATACGTCTTCTTAAGTTTTCGTCCGTTTTTATACGTTTTAATCGTTTTTGACCATTTTTATACGTTTTCGTCCATTTTTATATCTTTAGTCCGTTTTTATACGTTTATTGCATTTTCTAACCATTTTCATCTATTTTTATACGTTTTCATCCATTTTTATACGTTTTTGTCCGTTTTATATGTTTTTATTTATTTTTATACGTTTTCGCCCGTTTTCTTACGTTTTGATCCATTTTTATCAGTTTTCATTCGTTTTTATACGCTTTCGTCTGTTTTTCTTACTTTTTCATACGTTTTTATCTGTCTTTATTCGTTTTCATCCATTTTTATACGTTTTCGTCCATTTCTATACGATTTCATCCATTTTTATACGTTTTCATACGTATTTATCCGTTTTTATACGTGTTCGTCTGTTTTTATATGTTTTCGTTCGTTTTTATATGTTAACATACGTTTCATCCGTTTTTACATGTTTTCATTAGTTTTTTATACGTTTTCATTCGTTTTTATACGTTTTCATCCATCTTTATACGTTTTTGTCTGTTTTTATAAGTTTTGGTCCGTTTTTATACGATTTTATCTGTTTTTATTCGTTTTAGACCATTTTATACGTTTTTGTCCATTTTTATACATTTTCATCAGTTTTTATACGCTTTCGTCCATTTTCTTACATTTTTATCCGTGTTTATCTTTTTTTATACGTTTTTGTTTTCTTACATTTTCATCTATTTTTATATGTTTATGTCCCTTTTTATACGTTTTTCATACGTATAAAACGGATAAAAATGTATTAAAACGTATAAAATCGGAAAAACCGAAAAAGAACGGATGAAAAAGGATTAAAATGTATGAAAACGTAAGAGAACGGACGAAAGCGTATAAAAATGGATGAAAATGTATAGAAACTGACAAAAACATATAAAAATAGATAAAAACGTATGAGAACGTAAGAAAACGTATAAAAACTAATAAAATGGATAAAAACTTATGAAAACGTATAAAAGCGGATGAAAACGTATGCAAACGGATGAAAACATACGAGAACGTATAAAAATGGTTAAAAACCTATGAAAACTGATGGATCTAGACACACTCCTTGTGTCAATGATATTTTGTATGATATTATTAAGCACGCGGAATTTACTTAGTAATACTTAGAAGATGGATTATATGTTGTATTGTATGTAAACACAGATTAAACACAAAACTTAAGCTCCAATATTATTGATGAATAATACGAGTGATCTTAGATTATCACTAGGGCTACACCTTGAAGCCTTTGTGAGTAATACGTAGGTAATTAGATAAGTACCTAAGACAATGACCTAGGACCTCCTTTTATACAACAAGGAGTCCTTTACAAGATAAGTATAAAGCTAACATTATAGAATATACACAAGATCTATTCTATACTTATCTAGACGCGTTATCCTAATCATAAACTAATAGCAGTGGTAATAATGTACTGGCAGTGGGAATACGTTTCCACTGCTAGTGTTAATCTGAGCAGTGTAAACCACAACTATCCGTGGTAACGGATTATTCCCAACAATCCTCCCCTAAACTTATGATTTCTCTGCAAATCAAAAAGTTTCTTCAGTCTTCATTATCTTCAAGGATTTGGGAATTCAACCAAACACTTCACTTCTTTCTTAACTTCTGAATAGCTCTTGAACATTGATCTTGAAGCCTATGTAACAATGCTCTGACCTTCTCATTGTCTTCATGAACTCTTATTGTTGTACATAACATCACAGTGAGAGCTCCAGCTCTGAGTGGATATTCCTTCTCAGCAAGCATAAAAGCATCTTCTCCATTTGCTGTAGAGACATGATGAACTTCACATGAATCATAGTAAAACCATTTAGTACCAGAACATGTGCATGAGAATTTCCAGAAATCATCATCAACATTTGGTTCATAGAGCCTTCTAAGATTAATCCATAACTGCATCTCCTTTGTATCTTTGAGATCTTGAGCATTAAATCTTTCTTGAACTAACCTCCATAGTGTATCAAGGTCATCTCTGTCAAAAGCTTTTATAAGATCTTCAAATTGAATTAATGATGAAGTTTCACCACCTAGCCTTGTAATCTTCCATGTTGGAGCAAAATTGCTAGCAGTGTAAACCTCCCAATCAATGATAGGATGTCGAACTTGCAGTGGTTCTGGATAAAAATCTTCTTCTTCAATCATAATCATTCCAGTCAGTTGTTCTTCAGTGAATTTCTCAGTAGGAATTTCTTGTTCTTCAGCAACCTTAGTCTTCTTAACAATTTGAGAATCACTTTCTTTGGCCTTTCTCTTCAATCCAGGAAATCTTCTTGCTTCTTCTTCAGAGCCCATTGCAATAAAATCTTGATCATGTTTTTGAACTCTGTAGTAAGCTCTTTCAATTTGATCATCATACATTCCTTTGAATTGATGCTTCTTCCAACCACCAACATGACAACAATAAGTCTTCATATATGAAAGAATGTGTGCCTTGGTTGGTTGTCTTGGTTTCTTTTGACCCTTTTTGATTGAGTTGATCACATCTTCAAGTGCTTGATTGTTCTTCATTTGAATGAAATCCTTCAACTGAGCAGTTCTTTGTTCTTCAGTTAAGGATGCATCAGCTACTAGGTCAATTGCCTTTTTCTTGATTATTTGATTATTAGTAATCAAGAACTCAATATCTTCTTCAGTAGGAACATAGCTAAACAATGGAATCTTTTCTCTAAGAATTGTTGGTTGAATATTGAGCAGTGGATCTTCTTCCATTCTATCCAATCTTTTAGCTTCCATAAAGCTTGCAACTTCCAATTCTTCAAGCTTTTTCTTTTCAGCCATTTGTTCTTCAGAGATCTTTTCAGCAATTTCTCTATCAAGAACAATCTGTGCTTGTCTTTTCTTTGAAATCTTTCTTCCAATTTGCTCTACATTTTCTATAACTGCTTTACCTTTGTCATCCTTCAGTTTATCAAATTCTTCACTTGCAGTTGCAATAATTGGCTCTGCAGTGGAAATAGAATCAGTAGCAAAATCAGTTGCAGTACAGAAAATGTCTTCAAGTTGCTCTCCATGAGTATCAGCTTCTTTTGCTCCTTTACTTGTATCTCCTTCATCTTAAAAAACAATTTTCCTCCCCTCAGTATCAGAACCTGTTTTCCTCCCCTGTTTGGGAGAAATTCCCAAATCATGATCAGCTGAATCACCATCAGTAGGTGAGGATGAAGATGAAATCACCAACTTTGCAGTCTTCTTGTGCCTTTTCAACCCCTGCAACTCCTCCTTTAAGGTCTGAATCTCTTCCTTTAAATGTTTAACATCCTTGGCATGCAGCTTCTTGACATTTGCCAAATCTTTCTGTAGAGATTCAACCTGCTTGGCTAACTTTGTACACAAACCCATCAATTCTAATTGTTTCCCACTGCCCTCATCACTTCCAACTGTGTTACCTATTGGGAGAGGTGAATCATGGGGCAAAGGTTCAGAGTCCTCCCTAGTTGGACTAGGTGGAAGTCTAGAACCACCACTGCTTGTTCCTAGACCAAAAGGTTCAGAAACTTGATGTGTTGTCATGAGAGGAGTTGACTGTTTAGACCTTCTCTCATAGGTGTTTGAAACTGGTGGAATATAATCAATGTTTGGAACATTAATTATAGGTGTGTGTTGTTCAGGTGTAATCTTAGCAAGCATTTGGGGAAGTAGAGGTGTAAAAATCATATTGCCATCTTTGTTTAAATTTTGAAAAACTTTAGGCTTTAGGCAACTGATTTGATAAACATTAGTATGGAGTTGCAGTTGAAACTCATTTAGCACGGCTTGCACAAACCTTGGATACATTAAAAAAAATTACTCTGTACATTGCCTTTCATACTTGTAAAAATATAATTTGACCAGTTAAAAATCTTATCAGTGACTAGACAAACCAAAGAGTAAGCCATGGTTGAACTAAATTGCTCATAAGATGTTTTCTTTGGACTTAGACAATGCAACAGAGTATGAATCAAAAATATCCATTGGGGACAAAAACCACTCTTTTTGAAAGTAGACTTTTTGTCAGTGGTTTCATACCCCATGGATGATAAAGTATCATGAATTTCGGGCATAGGTAATGTGATGAGACCATTGAGATCACCCAATTGGAGTACTCTCCTTAAAGATGCCTCAATAACATCAATAGTTACCCCATCCACAGTGGCTCTTAGAGCATCCACTGTTTCATGTGTATCTCTAATCTCAAGTGTTATGGACTTAGCAGAAGTCCAAAACTGTTTGATTTGAGAGATATAAATTGTGGGTTTTAAAAGCAAACCATACCTTATATGTGTGGTATGAAGAAAGTCCACAATCTGGTGATAAACAGGACCACTCTTCTCGTTAGATTTTTGTAGGTAGGCCACTAGGTTGTGCTCATCTGCAAAGTTTAAAGGTGCCATAGAAACTTTTGATGAAAAACGATATTGTGTCAGTAATAATCGAAAGAATAACTAGCCAATTGAGAGAGAAAGATATATAGGGTTAGGGTTTAGAATTATTGCGCAAGTAAAATTATCTTTAGAAAGTAGTTATCACAATATGGAAATAAGATAATTTACTTAAAATTTTAACCCTATATATATGACAATTAGTGGTTACTTTCAACGGCTAGTAAAAATTAGTTACTGACACAATCATTTGTAACGGCTAGAACAACAGTGGTAAAAGAACACTGTCAGTGGAAACTGTGAACTAGCAGTGGTAAATAAAATCATGTGATAACAAGACTGCTCTTATCATAGTTTTTAGCAAACTACCAGCTATCAACGGATTTGATATGTCTTTACCATGAGCCGTTTGCTATGGACTAGCCAACTCTTAATCATAAAGAATATGGTGAGTTGATAACCATATAGTTTTTGGTAAACTATCAACCATAAATGGATTTGTCAAGTCTTTACCAGTAGCCATTTGCTCTGGACTAGTTGATTCTTATGTGGGTAAGACATGGTGAATCAATAACCATTTGTTGTGTATCTCAGATATACACCTTTTAAATTCAACTCCCATCAAAACTTGGTTATGTATCTGTAAGAGATAGGAATAACCAACTTGATATTTACCTAAGTTACCTTTATCATTAGTGTTCCTGCATCATACATATTGTTCTACTAACTTCATTAACAAAACTGACATACATTCCATCATTATGCTCAAAATCTGAAAGATATAACTTGTTGTCAGTCATGTGCCTTGAACACCCACTATCTGTATATCCTTGATCTGATCTTTTTGTCCTTGGATGTTCCTGCACAAATGAGTAAAGAGTTAGTTTCTTTTGGGGACCCAAGCCATGATTGACTTGAATCTGCCTCGTGTATCAATATAGTTAAATCTATCAAAGGTCATTGATACACCATTGGGATTAGTTGTAGAGGTATTTCCTTTTGGTTTCCATTCCCAACGTGATGAGGCCTTCACAGCATTGCCCATGTCCCCCCTTTTCTTGTTTACAACCCTTGCAGTGGTAATTTTTGAATGAGCAGTGGAAACTGATGGTTTCTTTTTAGACAACCACTGTTGGTTATAATTAACCTTTTTAGCTTGAAAAGTTCCTTTCCCTGTTTGTGCAGATTTTGCAAAAGTTGTTTTTGTGTTTGCACTTTTAACAGGTGACTTAGGGTGAGCAGTATTAATAGTTTTTGCAGTGGCAAAGGTTTTGAGGCCACTTCTAAGTTGAACTGCTCTTGGGACCATTTTGCAATGTGAATTAGGGTGACATTATGTTGAATCCTGTTAGTCTCCACCTTTTTATTCCCATGGACTTCCCTTCTCCCAACATGATAGTCACAATAAGCATGTAAATGATCAAAACTACCACAAATATAGCATGCCTTATTGTACATTACAAAATCACTACCTAGTTGTTGAGATTTAACATGATTCCAACTCCTCTGGTTACCCCTAGGAGCTGAAGGCTTGTTCCTATACATCTCAGCATACCTTACAGTTGGTCTAGGTTTATTAACTGGTTTCCTAGGTTTCTCTGTAACAGTATTAACAACTTTTGGGACAGAAGTCTCTACATTCTTTTTAACATTCTCATCAACAATAGATGAGTCACTGGCACTCTCAAAAACATCATTATCCTGCTTAAACTCTTCCTCACTTTTCACCACTGTGTCCTTTAAAGGACCATATTCTCTTTCAAGATCCTTAAAATATTCTAAGCCTGTATGAGCTAAGTCTATACCTGGAGGTGAATGAACACCTCTTAGTGGTGGAGGCATAGTATTATAACCCATACCAGATTTAACTTTACTATGTACTTGAGCATTCCAAATTTTATCAATTGACTTAGACTGATGATAGCATGTGTCTAATGTTAAATTGACATTTTCATTTTTCTTTTGAAGTTTTTCCAACTCTTTTTGGTATGCTTCATTCACAGCTGTTGTATGTTCTACCTCTCTTCTAAGAAGAATCATATCATCATTATATTTAGACTCATTTACCTGATAGTGCTCTATTTGCTTTTCTAATACTGCCATAGCTCTCCTAAGATTAGATACAGTATAATTAATAGTATATAACTCTTGTCTTTCATTAGATATAAATCATTATGCCTTTCAACTTCTTTAGCAGCCCTACATGTTTTAGAACAACTATCAAAGTTTTGTACCTCAGAGTCAGAGAAAGCCATGAGAGCAAATTCAGTAGCAACAAGAGCAGCATCAGTATGTTCTTCTTCGTGTTCATCAGCCATGAAACTCCAATCATAGCTCACACCATCAATAGCCAACATTGCCTTTGGTTCTTCCATAGTTGGTCCCTTCTTTTGCTTGTACCAAGTAGACCTGTTGTCCTTGGTCTTTGGTCTTCTGCATTCTCTAGCAAAATGTCCAAACTTGTGGCAGTTAAAGCACTCCACTTTCTTCTAATCAAAGCCTGCAGTTTCATCACCATTGATGTGAATAGGCTTGTCAGTCTTCTTGTAGAATTTCCTAGCTCTCATGCTAAGAAGAGCTATCTGCCATTTTATATCCATCTCTTCCAAGTCATCTTCATCAATTTGCTCTATGTCTTCATGAGTTAAGACAGAGCCATCAACTTATGTGGATATGAAAGCATAAAAGGTAGGATCTCCAATACTAGCAACCTTCTTCTTTGACCCTGCAGTGGTAACATTCACATTACCAGTGGAAACTTTAGAACCAGCAATGGCAACTTCATCATCACTGTCATCTTCAGAATCATCACTGTCAACAGAGGTTGACAACAATGCCAAGCTACTAGAGCTTGTACCAAGTTTCCCTGCCTTCTTCAACCTTTGCTCAATAAGTTTGAAGTTGTTGTAAAGGTCATTGAGCTTCATTGTTTCTATGTCTGATTTGTTTTCTCAGACAGTAACATTGGTTTGAAACTCTGAAGGCAAACTTCTTAGAAACTTCAAATTGAGGTCTTCATTTTTTACCTCAATGCCAAGCACAGTCACTTGTGTAAAAATCTTCTGGAGTTTGGTGAAGATGCTATCAACTGAGTCATTGCTTGAAGCAGAGAAATTTTCATAACTTTGCTTCAATAATGTCTTTTGTGTCTTCGTTGTAGCATCATTACCACCAAACACTGAGCAAATCTCTTCAAACAGTTCCTTTGCAGTTGTGTACTTGCTAAATGCAATGATCTGATCTCTAGGAAGAGTCATCAACAACAAACTTCTAGCTTTAAGATCATTCTTCCTGCAAGCTTTTTCAACACTAGATTCAGGCACAGAAACTTTCACAACATCTGTGTCACCAACCTTCACAGTACTAGTCACAGGCTTGAAAGAATCACCAGTTTGAATGATCTCCCATAGAGCATAGTCCTGAATGAGAAAGTATTGCTCAATCAGTATCCTCCACATCTCAAACTCATTTAGTTTGAGCTTAGGTAGCCTTGGTGTAGAAGAGTTTGATTGGTTATTTTCCATCTCCATTGAATTGAGTAAGTAGGTTAAGCTAATTCCTTGGATCTTCTAAAACAAAATATCAGAACCTTCGCTCTAATACCACTTGATGGATCTAGACATACTCCTTGTGTCAATGATATTTTGTATGATATTATTAAGCACGCGGAATTTACTTAGTAATACTTAGAAGATGGATTATATGTTGTATTGTATGTAAACACAGATTAAACACAAAACTTAAGCTCCAATATTATTGATGAATAATACGAGTGATCTTAGATTATCACTAGGGTTACACCTTGAAGCCTTTGTGAGTAATACGTAGGTAATTAGATAAGTACCTAAGACAATGACCTAGGACCTCCTTTTATACAACAAGGAGTCCTTTACAAGATAAGTATAAAGCTAACATTATAGAATATACACAAGATCTATTCTATACTTATCTAGACGCGTTATCCTAATCATAAACTGATAGCAGTGGTAATAATGTACTGGCAGTGGGAATACGTTTCCACTGCTAGTGTTAATCCGAGCAGTGTAAACCACAACTATCCGTGGTAACGGATTATTCCCAACAAAAACATATAAAAATGGACGAACACGTATGAAAACGGATAAAGACGGATAAAAACGTATGAAAGCGTAAAAAAATGAACGAAAGCGTATAAAAACGGATGAAAACGTATAAAAATGGATGAATACGTAAGAAAGCAGACGAAAACGTATAAAAACAAATAAAAACGTATAAAAATGGAAGAAAACGTATAAAACCGGATGAAAACGTATAAAACGGACAAAAACGTATAAAGACGGGCGAAAGCGTATAAACGGATGAAACCGTATAAAAACGGATGAAAATGGATAAAAATGTACGAAAACGTATAAAAACGGACGAAAATGTATAAAACTGGATGAAAACGTATAAAAACGGACAATAATCTATAAAGACGGACGAAAACGTATAAAAACGGACGAAAACTAGATAAAAACGAATAAATAATATGAAAACATATAAAAACGAACAAAAACGTATAAATACGAATGAAAACAAATAAAAACAGACCTTACTAACGTATTAATAGTTAAATAAATAATAAAAAAATTTATGGACTAAATTTGTGATAACCTGCAAACCACAGGGACCTTACTTTTAAATATAAGAGAGTATTTATAAAGTTGACTTTTTTTCAAAAAGACAAAATACAAGTCGGCTCAGGTACAGTAGGCCACAAACGTCTTAGAAATTAGCTAAACTAATAACTTACACACGTGTACTTGACATGTATTTATGTCTTAAAGTAGGGAGTAGGGACACGCGTCACTGTTTTAGAAGAATCGTTCAAACTCACTCGAGACGAGAGTTGCCTCAAAGCAATTAGAGAAATAAAATTAAAATAAAAATTAAAAAAAAAAAAAACAAAAAAAAAAAAAAAAAAAAAACAAAACTTGTGAGGCGAATTAGATGTTTAATTAAACTAATGCATCACCTTCTCGCATCACAAGTTGAGTTTTTAATTAAATTAGTTTTTATCCAAGTGTCATGGCCTATCAAGATACATTTATATGGATAAGCTCAAATCTTCTTATCAGTTCGCTATAATATAAATGGTGCATTAATTATTCTTGGTTGGGGATCATTTGAAAAGTAGAAATATTTTTAAAAGCCTAAAAAGTAACTACAATCGTTGGATCTAATACAAGATCTGATCATAATAAAAACAGACATATGCACATAGGGGTATACTTGTCATTCAACTATTCTTCTCCTAGTAACCTCCCAACCATTATCATCATCATCAGATCTATTACAATACATCTTGATCTCCTCATCTTCTTTCATACCATCCAACCTCTTTCAAACACATAACTCCGGTTCTTCATCACCGTTACCATCATTGCATCGTCACCAGCACCGTCTCCATCACCATCACCGTCTTCACGCCGTCAGCACCACCATCTTCACGCCATCACCATCAGGTAGCAACTAATAAAACTCTTTTTTGTACTTTTCAACTTCATAATATAGAAGATTTGTCGTTGAAATGTGATAGATATAATGATGCACACCAACTGCTCGACGAAATGCTTCATCCAGATTCAGGTCATTTGTCTTTTCTTTGATGGAATTCTCGAAAGAAAAAAAATGTGCAACAAAAACTTGTAAAGTATGCTCTGAAAGTTGAATACTTTTTTGGATATAAGAAAGTGGAAAACATATAGTATAGAGTTTAGTTTATCGTATTGTTTATTCTTCTAATGATGTTTTTTTCCAGTTAGCTTATGCTTTTTTATAAACATTAGTTTTCTTTTGTTCATCAGTTATTGACTTTTAGCTATTATGTTATCATAGGTTCATCAGTTAGCTTATGCTTTTTTTGGTTAATCAGTTATTGACTTCTAGCTATTATGTTATCATAGGTTCATCAGTTTGTTTATTTTATCTATTATGTTATCATAGGTTCATCAGTTAGTTTATTTGTGTTATCATAGGTTATAATCAAGTCAGATCTATTACAATACATCTTGATCTCCTCATCTTCTTTCATACCATCCAACCTCTCTCAAACACATAACTTCGGTTCTTCATCACCGTTACCATCATTGCATCGTCACCAGCACCGTCTCCATCACCATCACCGTCTTCACGCCGTCAGTACCACCATCTTCACGCCATCACCATCAGGTACCAACTAATAAAAGTCTTTTTTGTACTTTTCAACTTCATAATATAGAAGATCTGTCGTTGAAATGTGATAGATATAATGATGCACACCAACTACTCGACAAAATGTTTCAACCAGATTCAGGTCATTTGTCTTTTCTTTGATGGAATTCTCGAAAGAAAAAAAATGTGCAACAAAAACTTGTAAAGTATGCTCTGAAAGTTGAATACTTTTTTGTATATAAGAAAGTGGAAAACATATAGTATAGAGTTTAGTTTATCGTATTGTTTATTCTTCTAATGATGTTTTTTTTCCAGTTAGCTTATGCTTTTTTAGTTGATGAACATTAGTTTTCTTTTGTTCATCAGTTATTGAATTTTAGCTATTATGTTATCATAGGTTCATCAGTTAGCTTATGCTTTTTTTGGTTAATCAGTTATTGACTTCTAGCTATTATGTTATCATAGGTTCATCAGTTTGTTTATTTTAGCTACTATGTTATCATAGGTTCATCAGTTAGTTTATTTGTGTTATCATAGGTTATAGGTTCATCTGTTAGTGTATACTTTTTTAGTTTATTTGTGTTATAGGTTATAGGTTCATCATAGGTAAATGTTTCAAAACAGGTTAGTACTAATTTTAGATATTCATCAGTTAATGCTTTTTTTATTATATTTTTTTGTTCATAGGTTTGTTATCTTAGGTTCATTAGTTAGTTTATTTGTGTTATCATAGGTTCATCAGTTAGCTTATGTTTTTTCAGTTGATGAACATTAATTTTTTTTTTTTGGTTCATCAGTTATTGACTTTTAGCTATTATGTTATCATAGGTTAATCAGTTAGCTTATGCTTTTTTTGGTTCATCAGTTATTGACTTTTAGCTGTTATGTTCTCATATGTTCATCAGTTTGTTTATTTTAGCTATTACGTTATCGTAGGTTCATCAGTTAGTTTATTTGTGTTTATTTGTGTTATCATAGGTTATAAGTTCATCAGTTAGTTTTTTTTTTTTTTAGTTGATGAACTGTTTTTGGTTCATCAGGTATTGTTCCAAGTTATATTTTTGGTTCATCAGTTATTGTCCTATGTTATGTTTTTTTTTCTCATCTAATTGTTATTATCCTTTTTTTTTTTTGTCCAAAACAAGTTAGAACTAAAAGGTTCGCGAAAAAAGATTAAGAGTAGTGTTGAGCGTTCAATTAATCCAAGTGGGAAGCGTAGGAAGAATTGTATATTCTGCAAATATATCATGAAAGATCATAATCAAGCGAAGTGCAATGCTATTAGAGTTGAGATTGTTGCTAAGAAGGCTAGCGATAAGGCTGCTATAAAGGAAAGCAAGCAGATGGCGAAGTTGGCTGCTAAGAAAGCGAAGATGGCTAATAAAAATGCTTGTGTTGTTTACTCTTTAATGTTTTTTGATTTTTTTTTTTATATAATTGTTAAATAAATAAAGGCTTAGTTGCTGATATATTTTTTGTTTTTTATATTGATCAAATGAAATTTGAGTTAGATGTTACTATATGATGTTGACTTTATAATTTCTTTTAAGAATGTTCATAAAAAAACTGTTCATCAATTTTTCTTTTTATAAGTGTTACTGTTCCCCTCAATTTCTTAACTGATGAACAAAAACTGATGAACTAAACCCTAAACCCAACACCCAACACCCAAAACCCAAAACCCTAAATCCTTAACGGATGTACTGATGAACTAATATTCATGAATAAAAACTGATGAACAGAGTAACTGATGAACAAAACGTCATCTTTAACATGTTATATCTCACTCGTATGACATCGGATTTGAGTGATAAAAAAACATGAGTAAAGATTGACCAAAAATCTATAATTTTTATGTTTTACAATTTTTCTAATTCGAATTTAATATTGATCAAATTTATGGTCAAAAACGCAACAAAACACAATACGTACATTTTTTTTTTAAAGATTAACTATTAAAAAACATCACTTTTTGAGTCGTACATTAATAAAATGATTAATGATGCGCTGTGAGACAAAAATTAGTGCATTTAGCTCAATTTTAACACTAAAAAACTAATGTAGACATTTAATCAAACACATTGTGTGCAACTAATATGAGTAAAGCACCATCTTTAATATGTGATATCTTACTCATATGACTTCGGATTTGAGTGATTCAAAAAACTGTGTAAAGAGTGAACAAAAATCTATAACTTTCATGTCTTAGGTTTTCACGATTCGACATTTATGAGAGTAAAAAATAAGGCCGAAATACTAAAAAATCAAGAACCAATTGATATGTAAAAAAATAAAGTTCGAAATATTTAACAAGATTTATACCAAATTAAAGATGATTGAATTTTAAAATTTATGGTGAAATCTGTTTTTCTTAAAAGTTTGTCATTTGAAAGTTATTTGTGTTTGAAATTTGGGATGGAATTAAAAAAATATATTAAATGACCAAAATACCCTTTAACTGAAAAAAAAAAAAAAAAAAAAAAAAAAAAAAGTGGGTGGGGGCACGTGCCACTATCTTATTGATTTTCTAGATTTTTTAAACTTTTATCGCATCTCAATCAATGTTTTAAAAACCGGTTCGACTCGGCCGGTTGAACCGGTTAAACCGGGAACCGAGTGACGACCGGGCCGTTGTGAGCTGGGTTTTCCTGAAACTAGAACTGGATTGAACCAATGGGTTTTGGTTGACCCGGATCGAACGGTCGAACCGGAAACCGGCCGGTTTAACACATATCAAAGGAAAAAAAGAGAATGATCTAAGATCAGATGATGTAATTGGACAAGTTCGATGTGTAGTTGAACCATACGCTTCCTGATCATGTTAGAGATCAATCGATTTGAGTTTCAATTTCTTGTATGTTGGGGTGATAAGGATCCGTCTATGTGAGGATGATGAGTGGTTGGATGAAAATGAGGTTCGGTCTATGTGGGATCTTTGTTTTGTGAGCTCTTGTTTTGTGTAAACAAAAGTGTTGAGTTCTTGTTTTGTGAAATTGTGAGTTCTCGTTTTGGGAAAAGTGTTGTTTTGGGGATGATGAGTGATGACAAACCAGTCAGCAGGGAAGCAAGTGTTGAGTTAATGTGATAGTAGTTTGTATACACTGCTTATTGATATGAACTTTCTTTTTTTCCTATATACAAGAAAAGACATTAAAACATGATTGACTTTGTTAGATATAAAAAAGTAATTGATATTACCCTATGCTATTACCCTGTTGCATAAGAAAGTGTCTATTTGTGTTAATACTATGTTTTGGCCAGGTATCTTAATTGAATTAGGTGGAAGTTTTTTAACGAGTCAATCATTGCCAATTGTGTAATCAAATAATTACGACATCACAACCAAGTTATTAAAAGGAAAATGATTGGGAAGACTAATTATGTGCTTAAAGATGTGACTAAAAACATGTGGCATGATCCTGGTGGTTTATAAAAAAGCGGGTCCCATTGCTGTAGCCATCAGGATGATGCCACATATGGTTAGTCATATCTTTAGGCATATAATTTAGGTCTCCCAATCACTACTCTAACTTATTAAAAAGAGCCCATTAGTTTGTTATATCCATACTTATTTTTTTATCCTAAAAACTAGTAATGAGGTACGATTTTCTTTATATACACTTTAAATGTGGGTAATATTTTCTTTTGGTGTAAAACCGGTTTGACCTGTCGGTTCAACTGATTGAACCGGTGACCCGGTGAACCGACGATTCGACCGGGTCAATTAAAAACCCGGGTTTTGAAACATTGATCTCAATTATTCTTTACTTCTTTAGTCTAAGACTACAACCCGATTTTAACTATTTGCGGCTGATAAAATTGACATGGGATTAGCGACTAACTAGTTACAGACTCGCATAATAAAATTTTAAAAGTTATGAAGGAACACACTGTAATCTTTAAAATAAGCACCTTTTTATGGTTACTTGTTAAAGCTAGTAGTTATAAACTTGTACAATAGATTGTAATACTAAGTAAAATGATTAGTCGTTGTGGTTGTTTGTTCTCGGATCGTGATGGTTGTTTATTTCCGGGTCATGGTGGTTGTTATGTGTGGTCGTTGTGGTTAGTTTGTTCTTGAGTTGTGGTGGTCATGTTTATAGCAGTGGTTCATAATGTCTTCTCCAAAAAGCTGGAAACGTTTCAGGTGTGGTGGTGGTGTTTGTGTTCGTGGTGGTCCCTTTTTTTGTTGAGGTTACTGTCAGTTGGTAGGGAAGGTTGTCGTAGGGGTTCGGTTACTGGGCCGTGGTATTTTAGCTGAAGGTCGTCGGTCAAGGGTCAGGAAGTCTAAACATGAGGCGGTTCTACGATTTTGGGTGTTCTCCAATAAACAAATGTGCATCTTGCGGTGTCACCAATCAGTTTGATTATGTGGGTCATGTCGCAAAAAATGTTTGATCAGATATTCTTGTGAGGTTCCTATTAACTGGGGTCATGGTCGGTGTTTCACCCGATTTATGCTTTTTACTGTTATCGCTCTTAGGTGGTTATTTGATTCATATGATTTGGGATAATGTTTTCTCCTCATATTGTTTGAGTTATCACAGTTGTGATTTATCTATCCTGTAGTTTCAAGGTCGTGTAGGTCATGATCATCATAGGTCATGTGGACTGATACTTTAGCTTTTTAAAATTTATTGATTTATTCTCAACATACTTGGCCCGAAAATGATTTGGTTTTAGGATAAAAAGTAGAGTAAGATGGTTCATGTGGACTGAACACGGATCAAAGATGGGCCATAGCCACTCAGCTAAAGCTTTGCATGTGCCATTCCCCAACTCAACTACCTTTAACCTAATTACTAGTACCACCACCCCATTAATACTCTAATACTGAGTTCACCTGTCAAAATGAAAAACTTTTACTCGAAGGTGTTACTTTTTAGCATTCAGAATAAATACCGGTGATTCACAAACAATAGGCGCAGACAAACCCTCGCATAAACTTGGTTACTCATTAACAAAAAGAATCTACCAATTATCGGTTTGTGCCCAAGTACAGAAAACAAGACTACACATGGAGCCCAAAGCCCCCCTCTGTCACAACAAAAAGACTATAAGCTTATATAACCTTTAAAGACCTACTTTTAGCATCCGTAAACTTACCCATTCAGCGAAAACTTGAGGTAGCCAATTTACGGACGACTGAAGTGTCCTGATACTTAGACCGATCACTTGATCTGCTATGACTTTTTCTTGACGGTGATGACATTTTCTTGCTTTTCTTGTTCAATACATTATCACTCTTTGGCATCGCGTCCATCAACATTTTTGCTCTTGCACTGGGCATTTTTCTACACATTTTAACCGCCTCAACTTTTGCATAATTATCTTCTTCCTTGCCCCTTTGCCTCTTGTTTGATGTTTTCTCTGCAATTTTTAGTTGATCAGGCTTCGCAGCAAAAACCACTTCTGCAGATTGTTAGTTGTTTAATCATACCATATTTACAGAAGTAAAAGATGTATCTGTTAATATTATAAAATATAAGGATCAAGTTATTTCACCTGTATTCTCATCCTCGAAAAAATCAAGTCCAGGAGATCTGGGCGGTGTTTGTGGAGAAAGTACATGGTCAAAATCAAATGTAGATCGAACATTGATTTGGCTTGTGGGTGTAACGTTTGCGGTCTTCTGAGATTCAACCCTGTGGTTAGTACCATACTGTTTTAGGCTTAATGGAGTAGTTTCTTTTATTACACGATTAACTGGGCTAAGTGGCACCACAGCATCAGATCCGGAAGAATGCTCTTTGGCTTCAGAAACGTGCATATCTGTTGTTCTACTAAAAGATTCCTTCAGGTCATGGGTTTTAATACTTAATGGATCATGTGATGTAGAGGTGTGATCGACATTCTCCAGTACTGATTTGGGTGAGGTGTTTGATAAGTTAGCCAATGACGGTTTATATGTTTCCATAAAGCTAGCAAACCAAGGTGTGCCTTGTTTTGCATAGAACAAAATGTATGCTTGTTCTGAAAGCACACAAGCTTCAGTAACACTAGTGACCTATCAAGAATTAAAAAAAAAAATCGGAATCAATTTCCATATCACTGTACATAATTTAAACAGTTGCAGATGAATCTGATATGTTTTACCTTGGAGTCATCAAACTTGTACCAGGTATCAGGTGCAGATCGTACATAACAGTAATAATGACCAAAGCTAGTTGTAAAGGCCGTATGTACAACAACTGCATATAACTCATATTTCAAATCCACCTGCAAAACAAGCGGAAGGTAAGAATCTGTACATCTTGTGGAAAGCAAAAAAAACAAACTTGATTTCAGATACCTTGAACTAAATTCTCGTTTAACCCCCAAAAGTGTTTCCATTTTATAGATACACAACATAATTGTATTTTATGTCAGTAAAGTAAGACTTCCACAGAATGCCATTCTAAAACAAATTTGTCGACAGTTGCCATTATTTTAGAGTTCTCAACACAAAACAGCAAGTAAATATATAAGAAAACTTTTCAGCAATTGGCATGACTCACATTATCGGTCTGACTGCTACAAGTATAAGGCTGCAAGTCTAACTCCAGAGGAAAGTCCACATGTTTGTCTATTTTCTCCACCCACGAGCCATCGTTTTTGAATCTTTTCAAATGGAAAGCACACACGGGAGGGATCTGATCCAGCATAAGCTGTTTGTCAACAGACACCTTTTCTTTACACTGGTCACATGTAAATTTCATATCTTCATCTTCAATGTGTTCAACTTTCGTAAATGATTCCAGGGCAGTTGAAAGACAATTTGCATCATCAATCTCCAAGCTGAGGTCAACTGAAGGCTCATAGGTATCAGATATGTGATTGCAGTTGCAACACCTTAGCTGGAATTCAAACACCAAGGAGACAATAGGAATTAGCAAAAAAAATGCTAAATTTTGATACAGGGATATCAATGAAAGAGATAAAATCGATTTAATTCTTACTTTGCTAATTACACGACCTCCAAAGACTTGCTTGACTAAATTGTCACTTTCTGAAGGGAGAGCATCGTCCCTTACTTTTGAATTAATTAGAGAACTCTCGAGTCTATCAAGGAAGCATTGCAGAAATTCATGAGCATCTTCCTGTTGATACCTTTGAAATGACGATGAAAAATCTAATAGAAGTGTGGTTAAGGATTACCAATAGACAAAGGGAATAATAAAAAAAACCATGTCATATGCAAAAACCAAAGGGAAAAAATGCATCGTTAAATATGACAACTGTAATTTGTATAAAACCAAAGGATACAACTCAAATTATCCACAAATTTCCAAGGGGAAACAATTTTTCCAGATGATGTTAACGAAAGTTCAACTTGTTCCCTCAAAGCACATATCAAGCAGAACCGTTCAATGCTATCTGTAAACACAAAAACTTCAAATCATACACTAAACAAAAAAAATACTACGTATGTATCTTAAGACATGACATTTGATAAACACAAAGTATCATTTGCCAAGTGAACCTGAATCATGCCAAAATCCAAATAAGTATACAAGATAACAGAGCTTAAGGCCTTACAATCACAAGGTGTCGAATGTTTTAGTGAAAAGAGTCCCTGAACAAGAAGCACAGAGTGTGTGAAGCACTGCATAACTGCATTGAAGAAACAAGTGTTGCCCAGATTCGCAAGCCCTGCACCCTGCATGTTCAGACATTAGATTAGTCGATGTTAGATAGTGTAAAAAGAAACTTAGCATATACAAAGCCACCTCAAAACAAAACACAGCCACCAAAAAAAAGGCAAAAGTGCAAAGTTGCGGAAATCGAGCTCAAGCCATTAAAATCCAGAGTTATAATTACAAATTAAAAACAACTAGTTTAGATTCACAGAACAATTTTGAACAATACAAAACCTGTATATCTGGAATCTGAAATAAACCACTAGTGCAATGAAATTTGTGAACCAAATTCGGTAAGTCGACTAAACAATTCCGATTCCGGGTCCATATAACACCGTTAAACAACAATCCTTATAAAAAGTTTTTTTTTACTGTAATATATTTACAGTCTACGTAGAAGGGGCTATAAATGTTTTCCTATAAATCACACTGGTGCGATTAAATTTGTAAACCAAATTCAGTAAGTGGACTAAACGATTTCCGATTCCAGGTCCATAGAACACCGTTAAACAATAATCCTTATAAAATGTTTTTTTTAATATATTTACAGTGTACGTGGAAGGGACTATAAATGTTTTTCTATAAATCACAACCACTGGTGCAATAAAACAATCTCCGATTTCAGATTCTAAAAACATCACAAGACAAAAATCCTAACAAATTGTTTTTTTAACAAACGTACAGTCAACGCGGGAGGAACTACGTACTCGCTGCCTAAAAATAAATATTATCGCGCCAAAAACGTTTCCCAAATCCTAATCCTAATTCCATATCCCAAACATTTTACGCACAAAAACTGAACTAAAACTGCCAAATCGTGAACCGCTATATACCTAATGAGTAACAAATATCAATCTTATCCGCAAACTTTAAACTTAAACAAATAACATCTATAAATAGTAATAAAAAAAATTATACCACCAAAGACGCCTTCTCGTACACATCCTCATTCCAACTCGACGAACTCGTCGCAACCGAAATCACCGCCTTATACCCCTCCTCCTCCTCCTCCTCCTCCTCGCTCCGATCCCGGTTATCCGATATCCACGCCTTCGTCTCCTCATCATCATCACCATCACCTAACACCGGTTCATCACAATCCTCCATAACTTCATTCGACAACAGCTTCAACTCATCATCCTCCTCCTTCAACTCATCGTCCTGTTGCGCAATTTTGTCGAACAGTTGGTGCGCGCAGAAGTGCACGTTGATGTTGGTCTGATGAGCTACTGGTTTCGATTTGTTTCGCTTAACGGTTAACGAAGAATCGTCCATCAGATTATTAATCTGTGTGTGTTGATTGGATTTTAGTTTGAGTTTTTAGGGTTTATGAGGGTTTGAAATTGGGGGAAATAAATTAGGGTTTTGAATTTGGGGGAAATGAAGAGAGGGAAAAAATTAAAATAAAAGGGGGGAGTTGAAATTTTTTGTTTTTTAGTATTTATGTCACGCGGTTTGTTTTGGGGTTTTGAGATTTTTTAAAATGGGAGGGAAGATTTTTGGGATTTTCTTTTCACCGAGATTTGATTTTGTGTTTGAGAAGTTTTGTAATTTGGATTAGGATGGATGGAAATTGGGTAGAGTTGTTGCCTGTTTTGGAGATTGTGTGTTTTGGAAGTTTTGAAATTAAAATTTTACGAGCAGTAGTGAAGTGCATGTGTTGTTTGTGTTTACTGTTCACTTTTGTGGAAAAGAGCGTCGGAGATGATTGTGAAATACGGTGTAGTGGCTACTATGTGGTTGGCGTATAAGATGTGATTAGAAGTAAGTAATGTAAGATATTGTAACTGATTTATTAATCAGTAACAATTTTAGTATATATCTGAAAAGACCAATAATATGTATTTAAAATCTTAACAAAATATATTACTCCCTCTGTTAAGAATGGAAATTGATTAGAATCGTTACCTGATTTGGAGATCATGTGATTTGGAGACTTGGAATTGTGTCAGTTATTCAAGTTTAATGTAACGATGAAAGTGTGGAGTGGTAAGATTTCCAGAGTTAAATATATAAAGATTTTAGAAAGTTACGAGTAACACTGGAGTGAGTGTTGTTTGTGTTCACTTCGTGGAAAGAGCGTCGGAGATGAAGATGATGAGCGGTTTGGACGTGACTGGAAAAACATATTGTAGTTGCTACTCTGTGGTTGGTATGTAAAACGTCATGGAAAGTGAGACATGTCAAATATTGTAACTGATTTATCAATAAGTAAGACTTTCACAAAAAGCCATTCTCAAGCAAGTTTGTTGACAATTGCTATTATTTTAGAACTATTGATTATCCTGTAGATTGTGCGTTTTATAAGTTTTGAATTGAATCGAGTGATGGTGAAAGTGTGTGGAATGGTAAGATTTGCAGAGTGAAAGGTGTAATGAAATTAATTTTTATGAGTGGTAGTGGAGTACATGTGTTGTTTGTGTAAACTGTTCACTTTGTGGAAGAGAGCGTCGAAGATGAATAAGAGGAATTATTTGGACGTGATTGTGAAATACGGTGTATTGGTTACTTTGTGGTTGGCGTGTAAGACGTGATCGAAAGTAAGCCATGTCAAATATTGTAACGGATTTATCAATCAGTACCAATTTTAGTAAATATTTAAAACAACTGATAATTTGTATTTAAAATCTTAACAAAATTTATAACTCCGTTCACTAAGAATGAAAACTGATTAGAATCATACCTAATTTGGAGATCACGTGCTTTGGAGATTTGGAATTGTGTTAGGTTTTCGAGTTGTACGTAATGATGAAAGCATGCAAAGTGGTAAGACTAGCAGAGTTAAAGGTATAAAGAGTATAGAAAATTACGAGTAACAATGGAGTGTGTGTTTTGTTTGTGTTCACTTCGTGGAAAGAGCACCAGAGATGAAGATAATGAGTATTTTAGACAGAGATGAAGATGACGCGTATTTCGGATGTAACTAGGAAACACGGTGTGGTAACCACTTTGTGGTTCGCGCGCAAATGTGTACAACACCATTGGCCATGTCATATCCGGAGTAATATAACCGTTTTATTAATCGATAACGGTTTTAATAACCGATTGCCGTTTTATATTTAACGTTTCAATAAAATCTATTACTACATAGAATAAGCAAACCACTGTATGGAGGAATCGATGTCTCGTTTATAATATATGTAGTTTTAATACAAAGAATGTACACTATTTGCTTTTTTTATTTTACGCACCTGACTATCATTCTAACTACATTATCATGCAAAATAAAAATAACGAAGCTAAGAATAACCTACCCAAAGTCGAAAATGTTTGTTTAGTTCATAATTTGTTAGCAATTTTTGGTTCAATTTAAGTTTGCCACAAAACCCAAACAGTCTATAACAACCTTATCTATATATCTAAACTACATATGATGCAGGAAACTCATTCCCTACATTAAATATAGGTTTGTAGGTGGGTTTAGGATTCGGATTAAGATTTGGATTTGGATTTACATTTGGATTTAGTATAGGTTTGAATTAAATAGGGAGAGAAAAAAATATATATGAGTGGTTGAAAATTTTAAATTATGTATTTATTTATATACGGAGTATAAATTAAGTTATTGTATACTATTTAAAATGAATAAATAATAATAAATAAGATTAATAATAAATAATTATGTGGTTGAAAATTTTTAAGAAAGAAAAAGTGAAGTTTGATTGGTTAGTATCAATTAAAAGGAGCTAGAGGAGGTAGTAATGAAATCTACGGAGTATCATTTTTGATAGCGTGTCATAAAAACTAGAGTAAATTACATCGTTCGTCCTTGTGGTTTGCGTTGACCGCAGGGTTTAGTCCTTTGACCAAAAAAATTGCACCGTACGTTCCTAAGTGTGAAACGTTATGCACCGTTCGTCCCTCCGTCCATCTGGGCCCACCAATTCCCACTAACGTCGGTTAACTGAGGTTTTTAAAAGGGTATTTCCGTCATTTTACCCCACCCTTATATCACCATCTTAAACACCTTCAAAACACACACACAAAACACAAGATTCCGGCCACTCCTTCTCTCTTATCCGGCCATCAGCCACACCTCCGACCAAGATTCCCGGCGCCGCCCCCGGTCGCCGCCACCTCAAGCCGCACCACCTCCGCCATTATTGACGCAAGATTTCAAGTGTTTGAAGGAGATCGAGTTTAGATCAGGAAGATCGGGTCACGAGTGGGTTTTATCTTTGAGTTTTGATCGTGGGTTTTATAAACGATTTGTGTGGTTAAGATTGATTTGATAGTGAACCCGAGAGGGTGTCTTGTTGGCTCGGTTTACAGCAACAACAACCCACGAGGGGTGTTGATTGCTATCGATTCAGCACCAACCCAAAAGGGTGGTGTTTGTTGTGTTAGTGAGGTAATTTGTATAAAGGATTTCGAAGATCTGGCCCGTCGTAGCTGTGAAAAAAAACGGTCTTGGTCATGTGGTCTTGATGACGTGAATCATTTATTTGTTGAAGATGATGATGTTTTTTGTGTATGTGGTGTGTTTTTGATTTTTTCGTGAATGAAAAATGAAGTATACAGTTTCCAAAGGGTATCAGATAGACTCATGGGAGTTCGGTATGTTATTGTACACAATTATTTGTTTACTTGCAATAATTTTATTTTTTTGCTGCACAAATTTTGTGAAACAATTGTTCATATGTTTTTTTTTTTTTTTTTTTTTTGTTATCTATTGGCGCAGGTAATGAGTTAAGTGGTGGTTAATATACTTAGTTTTTTGTTATCAATGTCATGACTCACCATATGTACAATTTAGGCCCAGGTTTGTGATGGTTAATATACTTAGTTTAAGAGCCAACATAGCAGACTAATGTTTCTGGTTCAGAAATAGTCAATGTCATGACTCATCTGGATAGTTTATTGTTGTTGCCATTTTTTGATGATGTTTTTGTGTTTGTGTTTGTGTTTTGTTTTTTGTTTCTCTCACTAAAATCAATGAATGGATGAAAGTGAGTTTTGTGTTTTGTGTTTCGTTGTTGTTTCTCTTTCTAGAAGTGTTTATGGATTTGTTTCTCTTTCTAGAAGTGTCATGTTTATGGAAGAGAGAGAAAAAAAAATCTGGGTTTGTGGGTGAATGTGGAAGAAAATACTTAAATTACTATTTTACCCTCGTGGGTTAAGTGACTTAACTGACGTTAGTGGGAATTGGTGGGCCCAGATGGACGGAGGGACGAACGGTGCATAACGTTTCACACTTAAGGACGTACGGTGCAATTTTTTTGGTCAAAGGACTAAACCCTGCGGTCAACGCAAACCACAAAGACGAACGGTGTAATTTACTCTAAAAACTAAATAACTTAATACCAAACGGGCCCTAAAACTCATGTAACAAAGACACCTAAATTTAAGCGATATAAATGAATAAGCATGTTGTACAAACAAATTTAGCACAAAAAGTATTTTCTTCCAAGCTATAGTCAACTTTGTTTTAAAGTCAACATAAAAATATATTAATTGAAATTTATGTAATACAGTTAAAGTATGCGGTGATTATTTTTCCTCCGCAATAAACTTTTGTAATATAATACAATAATTAAAATTTGTAAAATATTTTTTCTATTAAGGTGCTGCAAAATAACTTCACTCCACAAGTCCAAATCAACAATCAAGAAAATAAATAAATGTAAAAGGTCCAAATCTTTTTATAAAAAAAAAACAAAAAATGTTTGCAAACAATAAAAAATGATTATAAGGCATACTGAACAATCAAATGTAACCAATTATCAGTACTACTAGTTTTACCGGGGAAATCTTTACCAAAAAAATTATCAATTACTTTTATTTCTATATTTAATCAGCATCGGCGAGTACTTTACAGTTTCATATGAATTAGTTGAGTATTATTACTTAGCTTAATATAAAAAAATATCCTCACAAGTCATAATTTTATTGTAACGAAAAACATAAAATGAAAATTATTTATCGCAAATATTTTATTGCACGGTATTCGCCGTCCGAAGCGCACGGATACTATGCTAGTGCTAGTCATATAACTTGTAATATACATTAACAATATTAAAATTAAGAAAAATGTTAGACATTTTTTTTTCTTTCAAAATTTATTTAATTGGACACTTGACAAGTTGACATATTTAAGATGGGAGATGATTTGCTCACATTAGCTTTTGATTGACACACTCATATATATAATCAATTAAAATATAATATATGCACAATACAACAAATTAATGAACAGTATGGAGTGTGCCAATTAAAATATTGAGTGTGCAAATAATTTGCCATTTAAGATGGTCTGAAATGTTGTTGGTCACTTGGTTTTGGTTGGGCTCAAATCATAGCTAAAAAGCCTAAAATATAGGGAAACAATGAAGAAAGCAAGAAATAATATTTATTGAGCCAAAGCCTAAAGGTTTAGCTGACCCAAAACTATTTTTTCAACCCAACTTGATTTTCATTTTTTTCATCAACTGAACTTTCGATTTTGGAATAAGTCAATAACCAATCTACGCTCATATTATCATTTATCAATTACTACAAAAGTCATTGATAAATTCCTGCTAATATTCCGAACACATGTTTTTTTCGAACGACATACTTTTAATGAAAACTCAAGCACGAAGCTCGAGAAGAAACTTAGGAAAAATTGTTACATGCTGAGATAGGATCCGAAATCCAAACAGTCTAATTTGGGTGATTTCATCGTGTCATTCCCGCCCGTTATTGAGCATGTATATATACATCAGAGACATGTCATGTTGCGTGTGACAGTTAAAACTATATCAAATTTGAACAAAAAATTACGTCTAGTATTGGCTACTATTAATCTATGTTTAAAACATCTTAGCATAATAGGCTAAGCAAAATAAACGTATTAATATTTTACTAGCATTTTGTTAACTCTTTTGTCTGTATAACTTATTGTCTTAGAAAACACTGGGTGATAATTACAAGCAGGAAAATGTAACTTTGGGACTGGACGTCGTTGTCAAGAGCACTAAACTGTGAACATGACACGTTGATAAGGTCACTTGCACTATGATCAATGTTAGAATTGTTAGAGATGTGTCGACGTGCCCAATGAGATTAGATCACCAGATGGTAATTGATCCCTAGAAACCTAATTTTGTGTCATTTTGAGATGAAACAGGGATATAACGTGGATGATGATTGTTTCATGATAGTTAAACTACATGATGAATACTAGCAAGAACACTTTTCCTAGAGCTCAGTGCACAATAAGTCAATAACATGAATTTGCATTGAGAACTATGACATGACTTAGCAGTGTGTTTGGATCACAATAAAAAATACCAACTGAGATGTGGTTAAAGGATGTTACGTCATTGATTCAAGTTTAGCCAATTTTTGGTTAATCTGAGATAGATACACGCAACTTTTGCAATGGGACTCCATTATCAGCATCGACTATATACTCTAATGATCCCCAAAGAAATTCTAGTCACCAAGTACACGAGACTTTGTTGAACGCAGATAAGATTTTACCAACTTCAATTTAGAAACTTCTATCGCAAAAACAGTTGCCAAAATATCCAATGACATCCCATATGCAGTGATTGTATTAGGAAGATCCCATAATTTCAGTAGAAAATTAGTGAACGAGTAGCTTTAAGTCTTTAACTACATATGTAAGTCATTTTTATCACCATCATATTTCTCATATATCTATACTACTATATAAAGCATTTAAGTTGTGGGCTCCATAAAAAATTAAGATAAGGAGCTCCAATCATTGAGTGACATGTGTCACTTCTCTAACTAAAAAATAACAAAAAGAGAGGAGTTCTAACAAACTAGGAAGAGCTCTAACAAACTAAAATAAGGAGCTCCAATAATGGGGTGACACATGTCACTTCTTAACTAATTAATCACTTTTATTTTTAAATTTAAATAACTTTTAATTCGTTTAATTTTTTTATGATATAATTTCACCATATTTTTTAAAATTTTGTGCTCTTTAATTCAACATCTATTTTGATATATTTTTATAAGTTTTTAGTTTTTACATTTTTAGTAGGTTTATTTTATTTTGATTCAAGTTTTTATAATTTTAACATTTATTTCAATCAATACAAACTTTATTTATCAAAATCATTTACTTTTGGGAAAGTGTTTGACGGGTAAGAGATTGTAAAGGTCTTTTTATATGCGGGAATAATGATGTCACGGGAAAGATACGAAAAACACAAACAAACACATATAGCTAACACATATACATTTGGAATGTTTTGAAATGAATTCACTAAGCGGGCAGGGAATTGCGAGGAGAGTTGGGTTAACAATTCATTTACTATATTTATATATAACTATATTTATCGCCGCCGCTGTGCGCGGGTATCCAACTAGTAACTTTTTAATGCACTCTCGCAACAAGTGCAACAAGATTTCAGACTGATTTATTCAGTGAATCTTCATATTTTTTGATAACCGAACATAAAGCCCATTCAAGATAGTTACTCCCTAATGACCCATATAGTAGCTTTTTTTCTTAAAGAAAAAGATGTCTTATATAAGGGTTTGGGGTCCTTCGGAAGTTGAGGTTTGTAGGGGGTCGGTCATTCCGTCCACCCTCAAGGACAACACTGATGGTTATAAACCGCACAACAATGCGTGAAAAAAATTACCCCCTAGTATAGCGTATCATGAACCACTTCTTCTATTAACAATAGTAATAAAAATACAGCTATAATTCTTTGTTGCTGAAAAAATAAGAGTACAAACATAATTGATAGTAGAGTGTACTGATGTCAACTTTGTTTAAAATTCTAATTAGTCAACCACACGCATTGTCAGTGACCGCGTACATTGACTGGACTTAAAAGCCCATTATGGCCTACTTCTTTCTCGAAGCGTTTTCTATTTTTCTCCATGTTTATATAGATGAGATCCATAACAAATAAACAATCACCACACTAGTTTAGTTCTTTGACTTTACATAATTTGACATTTAACAAAGTGAGACGAATAAAGTTATTTTGTATACGACTTATAAATGTGTACAAGGTTTAGTTATGTTATGACTGGCAAGGTAGAGATTTAGTGAAAAGAAAACCTAAAAAAAATAATTATTTATTTAGATGCGTCTCAGTTAATTTCAAAAGTGATTTGAAGTGAAACGATGCAAAATAGCAGAAGCAACAAATTGGATCCGCAAAAAACAAAATATATATCGGATTCACATAGCTTGATGAAATGCATCTAATATGTGTATATGTATATAATTTTTAGCTAGAAAATATATTAGAGAGTATTTAAAAAGTTAAGAATGCATCTTTAATATGTGGTTATTTTTCATTTTTCTCAAATTTTATATATATATATATATATATATATATATATATATATATATATATATATATATATATATATATATATATATATATATATATATAGAGTTAGGATCAAATAAGAAGAAAAATTAAAATAGGAATGATAAGAAGAAACCACAACCACTCATTTCAGATGCACCTACAAAAATATATGCATCTCCCCTTAAATTTCTCCCTCCTATTTGAAATGTGTGGCCAGAAATTCTTCTTATTTTAGTTTTTCTTCTTACAGGATCTCTTCCCTATATATATATATATATATATATATATATATATATATTTTTTTTTTTCCCCCCCCTCTAAATCTTGGCATCACTCGGTTAATATATACTACGTATAGTAGTTTATACCGAGAATAGCAGGTTTTGTTTGTTTGTTCATTTTTTAACATGTTTGTGCAATTAAAATGTGCAAGTTTTGGAGTTGAATTAATTTGACTTCCTTATGAACTTTGACCTTGACTTCACAACAGTTCTTTATTCAAGTTAATGTCCAATAACAGTGTAGTAAAATAATTGGTAAGTTTTCTTTCATTAACTAGTCATTTTTATTCATGTAAAACGTGCACAACATAGTATATATCAACTTTCGGTAATTTATTAATTAAGCTTTCCAAGAATCACCCATACAAGTCTTGTTACAATGCATGGAATTAAGACGTCACTTCTTTTCGACTGTGACTGATTTGTGAATTATACTTTGGATCTTTCTTATTTTTGTATTTTACGTATACCTTTTTTGACACATATCTTTTCTCGGTTGCTTCTTTTGTAGAACAAAACATATTTTGTCAGTCGTGCTTCGTGTATATTTTAGGTTTAACGAGGTTTGTTTCCATCTATCTGTGTTATTGAGAAATAGTGTAGTTACAAAGTAAGAAAAAAAAAAAAAAAAAAAAAAAAAAAAAGACAAAAGGATTTAGGACTTTTACTTATATAAGGTCTTAAAATTTTTAAATTTACAAACTTGCTATTATTAAAAGTTATTTTTTTTTTAAAAAATATTCAATTTAATACAAGTAATAGTTATTTATTATAACTATTAATTATTTGTAATTATATACTTTTTTTTTGAACAACGATATTATTAAAAAAAACTAACAATGAGCTACATAAATTACAAACAAATGAGGTTAGGATTTTGCATCCAAGTAACTCAACTAAAAAAAGAATTACAACGATTAGAACACCAAGTAAAAGTTCTTTGAACTTTATCGTCAAAAATGAGATCCTTTCGGGGAGGACGATTATAAAAAATGAGACGGTTCATGAAATTCCATATAGACCACCACATCACATAGCAAACACCTTCTAACAAAAACTTTAAACATCGAAGGCATACATATGTTCTTAAACCATAAAAGCCGCTCGTCATAGGAACTAAAGTTGTTGTCGCCAATCTCCCACCAACGCAACACCTTACTTCTCACTTGACGAGCCATGGGGCAGGAGAAGAGAAAGTGAGGGATGGATTCAACCGAAGCATTACATATAGGGCACATAATAGAAGGTATATCCACACCTCTAAGAGAGAGATTCAATCGGGTAGGTAACTTATATAAAAACACGCTCCAACCAAAAACGTTTGTCTTTGTGGGAATAACTTTAACCCATCTAGTAGGCACATCGTCCATAGGTAATGACATATCGTCTACAAGATTACGAACCGAATTTACCGAAAACTCATTGAAAGCATCCAAAGACCAAGACCAGCGATCATGCATTTGAGGAAGAATTAAATCAACAAGACACGACTAAAGAAGGAAAAGTTTCTCATCTTCAGCCCAACCTCACCTCTTGGAGGACGACGAAAAGAAGAGGACAAAGAAATATGCCTCATCTTTTCAACTACCAAAATATGCTTGCACAATTCCAAGGCATACCTCTTATAACTATACACATTAATTTGAACATTAAAACTTATGTTAAAATAATATAAATGCAAATATGTAACTACAAAAGTTTATAGTAATGGTCATTTAGTTTTTAACTACATATACGTATAATGATCATTCAATCTTTTAAATTCAATCTTGTAACTAACTATTTATATAATTATCAGAAATAATCTTAAACTAAAAGGATTAGAAAATTTGCAACTCTTTATCTCATAGACGGTTTTACATACGATACTACGTAGCTAGCAATGCCTATAGTATAAATATTAAACATGGTGTATTAATAAGTTTAATGTAACTTATTAGACACAATTAATAGGATTGATGATTTTAATATATATTCTACATCGAGTTACATATCATATTCTTTTATTAAAAAGTTGCATAAATCTATTTTCATGACGAGTTGCATAATATAATTATGTATATTCATTCACTTTTATGTTATAAATAAATGACATGTGAATCTCTCTTTTATAGTTGTAAACAAGAATTATCACTGCCTACAACCACCTATTAGTATACATCAACGTCAATTTTTCTTACTTTATGTATTTTTTTCTGCTATCACCACAACACTATAGGGTGTGTTTGTTTCATTAAGATGTTTTGGGTCTGAATCTGACTACCACATCTTACTGGTAAGAGGTGGTTAGAAAGTCTAAATCTGAACGAAATAATGTTGTTTGTTTTTGTATAATTGTCCGAATGATTTTAGTGCTCGTTTTTGCAATTTTGTTTATTAAACCAACGCAATGCGATAATAAATAACTTATGTAAATATGAAACAAGACTTTTAATCATAAATACAACATAGTTAATAAACAATCAATTATATTATATAAAGTTTACAAAACGAGTAAGAGGCAGTAAGACAAGTCCCCTACCTCTTACTGAGTAAGATGTTATATGTTTAACTGGGTCTTACTCAAAAGAAAAAAACAAACAAGCAAAACGTCTGCCCTCCTCTTACTGGTAAGAGTAAGAGGGCTAGTAAGATTTTTTTTCAAAAAACAAACACACCGAGTATCATGCTAGTTGCTTAAGAATGGATCAACAATTCGTCATTTATATGTTGTTGAATTACAAAAATGAAAAAAATCAACTTAATAGTATTGCTTATGGCATCACATATATCTGAGTCCCAATAAACATTTGTGAACTGTATTCGTATCCTTACTTTCCAAGCAATCTTTTTGATTCCGCTTCCCAGCATTATAAACTTTCGGTTAGCCTTTTGGTGGATTTTATTTTGGTGATTCGTATCTTGACACAAAAATTTTATGAAAACATTGTTGGAAAATTTATTGCACTTGTAGGATTAGTTCACACTTTGTAATGGGTTAGGAGGTACGGAGTGTATACCCATAAGGTCTCTGAACACCCTGACTCTAATAGTGGTTTGTATTGGTAGTGCTAGTAGAAAGTACTGGTGTAAAGTACTGCTTGTGGTTTCCACTGATAAGCAATGTTTCCACTGAAGCAGTGTTTCCACTGAAGCAGTGTTTCCACTGATAAGCAGTGATTCCACTGAAGCAGTGTTTCCAATGAAGCAATGTATCAACTGATAGTGCTATGAAAGTACTGATGAAAGTACTGCTTGTAACGGGCTTTGACGTATTCAAGTGGCAGTTACAACTGCATAATGACCACGTTTAATTGGTCATGTAACCACTAACGGCTATAATGAGGATAATTATGAGGCAATTAATGGGCCGATTAATTCTCATAATTCCATTTGACTAGCTAAGAGTAACCTCCTATAAATAGGAGATCTGTTTATGCATGAGATACACACAGAAAACGATAAACACTTCTAAGCAAAAGGGTTATTGAATTGTGCCTAATTCTATAACTACATTTGGTCTTATCCCAAGTAGATATTCGTGTAACCCAGGCATTAGGGTCGAATAGTTTACTTTGGAAAGTGATCACACGATTCCAAGTGATATCCGGTAACCACCTATTGGTATTTATTTCTGCTGACTTGTTGCTTGTTTCTGCTGAATTGATTATCTAACCCTGTTCTGGTAGCTAAACGCCAACAAACATAACTAGTCGGACTGATTCGCATCCAATTTTAACATCCTTCTAGAAGACAAAATCGTGAAATACGATTCGTATTTGGTCCTTTTCATCCATAATCTATGAACTCCTTTTTTATTTTCCACTTTTCATAAAGTGTAAAAACAAGATTAAGATATGAATACGACTTAAATAGTTTCATTGTTGTTCAAGAACGTTCTTTAAGAAAGTTTGATACAAAGAAAGTTTTTTAAGAATACTTTAACTATCAATAAAATAAAGTTCATGTTTAATTACTCTAAATTTGGTAGAACCTTTATATCAACTGTATCACGTTTGACACTTTATGGACTACTATAGGTTGATGTTTGGTACATTTGGTGGCGGAACTTGAACATTTATTTTAGAAGGACCGAATTTATTTTGAAGTGGCCGAATCAAATATTTATTTGTATTCTCAATTTAATTACCCTTAAAACATATAATATTTACAATACTTTATACTTGACACAACTTTTAGGGGGCGGGGACCCTCTCCTACCCCTTAAATTTCCGCCTTTGGTACATTCATGCATGTTGATCTTTTAAGGTTCCAATTGCTAACTTGATACGGTATTATTTAAGTGTCAAGCTTTGTTATTAGAGCATACGGTATCGAATAGAATAACACGTCAAATGCAAAGAATAAAACAAATCACACGTTATTTGTTGTACCATGCATAGCGCCAACCACAAGCCAAAAGTTATTGAGTTGCTAGAGTGGCTCACGTTATTGGTATTTCTTGGAGGTGCTTGGACTTTTTTTTTTTGGTTATATTGTGATTGAGCGGGTATTTTTAGTTGTATTTTGTAGGACCAATAACTTGTTAGTGGTGTGTTATGAGGGAGGGTGTTTAAGTTATTAGTATGTTATTGAAATGTGTATGATGTGACATTAATGTGGCATACTAATAACATATTATTGGTAGCTTGGTGTTTAAGTTATTAGTATGTTATTGAAATGTGTATGATGTGACATTAACGTGGCATACTAATAACATATTATTGGTAGCTTGCATACCTTGTGCTCTTAGACGTTATCAATCATTTAGTGTTATGTTGATTATTGCTCTATGGAAAAAAAATGTTTGACAAATTTGTAAGGCATGTAAAACTTGTAAAACATAAGTGGCTTTTGAATATAGTCAAACACAAACTAGCTAGTGTAATATGAAGAACGCTAAAATAGACAATTACTGTCAATTTTACTTGGCTAAAGTTAAAAATTTAATAGCACATTTGTATAGACCCTCAAACATATCAAAATTAAAATTGAAAGGTACATTTTAAACAGTGCATGGACTAGATATTTTGACTATAATCGCGATAATTACTTTCGCAAAACATAAAATCATATCCTTTAGTTGCTTAATAATTTTGATAAAACATACATAATTGTTACTTTTTACAGCCCGTAAACACAGTAAATATGGGTTGACAACATAACAATCATGGTAATACAAGTTCTAGAAGGGTAATACGTAATTGTAGATTCGATTAGTTAAGAAGGCTTAAGAAATACTCCCTCCGTCTCAATTTAATTGTCCATATTTCCATTTTTGATGTCTCAAAAAAATTGTCCACTTTCCTTTTTTAGTAAAAACTAGGGAATATAAAGGGCGAATATTCTATTTATGTGGTTGAAAATTAAAGTTGCCCCACTTTTATTAAACTTTGTGCTTTCTCTCTCATGACAATTAAATTGAGACGGAGGGAGTAATAACATGCATACGAGTGGGTATATAATATGTGTCCCTAGTTGATCATTAAAAAATAAGAAATAAATAACATTGTTTATACACGTCTATTTCACGCCTAACTCGTGTCTTATTATTTTACTTAAAATTATTGTATATATATAATAATTAGAAAACAGTTAGTTTTCATATAAAATCTTATCGTTAAAAAGCATCAACAATTTTATATGCTTTCGTAAATCCAACGCTAAGAGTAACTGTTTTGTGTATGGCGTGAAGCATTTAAAAGTAATGAGCATTGATTGTTGTAATTTTATGTTCGTTTGGTATGTAACAAGTAGCTTTAGGAGCTTTGAGCATTTAAAAACTGTTTTACGCATTATGATTACACAAATATTGACGTTATCAAACATTTTTGTAAAAAAAAACTGTTATTTTTCAGCTACTGTTATTTTTGTCAATCAAACTTTGAGATAAATATTTGTTAAGAATCTTATAATTATTTAATTATAAAATAAGTATTTCATGGTACCAAACTACCAATAAACACGGTATAACTCATTTTATATACACGTTATTGTTCTTCAGAACAATTTGATTTATTGTAAGTAAAAAATACGTAGAGTAAAAGTTCAGATATCATGGCTAAAAAGTTTTTCACAACTTTTTCATGCACCATCATACCCGATCTTGTGGAATTTTTTGAGAATTTTTCGAGAACTTTTTTTGAAAAAAAAATCTTTTTATCTTTTTACGGATATTTGTCTTTTTATTTGATCTCTATCCCTCTACATAATATAGTGTTGATAATTATTTATATACATACTCACCATTTACAGTTTTATTTGAAATCTTGGTTTACTTTAACAATTTTTTTGTCGTATCCAGACTTGTAAGTCCAAAACACACATGGAAACATGCATGTCCACACAACATGAGACCAAATTATCACTAAATATTTCTTCAAGCAAGTGTAAACCTCAAGACTAATTAATATGCCTGAAGACTTTAGATGTATATTCTCGAAAAGAAAATTTAAAAAGTTAGAACATATTCGTTATACCATATTTTATCCCACAAAACAATTGGTTAATTTATCATGAAATAATAATTTACCGTGCTTCAATTGGTTAACATCACCATTATTTCTAGCCAGGTAAAGTAAAAACATCATGTGAGTAAAAAACAAAACGTGTTAATATTATTGGGACCCTTTTTTATCCTTCCAGGAACCACACACTCCATTCATCACACGCTTCACCCACTAAAAATACACACCCCTCACACCCAAACCCTTCATATCCACTTTCACGTTTTTCACACACACTCAACATAGGAAAACACTTTCTTCCCGGCACACAACCCATGACGGACTACCGCATGAATAATAATCACTGGACACCTGACGAGAACGCGTCCATGCTGGACGCGTTCGACATGTCATCTATCTGGGCTAATAATAATAATACCAACACTGTCCCTCCTACTTCATCATCAGCTTCCACGTCAGCGCTACATCAGCACGAGTTTAATCAGGATACTTTACAACAACGTCTCCAAGGGCTGATTGATACAGCCCACGAGTCATGGACTTACGCTATCTTCTGGCAGTCGTCTGTCCTTGAATACTCGGGTCCTCCGATATTAGGATGGGGTGACGGGTACTACAAAGGCGAACCAAATAAACCAAAACAAGTCATGTCAGCTACTTCCATCGCTGAGCAGCAGTATCGTAAGAAAGTGCTCCGTGAGCTAAATTCCATGATATCTGGAACACAAGCTCCAGAAAACGATGCAGTGGACGAGGAAGTCACTGATACTGAGTGGTTCTTTTTGATTTCTATGACGCAGTCTTTTGTTAACGGAGTTGGGCTACCTGGACAAGCCATGGTAACGAATCAGCCTGTTTGGGTTGCGGGGCGTGAGCGTTTGATGACGTCTCACTGCGAAAGAGCACGTCAGGGAGAAGGGTTCGGGTTACAGACTATTGTTTGTATTCCTTCGGCTGATGGTGTGATCGAGCTAGGTTCGACTGAGTTGATATATCAAAGTTCGGATATAATGAAGAAAGTTAGGTGTTCGTTTAATTTCAATCAGGCGCGTGATCCTATGCAAGTTAATGATGTTAATGATGATAGTACTGATCCGTCATCCATCTGGCTGACGGATCCAGTAGCTACATCTGTATCCACTGTGACAACTGATGTCACAGTTATCAAAGATACAGTTGGAGTTATTGGATCTGAGATGATGACAAGTGTCCTTCCGTCAGTTAAATCACATGTTCCAAAACAATTACCGTTTGAAAACCCTAATTCTTTATCTCAAAACCCGAGATCTGGTCACAATTTCGGAAGCCGAGAGTTGAATTTTTCGATGGAGGGCGGATCCGGTGGCAAAAATTTAAATTCTTCGTATACTAAGCCCGAACCAGGAAAGTTTCTGAGCTTCGGGGAGAGTAAACGGAGTATTACAAACAACGGGGCATTATTCGTTGGAACGGATAATAACAATAACAATAATAATACTAACAAGAAGAAGAGATCTCCTACTTCTTGTGGTAGCAATGAAGATGGGATCCTTTCTTTTGTGTCCGGTACCGCGAAATCTGGTGCTGTTGCTTTTACAGGAGCTGACTCGGACCACTCGGACCTTGATGCGTCAATGATTAAAGAAGTAGAAAGCATTAGAGTGGTGGAACCCGAGAAAAAACCAAGAAAACGTGGCCGAAAGCCGGCTAATGGAAGAGAAGAGCCATTGAATCATGTTGAAGCAGAGAGACAAAGAAGAGAAAAACTAAACCAAAGGTTTTACGCTTTACGTGCTGTAGTCCCAAATGTTTCGAAAATGGACAAGGCGTCGCTTCTTGGAGACGCTATTTTGTACATCAATGAGCTTAAGTCAAAGGTCGATAACACCCAATGTGATAAAGAGGAACTAAGAAACCAACTTGAGGCATTGAAGAAAGAATTGTTAACCAAAGATTCGCGACAATCGTCTTCCTCTGCTATCTCATTGCCAGACGATATGAAAATGCCTACCGGTGTCCATTCTGCAATTGCGGATTTGGATATTGATGTTAAGGTTATGGGTTGGGACGCAATGATTAGGATTCAATGTAACAAGAAGAACCACCCTGCAGCTAGGCTAATGGCGGTGTTTAAGGAACTTGACTTCGAAGTTAATCATGCAAGTGTCTCAATTGTCAATGATTTGATGATCCAACAAGCGACCGTGAAGATGGGTAGTCGATTGTACTCTCAAGATCAGCTCCGAGTAGCCTTAACAAACGGATTTACCGATCGATTATAAAGTTAAGGCAGTTAGTGAAGCTGTAGCTTAGTTTTTCTAAAAGCTACTTGTTGTAATGTAACATACAGTAGTATACTTTGGTTAATTATGTGTATGTTTTTAGCGTAACGAGTGTAAGCTATATGTAACTGTACGAAATGAGAGCTTTAGCGATGCTCTCGAGCTTTGTCTATGTAAAATGAAATAATTAGCTATGACTTACGAGTCTTTCGTGGTATCCATGTTTTTTGAGATAACGCATTCGATTATAGATCAGAAATTAATGGTGGTACTATATTTAGGGACCGAGAAAGGTTGGGACCTTATAATCAACAACGTTCAAGTTCTGTCACCGACTATATTCGAGGATATGAAACATATTCGAGGATATGAAACATGAATTTAAATGGATGGTGTGACAAAAAAGGCATCCTATATTCGAGGATATACAAAACATGAATTTAAATGGATGGCCATTATATGCACATACAATGTTCAGTGGTAAAGGAAACGCCAGTTTAAAAATGCATGTTACCATGTATTCCAACTTGTCGACATCTTGTTTTGTCATTTAATGTCACTTTAAAACACCAAACATTATACTCCCTCCGTCCCAAAATATAAGTTCATGTTTGACTTTTCAAAGTGTTTTTCTTCTGACTTTGACTGTAATTATTTTTTTTCGTGTTATATAATACTTGATGAAAAGTATACCAATGAACATACATTTGAAACACAAATCTATTTATATAATTTTCATCAAGTATTATATAATACGAGAAAAAATAATTACGGGCAAAGTCTGAAGAAAAAGACTTTGAAAAGTCAAACATAGACTTATATTTTGGGACGGATGGAGTAACTAACACCTTGGGTTTTCTTGAATTATAGTGTGAGTAACAAAACATTTAAAGTTAATAGTAATGATTTACTATGGAATAGTGTCTGTCCACTTCAAAATATAATAAAACAAGACACGATGAGTTGTTCACTGAATATCAAATGAATTTGCAACATACAAAATATAAATAAATCTGAAGATATCTTTAGTAATTGAGTAAATAATAAATAAATAATAGGGACGTACATTGAAATAAACGTGCTGCCATAAAGAATGGTGTGTGGAGGGCCAGTCCCTCATATAATACAAAAGTGTCGCTACCAAAATAAAGAAAAGAGTTACATTGTTGGTGCCCAAACACTTCACGATTCTCGCAATTGGTCTTAAGAACTTCAAAACTGCGTGTTTAGTCCCCAACATCTCGATTTTGATTTAATATAGGTCCAAATTCCTAACACTCGTTAGTTTTCCCCGTTAGTGATTAAAGCATGATGGGTATTTTGGTAATTGCTCAGTTTGTCCACTTATCTACAGTGTTTAGTGTCACTCTGGCCATCTTAAATATAGGTACACTTCTCATTTCACGCCTCTACCTTCTTCATATATACCAATCACCTAAATCATTCCATCTCTAAAAGATAATCCAACAAATAATCACAACCGGCTGTGAGTTCTTCACTTTTTCCGATAGGTGGAACCCTAGCCTTCAGTTTCATATTCCCAACACGACACCCTAGACGCCGCTGCATGTAACACTAGTAAATACAAGCTAAATTTCGTTATATTTTTTTGGTGTTCTTTTTTCGCAGATCTGGTCGAATTCCTCTTCCTCTTTTCGGCCACCACAACTGGTCGAATTCCTCTTCCTATTTTGAATTCCTTATGAACATTGACCTTGACTTCACAACATTTCAACATTCGAGCACAAGACAATGTACGTAGTTCTTCTTTATTCAAGTAAATATCATTATTACTATCATTTCAAGCGAGTTGATTCTAGTGACCCTGCTGACACTCCCATGATTGAACGTACTAAACTAGATGAGGACCACTCAGGGATCATGGTAGACCAAACGAAATATCGTAGTATGATTGGATCCCTGATGTACCTCACAGCTAGTAGACCAGACATCTTGTTCGCTATTTGCATGTGTGCTAGATACCAGGCTAAGTCTACTAAAAAGCACCTTGAAGCGGTTAAACGGGTCTTTCGGTATCTCCAAGGAACCATCAATATGGGACTTTGGTACCCGAAGGACACCGGTATGTCACTAACAGCCTACGCAGATGCTGATCATGCAGGATGTCAAGATACTCGTCGAAGTACGTCTGGAGGTGCTCAGTTTTTGGGTGATAAGCTTGTGAGCTGGCCTTCAAAGAAGCAAATGAGTACTTCTATTTCCTCTACAGAGGCTGAATACATAGCCATGTCATCTTGTTGTGCTCAAATCCTATGGATGAGATCCCAATTATCTGACTATGGCTTTGAATTCAACAAAACCCCTCTGTACTGTGATAATAAAAGTGCTATTGCTCTCTCATGCAACAACGTTCAACACTCAAGAGCAAAGCACATCGACATTCGACATCATTTCATCAGGGAACAAGTGGAAAAAGGTGTGGTGGAACTCTATTTTGTGAGGTTTGAATACCAATTAGCAGACATCTTCACCAAAGCTCTTCCTAGAGAACGTCTTGAGTTTATCCTTTCACGTCTTGGACTAAAGAGTCTTCAACCAGAAACACTCAAGCGTCTTCAAGAGGAAGACGAGGAGTAAAGGTCTTTATCAATCTATTTCTTGTATATATTTATTCAAAAAGCAAAATACAAAATTAAAAAAAAAAAAAAAAAAAAAAAAAAAAAAAAAAAAAAAAACCCTCAAAAGAAAATATAAAAGTATAAAATTCTCTAAAATCCATAAAAATTTGAAAAATCTTGAAAAATTCCAAAAATATTCTTATTTTGTCATGTTTTTTCTTATTCGATTTCATCTACGAACTTTGTGTTGACATTCAAAGAATGTCACGGGTTTTTAGATGTTCTTCGAATGCACATAGTTTGTGTATATAAAAAAAAAAGGCGGAGAAAAAATGGTGGTTTATTGTCATTTCAGGCAGTAACCCGTTTTAAAAGTAAAGAACAGAGCCATGCTTTATCTTATTTTTCAAATCTCATGCCCTGATTCTTAAAACAAATGTTTGTCATCAAAAAGACAAATGTTTCTCTTTTCAAATATTTTTCCGTCTAATGATTCTTCTGAAAAATATTTGTCATCTAATGAAAACAAAATTGTTTTGAAAACACTTCGGACTCTATTTTTGAAAATCAAAAAAACTTATCAAGTGTCTAAATCTCAATCCATCAATCAACAACCTTCGTCATTGATTGAGGGAGAAAATGATTTTTCAATTAAATCAAAAAGTGTTCTTCTCAAACAATTAGCACTTAAATGAGCAAGGTCTACTCTAATTATTTTATTTTATACAAATTGGTTCAAGACCTTGGTTATCATTATGTTTTCAAAAGATAATCATGCATGTTTAATCAATGGAGTTTAAAGTCTCAAAATCCAATCCTTATCAGTTAAAACGTTTTTCGTAATCAAGTCACAATTCTCCTTAAAAGCTTTCAAAATCAATTTAAATCTACAGAGATCACAAATCTCAAATGATTTGCTAATTGTGATCGGGGGAGAATTTGTGATTTAAATTGGATTTAAACTGATAACTCGATAAATGGTTTCATAAGTGTTTAGCATGTTTTCCTCCCCGTATGTGACAAACGATTTCAAGAACTTCTATACACATGTTGAGGGGGAGCATCTACTTTAAACCTCAAATTATTGAAATGTGATTGAATTGTCTCTATGTGCAGGTTCCCTCTAATATGTGCAAAACTATTTCAACTTCGAGGCACATATTGAGGGGGAGCAAACTTTTGAAAACCTCATCCTTCCTCAAAATGCTTTATCTAATCAAATTGATTGGGAAGTGATGATGATCATTTTAGAAAATGTTAATCAAAAGATTGGACATTTCATTCATAATCCAACGAGTTCAAAGATCTCTTGCCTCCATGTGCTAAACATATTCTGAATTTTTATGCATATGTTGAGGGGGAGCATTTCTAAAATATCAAAACAATTAAGATACAAAATGCTTTGATTTCATATCACAAGTATCTGGATTGATTTTCAAATGGTTTTCAATTGGCTTCTAGGCGGAAGATCAATACCAAAAGACCGACCAACTTTACTTCATGCATGATGATATAATGATGATAAGGTTAGGTTGAGGTCCTATGATCCGCCAGAACCGGAGGGATCTACCCAGGGACAATCCACTAGTTAGTGTAGAAGTCCTTAGGTATGATGATAAAAGGAGAAAAAATGAGATATGGGAAGAGTGCAGACTGAGACTGAGCTAGTACTGGAATAAACCCAACAAGGTTCTAGTTATGAAGTCTCGGTAAGCACTGAAGGGGTTGAAGAATGAAAAAGAATTGAATGTGAAAAAGGGTGAAAAGAAATAGCCCTCAATTTATTTAACCTTAGAGCAGATACCGGGTTCAATTCATATGCTACTGGTGGTTACCAAGGTAACATCGGTATTGAATATAAGACGTCATGGACTCAGTGACGCACTGCACTTCATCTTCCCAAACCACTCAAGTTCCTCTTAAAAGGACTTGTTTCATTCTCACGGGGAACCGACATAATCTATCGACCTTCTCTTAGAGATTGTTGATATTGAAAAAGGAGACCCTCTCCCTAGTCTCCGGCATAGGAACCAAATATGCACAATTGAGTCTAGAGCCACGAGATCATCTATAAATCTCATTATGACACTTTCAATGAAGACTACCTGTTTCACACAATGTGGAAAGAGAGATTATATCTTGAGTCCTACGCATTATCCTTGTGGTATTGCCAGAACATCCGAGTGATATGTAAACATATTCACAATGAAGATGGAAAGCCTTTTGGAGCCAACATCAAACAAGCTCCTGGTAGGTGGCATGTGAGATCTATTCAATAGATCAACCATGTGACAACTGAACAGAAACAATGGGACGATTCAATCTTTTGAATCAATCCTGGTTCAAGTTATGGATTGACGGATACCTTTGAAAACCCGGTCGTCGTGCTTAAAAAACTCTTTTCTTTAGCACATCGACTGTGTACAAATATTTCAAAATAAAAGGTGTTTATGATTGATAATTGATTTTCATTAAAACCTTCGTTGTATTGCAAAAACAATTTCTATTGAGCAATACACGATTGTTTATCAAATCTCTTCGCATCAATCAGTGAATCTCAATTCGCTGGTTCACTCACTACGTGTTGTCTTCTTTGAGACGTTCCGATTTGAGAACAGCTAGAGCAGCTGCGAAACCCTGTCAAGGAAATTCTTCGGAATTATACCTGATCACATGCAGTACTTGTACTGATCAACGGGGAACCGTGGGCCGTGTACCTCAATTCATCGAAAGTGATCAAAGACACTTTCGTGCGCTTTATTGCTAACTGTCTTATGCAGGTACACACCGACGTTTGCAGCTGATCAGAATGGAGCGGTCATTCCATAGCCGCATGCTCACTCAACACATTCAGTTCCAAAGAAATCATGATTAGTGCACAAATGTCTATGATATTTTCACTCCATGCTTCTGCTACGCTGCTGCCAATATCATGAATCAACGAAAGCTTCCGCTACTCTGATAAGAACATATCATGATCCAGAATGTGAGCATGTCGGTCCAAATGTCACTACACCACTATGGATGAGTCTGAGATTAATGTGGCTGATGATCTCAAAGTTGGTTCAAAACTCATTATCACGTGGATCAGTTAAAGACCTCCACTCATATTATCCAAACATGCGAAAATGAAGAATCATAGACTACGAGCTACAGAACAAAGAACATGAACAAGAATCCAAGAACAATCTCAATGTAATATCTATTTGTATTCTATGTAATTTTAATGTGTGTTTGAGGTGACCTCCCTTAGGGGGAGATTGTTAGGATTTGGAAAATCCAGTAGTTAAAGTGTCGGTCACCTCAAGTATATGTAATCGTTAGAAAGCTCGTAGTCGTAGTTATTTGATGTTAAGTAGTATTTAGTTTTGTAACACCGTGGAGGACGGACAGGTCTTTACCCACTGTATGCCTGATCCACAGCCCGTAGGTGGCGTTTATTTGTAAGACACTATAAATACCCTCTACCTCCCAAGGTAGAGGGTTGGAGCTTCAATAGCATTTTTCTTTGTTTCACAGTTTTCAACTCTCTTCCCTTTCTCTCTCTAAAACTTTCTCTCTCTAAACTACTTGAACGCCTCTTGTGATTATGGTTTAGTGTGTTTGTGAAATCCTATATCTTACAGAATGTGTGTTTATATGACCATTTGTCCTTGTGTTTAAGTTTATTTTTGGTTTTTAAATGTGATTACTTGATAAGATTTAATGATGTATTTGATTGAAGTCGTAAGAACTAATTATAGTTTATGGTTTGTATTTTGTTTTGATTCATTTAGTAGTTGAATAAGAAACGACACATATGGAGTTGAAAAAAACCCACTGTATTTATTTTGTAAATATTGGAATGTGTGTATATGAATTTGATTGATGAATAAGAAATGGTGGATTTTGTTGATTTTTGTAAGTTTACGTGTGTTGTTTTGTATTAAAAATCTTGGGAAAGTGTTAAGAGAAAGAAATTTTAATTCTAAAAAAAAACTCAACTGAATACTAAAAGAGGATGAATACGAGGGTATTTTAGTCATTTCAATTTGATCAAAGACGAAATCGGATCCAACGTTTCCTCGCAGGGAGGACGCTTGTACTTTCTGGACAATACGGACGAAACATGCAATTCGACCAAATCACAAGGATGATTTTTGCAATTTACTCTAAATAAAACAAACGTGCTGCCATAAAGAATGTTGTGCGTAGGTCCAGTCCTTCATATAAATTAAAAGTTTCGCTACCAAAATAATTCAAAAAGAGTAAATAAAACCAAGGTTATAAAGAGCATGAGGCGTGACGTGGTGGCATGACCAAGCCTCACGCCTTTGCGATTAAGTCGATGCTTTTACGTTTATAAAGCGTGACATAAAGCGGCACAAATATGAAAATATTTATATATTTATCGAGTTTCATATATATCGAGTTTACAAAATGACGTAACATAAGACGGTATGGCGGCATGGCGTGGCGTTATGACCAAGCCTCACGCTTTTGCGAGGCCTTCGCGTGGCTTTTGCAAGCCTTTTAAAACCATGAATAAAACTCAACTGAATAATTAAAGAGGATGAATTTGAGGGTATTTTAGTCATTTCAGTTTGATCAAAGATGAAATCGGACCTAAAATTTCCTTACAGGGAGGCCGCTTGCATTTTATAAACCATACGGACGAAACATATAATTTGGCCAAATCACAAGGACGATATTTGCAATTTACTCTAAATAAAATAAACGTGCTGCCATAAAGAATGGTGTGTGGAGGGCCAGTCCTTCAGATAAAATAAAAGTGTCGCTACCAAAATAAAGAAACACGTTTCGTTTTTTGACATCCATTAATTACATAAATCTGGTTAGATTTGTATGATCATCATCAAAAAGAGAGGTCAACCACTAGCCTTACAAATGGGTCATTTCTGAAAAAAACAATATCAACATTACTTTCACTTTTCTTCATTTCTAATAACAAAAATGTGACCAAGGTATTCATCTACTTTGTAAAAAGGCCGCAAGGTTCACAAGATAAGAAGGTCATAAACCCATGAAGAAATACAAAAGAAGACTCAGAGACCCATATAAAAGTACACTTTTAAGTGGGTCTCTGAGTCATTTTTTGTGTGACACTGTCTTTTTATCCTATGCCCTTAAGGCACAAGTTAGAAAAACCCTATATCTTAAAAGTATTGGCATACAAAATTACAAATAATTGACTTGGATGAATATATCACAAAAATGTAGTTTGCTTTTCTGCTTTTATAACAAGCCATAGCACACCAAACTTTATCTAGCTAGTTTTTGTGGACAAAACTTTAAGGTATCTAATCATACTTTTGGTATAGTTTTCTTCTACTACTAGGGAAGCTCATTGAAACCTTTTTAATGACTTGGCAGGTAAATCATAAACTGTATAGATGATCCTACCAAGCTCATTAAGTCTTTCAAATTACTAACTTTTCACAATTGTGGATTATATGACTAGAACGAGTGACCTCAAGTTTCATAGCTAGCTGGATTCAGATTTGCAACCTCGTATGATCGTATCTAAGACTCTTAGGCCTTTTACACTAAATTGCCTCTTGGATTTACCTAATTATTGTTTGTTAATGATAGACGATGAAGTTGGTCTTTAACTAAATTCATATTTTGGTTGGCATGTCACCGTTGAGTAAAAAGTCTAAAGTTATATAGTCCTATTTAGTATGTAAAATGAGGTCGATGATTTGAATTTACTCAATAAACAATGGTTAATGTGCTTTTGGTAGATAACGAGTTGAAATTGCCTCTCGCGTTGCGCCGGGTTTTTGGTTTACACAAAACAATGCGCCGGGTTATCGATTTACACAAAAGTAATACAATGCGCATGCATATAATACGAACCCTAAAATATTCGTTGCTTTTTCTTCCTTCTCACATTTGTGCAACCATTCATACACAATCTCTTTTTATACAAAAAAAACAATGTTGCAAAAATCGGCCTAGGTGGCCGATTAATCGGTAATCGGCCTTATACCTTGTTGATTTTTGAAAATTGGTGGAAAAATCGGCCTAGTAAAAAATCGGCCACTAATTAGTCAAAAATCGGCCGAATCGGTAAAAAATCGAACTAATCGGTCAAAAATCAGACTCATCGACTAAATCGGACTAATCGGTCAACTTAAAAAAAATAATTTAGGAATTCTACTTAATTTGAGGATCGTTAATTTCACTTATAACGCATAATGTGCCTCATAATCAGAATTGGAGTCTTTTATTGAAGTTTGGAAACATAGTTTGGTCTTCAAAAATACCCAAAACTTGCAGAAAATGTCAATCTGATTAATAACCGATTAATCGCTGCAGGGTGGTCGACCGCCCGACTGCCGATTCACGATTTTTGTAACATTGCAAAAAAATGTGTCGTAATTAATTTTTTATATAATAAGAACGTTTGATAATCATATTTTTTGTTAAAAAGCATGTAGGATTTAAAAATCGTATCAAAAAACCAAAAATATTTTTTATACACTTACATTCCTATAACTTGCTCATTGTAATTTCGATTATTAATGAAGACTTGCTCATTGTCATATTAGATTCCTATAATTTTTGGTGGCAAAATGTGTCCAAAAGCAAAAAAATTAGCTAAATGAGCAAAATTTTAAAAGATTTTGGCACATTTAGCCCATTTTCTTTTTTGAAATAGGCACATATAGCTCATTGAAAACTTAAATGCGCACTAACGAGCATATTTTTTTTCTCAATTGTAGAACATTCGTTTTAAAGAATTTTTTTATATATAATATATTTAAGTTTTTTAATATAAATAAGACTAAAATACACCGTTGGTCCCTAAACTTGGCAAAACGCTTCGCGATGGGACAAAACTCGGCATTTTCATCGTTGGGGGTCCCTATTTCAAGTTTTATACTCGTTACAGGTCCTTTGACCATATTGCCGTTAGTCAAGGACTTCAGATGGCGTTAGATTTGTCTTTAGTCCAAGGGCATAATTGTCATTTCCACATTTCAATTAAGCGTGCTCGATACACTTTTCTGTGGGTGCTACAGTAACTAGGGCATAATAAAAGCAACTCATATTCACCACTCATCCCTAAAGTCTCCGTTCCAAAAAAATTCTTATCCTTAATTTTTCCGATCTACTTCTAATAATGGTTCGTTGTGCTTGTGGTAGGCTGGCTGTAGTTAAAACTTGCTGGAACAATGTCAACGCCGGCAGGCGTTACTATGCTTGTCATGTTCAGGTTGGCTAGTCTTGTACATGATAATGCTTGTATTTTTTTAATTTAACATGTTAAGTTAATAGTTTCATCTTGGAGTCAGCTTTTAAGTGTGTTCAAACGTTTGGTTTCTGATTTTTTAGGGATCTAGGTGTCCCATCAATGGGTGGTTGGATCCACCACAGACGACTAGAGCAAGGGAGGTGTTCCTCTACTTGCAAAGGCACATCCACCGAACTGAGGCGGCGTTGCAAGAATGCCAACAAGCTCTCATCGGCGAGACCATGGAGACTATAGACGCAGTCGCCAGGGCAAATGAGCTAGAGGCTACTCAAGCATATACCCTAGCTGAACTCCTTCTTGAGAAGGATAAACTCTGCCGATTGAGGAACTTCTGTGTTTTCTCCTGGATACTCATCATTGTCGTATGTATATGGTTTATCTAGTGGGTTACCAATGTCGGTGGTTTTTTGCCTTTTGAGTCGGTGGTATGTATGGTCTCTGTAAGTAGACTTGTGGTGATGGTTGACTTTTGAAAAGTCAAGTTTTGATATACTTTGGTCCTTCTACAGTATAAGTAGTTTTACTTTTATGCTTTAGTCCTTATGAGTGTTATGCCTTTAATACTTGCTCCTACCCCTTATAAATGATCAAACCCACATCAGTTGCCACACAATTATTATCCATTTCAAACCACACCTTAGTAAAATGATCAAACTCATTACACAGCTACAAGTATCAAAGATGGATGAACAAACACCACTTTTGAGTATCAACATAAACTTGATATGGTGTTGTTCATCCATCTTTGATCCTTCATTCCTGTTTGTGATGATAGAATAACCGTATCCAACTCAAAACCCAGATCCAAGTTCAACAGAGATTCATTGACATATGAAGTCTCAAAGATGGATGTATGGCACCACTTTTGAGTATCAACATAAACTTGATATGGTGTTGTTCATCCATCTTTGATCTTTCATTCCTGTTTGTGATTATAGAATAACAGTAACCAAACTTAAAACACAAATCCAAGTTCAACAGATCCTAGATTCATAGACATATGAAGTCTCAAAGATGGATGACCAGACACCACTTTTGAGTCTCAACATAAACTTGATATGGTGTTGTTCATCCATCTTTGATCCTTCATTCCTGTTTGTGATGATAGAATAACAGTAGCCAACTCAAAACACAGATCCAAGTTCAACATATCCAAGATTCATAGACGTATGAAGTCTCAAGGATGGGTGAACCGACACCATTTCGGACTATGAACATAAACTTGATATGGTGTTGTTCATCCATCTTTGATCCTTCATTAGTGTTTGTGATAATAGAATAACAGTATCCAACTCAAAACACAGATGTATGAAGACTCTATAAAAACAATACAATAAAAACACAATTTAACCCATACATTAACATGACATGATTTCATACATAACGCAAATGGATATATTTCCAAATGCATAAAATTTTGTAGTCTACAAAGTTCAGAAACATACATTGTTTAAACACAACAAATAATGTTTAGGGGAATACATATTCGATGCATAACATTGGCTTTCATATGCTTAACCAGCATTGTTTTGTGGTGAAGAAAGCTTTGCTGCTATAATCTTGGTCTTAGTCCAAAATTGGTTTGGAGACCCACCAGAAGCAGCATCAACTTGACTTCCAGATTGAGACTGGACCACACTTGGTTGATCATTACCTTCATAGTTGTCACCTGTAACCTTTGCCTTCTTCTTTGCTGTAACTTTTGGCTGGGATGAACCTGTTTTTTGAGACTGTTGTGTAGTGCCTTGACTTCCTGTTACACCTCCTTGCCCAAGACATGTTTTCTTGTTGTGTCCAGTATTGCCACAAATACCACAAACCACACTTTTACTAGACTGTGACAAGTTACTGGTTTTGTCACTATTATCATTTTCAGTAAAAGCCCTGGTTCTTTTCTTTCGTGGCCTACCTAATGGTTTATGATGTTTAGGTGGAAGAATGGTTGTAGGCAATTCCGACTTATACCAATGCTCATAACCATTTATTGGCTGGATGTGGTGTTTGTAAGTTTCTTACCAAGTCTTAAGCAAGTAACATGGATGAACCCGTGATTCAACATATTCTACTTGCATTCCATTGAACCTCATACACCGGTGGGTAGCAACAACATGTTTACATGGCATACCTGTAAGCTCTCATCTTCTACATGTACAAGCCCTAGCTTGAACATTCACAATACACTTGTCTCCCCATCCACTGACCTCATACTTTTATCCTTCAACCCGTAAAGCAGTGTACTTATAAGCCTCTTTCTTGATTGCATCTAACATGAGTGTTGCCTTTGGTGTTAATGGTCCGGCACACTTGTCAATCACATTCACAACGTTCACTATTCTTTTCATACAGTTCTCTCTAATGTATTCCAAAGCAGTAATGATGGGTTGGTGCCTACCTCCCACTAGTTTCCCATTGAACACCTCACACATGTTATTAAGTAACACATCAGAATGAGCCCTCCCTACAACATGTTTGGTTAGGGACCTGAAAAATGTCGTATAACATATGATGTACAAGTAGACATAGATTTGGTTAGGTACCTGAAAAATGCGACCTTGTCCAATGGGTTGGTGGTATCTTACTTAACCAAGCATGGGCAGGTTCGCTAAACCTCTTGAATGCCAGCATGGCTGCCTCAAATTGTTGGACGGTTGTTGCTGCTGCACATCTCCACAAATGTTCCTTGTATGCTTTAGCATTCCATTGCAATTTCATATTATCATGGATGTTCTTTAAACAATATCTGTGTTCAACACTAGGGAATACTTCTGCTAACGCTGGAATGATACCCTGCACAAATAAACATCAATTCGTTACTAATAAAACTTGCATTTAACGAAAATACAAGTGAATCTAATCAACTAAATGGTAACATAACCTTTTTCTTGTCGCTGATAAAAGTGTAGTTTGAGTTTGGTTGCAAGTCAAGATCATCTCTTAGACATTCAAGAAACCAAATCCATGAGTCTTTGCTTTCAGCTTCTGCAACCGCGTAGGCTAAAGGGTATATTCCATTGTTGCTGTCTATACCGACTGCTGTAAGAAGCTGGCCAGGAAAAGGACCCCTCAAAAAAGCACCATCTAACCGCAACAACTCTCTTTGACAAGCTTTATATCCTTCCTTCAAAGCACCTAAGTATACATACATTCTCTTGAAAACTCTGGTTGGACTTGTTGCATCTGTTGCAGTTTGTACACTTATCCTAACTGTTGTATCTGGGTTAGTTTTCTGCAACTCTTCAACATAGTCTCTTGAAAAGGAGTAATGCTGCTTATGATCACCCTAATCTTATTTTCTGCCTTGTTTTTTTGCCCTTAATGCTTTTTGCATAGACACCTGAACTTCAAACTGTTTACTGAGCTGATCTTGAACAGCCTTGATTGGAATATCTGGATTGACTTGAAATTGGTCAACTATTTGCTTCGAAAGAAACTTGTAGTCATAAGCTTTAGTGTCTCTTGATTGCAAACATTTGTGTTCATCCCTGAAAGTTCGAACAATCCATACATCTTTAGCTGTATTTTGGCTACATACAATAACCATGGACAATCTGTTGCTTGCTCCTTGCGTGTTCGCAAATATACATCCCTACCAAGGCCTCTAGTTATCAGACCATTTTTCCTCTTTGGGGCTTTTCCCAGCCCTGATCCTTCGGTTACTCCACAAACAGGTATTTGTCCAAGACACCTAACCTTAATTCTCTGTTTGTCATTCTTAATTAGTTGCAATTTCCTCCTAGTCTTTATTGAAAGCAGGTAGATCCTATCTTTCACTTCTTTTGCAGTTACAAAACTTTGACCACAGAAAAAAAAGATTTCGTCCTCTGTTTGTGCTGCCTCACTTAACTTTTGTTTCTTGTATGCCCTCAATTTTCCTCCTAATAACATACTCATCCTCATTCTCAGAACCACTTGCAAAATCATTATCATCTAACAGATCCAACTCATTTTTCTTAAAAAAATCATGTGGTAGCTGGCTGGTGGTACCCATAGATGGTAAATCTGTAGTCTCAGTCACTTTGAACAGATTAACATCAAAATCAGGCTCCTCAAAAGTATTAGCCTCATCGACAACTGTGTTTCCATCACCATTGTTCTCAATATCATCATCGTCACTCATATAAGTGTCAGTCTCACTCACATTGTCATCACTTAAAGGTTCATCGATTTCACTTACCTGTACTACAGATTTACCTTTTTGGATATGATCCACAAGATTACATGTTTCCTCCTCATGATGACCTAACTCTTGATCATTTTGACATACCTCTTCAGGACTATCTATTTGGATATGCTCAACATGTTTATCTAGATGCTGGTTGACATCACCTACAACATCTTCAGTCTGACAGACCTCTACAGATGGAAACAAGGGTTCTATTTCTGGCATCTGACTAGATTGTACCAAAGTATTGACTTCCAAAGGTTGATGTGTAACCTCACATATATCCTCTACCACGTATTTATTAACAATGTTTTTTAAGAACAATTTCTTTGAGCAATATGGAACAATAGCAAGAGCTGCCTTTTTCTTTGTTGCATCCACATCAGCAATAACTGTCCTAATTGACTTTGGTGACATTTGATCAAAATCCAATGTTGTCTTACCATTTTTCAACATAAACCTCTATCATCTTATGGTCCTCAACAAGATCTTTCAATATTTCTAAATTAGCACTCTCACTTAAGCTATACAAACCATCATCTAAATTACTACCATGCTTAACAAAGTAATAGTAATTTTTTGAACCAAGCTCATAACCCAATTCATACATAAGAACATCCAACTCTTCAACTGACACACTATGAACATCAACCAAATCAACTAAAGTTTCCATACCTCCAACGTATATTCTACCAGACCAGTATTTAAAGACACCATTGTGATGAACCCTCATGCTAAACATATTAGATCTACCACCTGAAAACATGTCAATATATGTTTAAAGAATTCTAAAAACTTAATTGGGAAACAATAAATACCCTAATTACAAATTCCAATGACTATAATAATAAAAAAAAGTACCGTATTTCTTCTTAGCAGAGTCGTATAGGACGGTATCATCAACTGGATAACCTGGATGTCTTCTTACTTTCCATAGAGTAAAGTCCATGTTCGGTTTTATGATTGATAAACAGGAGTTTTGTGACATGAAATTAGGGTTTGTGAATTCTGATAATTCTTATAACGAAAGTTCTGGGACGAATAATAATACAGACTATGTGTTTATTGGGGCGGGAAGAGGGTTACATTACATGTGGCAATAATTAAGAAATTTTTAATTGAAATATGGAATTGATAAATGTACCCTTGGACTAAAGACAAATTGAACGCCATAAGATGTCCTTGACTAACGGCAATATGGTAAAAGGACCTGTAGCGAGTATAAAACTTGAAATAGGGACCTCCAACGATGAAAAGGCCGAGTTTTGTCCCAATGTGAAGCGTTTTGCCAAGTTTAGGGACCAACCGTGTATTTTATTCTATAAATAGGATATTACGTTTAAGGAATTTATTTTGTTGTTTTAGGTCTTTTATTAAGCGATTTGTATTACATGTGCCCGTTGGGCCCGTGCCCGTTTAGCCCGTGCCCGTTTAAGCCCGTGCCCATTCTAGCCCGTGCCCGTTTTAACCCGTGCCCGCCCGACCCGCCTGTTTTGCCACATGTACTTTTGGTGTGTGATTTCTTGTCAATTAATAAGGTTGATGAAATGATTTCTTGTCAAACGTATAGCTATTGTTAAAAAGTGTATAATCAAAATTATATATATCTAGTAAGGGCAAAGGTCATAATTATAAAAAAATATACACGCCGCCGCATTGTATGGGTAACATGCTAGTCTAAATTATACTAATATATATCTGGCAAAGGTTAAAGAAAACCAATATACTTATCAAAGTGTACCGAAATTTTTAGTGTACTTTAAAAGGTCCAGTATGACTAGTATCATTTAAATTTAGAGCAAAATGAATCAGAGCCTTATGCTCTTACCATTTCTTGTTAAAAGACCCTGGTCTTCAGAACATGACTAGGACGTAAGGACCTTTTGTGTTGGGCTTGGTTGATAACCATTTTTTCCATTGGTGGTGGGGGACAAACCATTGTAGCATAGTAAGTATATGCTTGGAATGGGCGGGAACATCATTAAATTGGCTTTTGACAACATATGAGAGGAGTTTTTCTGCATTAAAAGTGATGCCAATTGTGAAAAATTCAAAGAGGTAGTAGAAGAAACACAGTGCTTCTTTGGGAAATCTCCATAAGTTATGGACATGGAACACATTGAGAAATGGGTAGTCGGGGTGGAATCTAAGGCCCTTCATGAACATTCCATGATTTTTTATGAGGAAAGCAAGGAATGTTTTGTAACACAGGTTGGCTCTTTTCTTAAATGTTAAGTCTGCAATGGTTTCAACTATTTCCTCTGGTAGATCAAAAATAGGGATTTATGGTTGTGGGGTTGAAGAGGTTGGTGGTTGGGGAGTTAGAGAAGATCCTTCTCCACTTTGGGGGGGGGGGGTGGGGTGGCTGAAAGAACCATTAGGGGAAAGTTGGGAGTGTGTTTTTGGGTTTTGAGTGCATCCTTTGGGTTCTTGTCTTCTGATTTATAGGCCTTTGGCCGGGAGAGAAAATATGCAAGGACATTTTCTGTTCCTTTGATGTGTTTTACTGTGAACTTCCACTGTGAGAACCAATTTGACCATCTCAGAAGTTGTGCATTAGGCAACATCTTCCTTTTAAATTGTAGCATTCTTGGAAAGGAAGACATATCCATATCCACTTGGAATTTGTGCCCTATCAAATGAAACTGGAACTTCTCAATTACTTGTTTGACTGCAAGGATTTCTTTGAAAGTGGAATGATAATGTAGCTCTGACGCTTTAAACGTGTCACTTTTGTATCCACACACGTGTATTTTATTATTGCTATCTTGAACAAGTAGGACAAATCCCCAACACTCATTACTTGCATCTGTCTGAAGGATTCTTTTTTCTGAGGAGACAAGAATCTTTAGTGGAGGCATCTTTTCAGCAAGTTGCTTGATTGCTATCACTGCTTCTATTTGTTTATGCGTCCACTGTGAGGGATTCTTTTTTAGCATGAGGAACAACAGGGAAGTGTGATTTGACAGTTTTGGCAGGAAATCAGCCATATAGTTGACTAACCCAAGGAACTGTTGAATCATCTTTTGTAAAGATAATTCATCAGGGAATTTTAGTAATTCCTGAGCAACATGTGGTTGTGGATGGTATTTCCTGTCAAAGATCTCCATGCCAAGGAAATGGATTGTAGTTACTCCAACTTCCATCTTCTTTTCGGACAACATAATCCCATACTTTGTGACTAAGGAATAAAACTTTGAAAGTACCTCTGCATGAGATTGTTCATCTGGGGAAAACAGAAGAATATCATCAATGTAAACCAGTGTATTGGCTAGAATTGGCTCAAAGATGGTTATCATTGCCTTTTGAAAAGCTGATGGAGCATTCTTTAAACCAAACGGCATTACTTTCCACTGATAATGATGATCTGGTATACAAAACCCTGTTTTTGGCCTATCTTTTGGCTTAATCCCTGGCTGCCATAATCCAGACTTGAGGTCAAACTTTGAGAGAATTTTGGCGTTATCCAAGTGCTGGAACAAGGACTTCTTTTGTGGGAGTGGGAATTTATCATCAGCCAAAAAATGGTTCAGTGGCTGATAATTAATAACTAATCTTAATTTCCCACGAACTTGCTCGCTTCTTTTGTTAACGTAGAATGCTTCACATGCCCATGGTGAGGTAGTGGGTTCAATGATATCTTGGGCAACCAGTTGGTCGCACTCTTCAAGGGCAAGCTGGTAATGATCAGGGTTCATTCGAGGGTGGCTTGTTTTGGTGGGGTTAACATCTTCATTTTGTTTAAATGGGAGTGTGACAAAAAATAAAGGGTTTAACCATAATGGTGAAGGGTGTTTGGTGAGGAATTCTGTATGGGATGAGGCACACGAGGTTTCAATGAGTTGTTTCTTGATACTGGCGATGTTGTACACAAGAGGAGAAATAGTTGCTACAAAAAGGCGATGCATGTCCGTCCATGGGTTGAAAAAGCTCTTGTAATGAAGACCTTCGCCTATCAATCGTAAGCTTGGTAGCTTATGGAGGACATCAAAACCAATCAAGAGGTCTTTTCCATGGGATCTTGATACTAAGAGCCTCTTTCTGATGACACACTTTGGAAATAACCGAATACTAATAGGAACACTGTGGAAAACTAGAGGGGGGGGGGGGGTTGAATAGTTTTGCCGATTTTAAGTTAGTTTCTAAAAACTTTAGATTCGATGTTATGTGAAATCGTATGGATGAAGATAAAGTATAGATCTAAGAGTAATGAAAGTAAATAAAGTAAAGCAAAGGAAAGAAATGACACAACCGATTTATAGTGGTTCGGCTACAAGGACACCTTCCTTGCCCTACTCCACTCCCCGAGTCACCTACTCGAGAGTTCAAGCACTATGTCAACAAACTCCTTCAACTTGGCGGAGAAGCCTACACAACGTTGCTTACACCTTTTTCCGGTACAAAGCTAAATACCGAGTCCGTAACACGACTATTACACAACAACTATGTGAAATATCAAGTACAAGATCTTTGCTACAGAAATCTTGTAGAGGAACAAATCAATCAAGGACCCCTTGCTTGGATGACTTGTAGTGAGCTCGTGATCTCGCCTTAGAGAAGGACCTATATGAGAATCACAATAGAAGAAAGAAGAACAACTCTCTAGATCAAGTGATCTTTTCTTAGAAGAGAGTAAGAGTATATGAGAGATTTAGAAAGAAGAGGGGTAGAGAGAAATGAATAAATGGCTCTCTATTTATAGGCAAAACTTGCCACTGTTCCACGGATCCCTCCCTTAAGGGATTCGTCTAGTGTAAAGCTAGGGATCCGTGGGACGCTCCTCTTTGCCCATGGGTTTTTTGGTTATGGGTCATGGGTTGGTCCATGGGTATTTCTTTAGATACAATGTATCTAATAGATGCAATGCATCTAGCTAAATGGGTATGGGTCAATACCATGGGTTATGGATATGCTCCATGTGTTGTGTTTTTACCCATCCTAATAAACTATTACAATAATTTGTATTAAATGAGTATATGTAAATGCTTTACAAAAATAACATGTATCCTTATAATTTTACTTATGATAACATTATATTTGTTATCAACAAAACACAAAGAGATCGAAAAATATTAATAAACGTTTTTACGGTTTATTTGTATTAACAATCTCCCCCTTTTTGTTGATGACAAAACATAATGTTATGATGAGTAAAACTTAAGATTAGATGTATGTTTTGTAAGCCTAAGTTTTACTTCTTCTCCCCCTTTTTGTCGAAACAAAAAGTTAACCCAACGAAGAAATAAGATGTGGAAAAATAATCCACGTATCACTTACTCCCCCTTGACGGTAGCTCCCCCTAGTTTGGGGCGTCAAGTGAGAAAAAAATCCTACAAAGAAACGGTTAGTAGTAACATGCATAAATAATCTTGTGATTGACGAGAATCAAGATTGGGAGCCAAGGTATGTAAACAAGGCCTTGTAATAAAACAACAAAATGTAGTGGTATTTATGCCACATACAAGCATGTAAAAGTAAGAACAAGACTTGTTCTTTAAATTGACTCAAAGAAAAATATTAAGAAACATAAAAAATAGTAATAAGGATTCCTTCCATGTTTGCATAAGGTTATGGATGGAAGGTTTGATGAGTAATGATATTGATGCGATCAAGAATGAGGTTGAGTATGATTCGCATTTCTTCTCTAATTTCTATTGCAATATCCCTAGTGGATTGGCAATGTTTACAATGTAAGTGATGTGGGTAATGTGTGCGGAAGTTTTCCGGGTTGTTTTGATTTGTGAGATGCGGAATATGTGGTGGAAAAGTTGAAAAATACGGATCAAAGTCCGGAATGTTTGGAAGTGGTGGTGGAAAAGAACCTAGATGTTCTTGTAGCTAAATGGGAGCTAAGGGTGGTGAGGTTTCAAGGTCGTTGAAAATTGTGTTTGGAGAAGTGGGAGGTGTCAAAAAGGCTATTGCTTTTTGTTTTGGTTGTTGAGATCTTGTTGGAGTCTTAAGGAGTTCCAAAAGAGTGACTTTAGGTGGTGAGTTTATGGGTGATGAAGTTGGTGTACTTGTTGGTGATGAAGGAGGTGCTATAATGGAAGCATCTTGTGGTGAGTTAGTGGTTGGTGATGAGCCATTCGATGATGGTTTTGCTAAGCAACAAGGCCGGATGCTAATCTGTGCGGATATCCTAGATTTTGATTGTCGTATTTTGGAAGGCGGGAGGACAAAAGTTTGGATTTCTTGTAATGGATTGTTTGCACTAGGTGATTCATCTAAGTTGGAAGAGCTTTTGGAAGACATGGTGGTGTTTGTTTGTGAGGATGAGATGAATAGCAAGCAATGTTGGGAATCCTACTTATAGAAAAACAAATTATGCATTGTAATGAATGCTTGACCCAAAATATGGATTAAAATCTAATGATTAGATATGAATTTAAGGCATGTGATCATGAGAAAACAAGCATTAAATCACATACTCCAAACTAAAGTGAGAAAAATAGAGGATAAAACTAGCTTCTGTCTCACGGATCCCACAGATCCTTCCCTTAAGGGATCCGTCCAGCATTAAGGTTGGGATCCGTGGTATTGGTAATTCAGGCAGCTCAAAATTTTCCTTTTGGAAATATTTATGCCTAGTGTGTGCCTATATGCAAACCATTTGGAGTTGCGGTTATCTCGACTCCTAAAAGGAAAAGAAAAATAAACTAGAAGAAAAAAAATCATACTATTATGTGAGATAACCCGAGTGCTCCTAATTCATTGTTGCTTAAATGAATGTACTCGAAAACACATATTAGTTATGTGTCCTCTTTAGCATTCAAAAGACATGAGATGCAATGAAAACGGGTTTTTACTTTGTATTAAAAATAAAAAAGCGATTTGTCCTAGACGTGAGAAATGGCTTTTGTGAAATTGATACGGGAAGAGGTATCTTTTTAGAAAACATTAAAAAAAAATGTTTCTATGTGTGAATAAAACGTTTATCCTTTGAAATGAAAATGTGTATGTAATTACGTGTTTGCAACTTGTGCTTATCTTGAAAAATAAGAGAAAACTATGAGTTATAAGTGAAAACTTATCTTGGGTTTTGAAAATTCCCGTATTGCTTGTGAGTTGTGCCTGAAAATAGAGATCCTAGACTCAGAAAGAAGAAGGCTAGTGTTTACATACCTTGTAGAGTTTAAAAGCAAATTACGACGATTGTTCCATGAGACCAAGACCAAGACGAAGTAGGTTGAATTGTTCTCGCTTCAATGGTTTGGTTAGGACGTCGGCTATGTTGTCTTCGGATGCTACCTTCTCAATAGATATATTCCCCTTTTGAACATTGTCTCTTAAGAAGTGATGACGAATCTCTATATGCTTTGTGCGAGAATGTAATACCGGATTCTTGCTTAAATCGATGACACCTTTGTTGTCACATAGAATGGCTATGTCACTTAGATGAAGGTCGTAGTCAACTAACGCTTGTTTCATCCATAGTGCTTGTTGGCATGCTTTGCCGGCGGAGACGTATTCGGCTTCGGTTGTTGATATTGCTAATGTCGTTTGTTTCTTTGAGAACCAAGATGTTAAACAACATCCCATAAAGTACATACCCCACTTGTACTTTTTCGGTCAACATAATCACCTGCATGGTCAGAATCTGCATATATAATTGTTTATACTCCCGTACCCTTAGGATACCATAATCCTAATTGAGTCGTACCCTTAATGTATATAAATATCCTTTTGACGGCTTGTAGATGTGATGTTTTAGGATCTTCTTGAAACCTAGCACATAGACAAACACTAAACATGATATCCGGTCTACTAGCCGTGAGGTAGAGAAGACTACCAATCATGCCACGATATTTTGTGTTATCAACGGATTCGCCGTCTTCATCTTTTGTGAGTTTAGTGTCGGATGACATTGGTGTTCTAATTGGTTTTGACTCTTCTAAACCGAATTTCTTTAACATCTCCTTAATGTATTTAAATTGATTAAAGAAGACACCATCTTCTACTTGTTTGATTTATAGACAAAGAAAGAAACTAAGTTCTCCCATCATACTCATCTCGAACTCGTCATGCATGATTTTAGAGAAATCATCACACATGTCTTGACAAGTAGATCCGAACATAATATCATCTACATATATTTGGACAATGATTATATGTGACTCTCTTTTCTTAGTAAAAAGTGTGTTATCAACTAACCCCATGGTGTAGCTGTGTTTGATTAAGAATGACTTGAGTCTATCATACCAAGCTTTTGGAGCTTGTTTGAGACCGTAAAGGGCTTTCTTTAGCTTATACACATGTTTGGGTTTTTCAAAATCAATGAAGCCCGGAGGTTGAGCTACATATACTTCTTCATTAATAAAACCATTTAGAAAAGCACTTTTGACATCCATTTGATAAAGCTTAAGATCATTAGCAAAAGCATAAGCAAAAAGTAATCTTATAGACTCTAATCTAGCCACGGGGGCATAGGTCTCATCAAAGTCTATTCCTTCTTGTTGGTTATACCCTTGGGCAACGAGTCTAGCTTTGTTTCTAGACACTACACCGTTTGCATCTAACTTGTTTTTATAAACCCATTTGGTTCCTATTATGGTTTGATTACTAGGTGGAGGGACAAGTGTCCAAACATCATTATAAACAAATTGATTTAATTCTTCTTGCATAGCCATTACCCAACTTTCATCTTTTATGGCTTCTTGTGTATTCTTAGGTTCTATGGTTGACACAAAACAAAATAGACTACTTTGGTTTTGTACTTGAGACCTTAAGGTTCTTTCGTTTAACTTTCCTATGATCTTATCTAGGGGGTGATCTTTGGACTCTTTAATATTTATGATTTCATTATTTAAAGGTTCTTCTTCCTCATTTATCTTTTTCTTTATTACAATAGCTTCACTTTCGACAATCTCGTCATCGACAAGAGGTGGAGTGGGTTTGGGTCGACTTTCATCAAATTTTACATTTAATGACTCTTCTACCTGCATTGTTTCTTTATTTAATATGACGTGAGCTTTGCTATTAGGAGAGTAACCTAAAAATATACCTTCAGTTGATTTAGGATCAAATTTTGTAAGGTAATGTTTAGTGTTAAGAAGAAAGCATTTGCTACCAAAGACTCTAAAGTGATCTAACGTAGGCTTTTTGCCCCGAAGTAACTCGTATGGAGTTTTACCTAAAATTGGTCTAATTAAGACTCGATTAAATATGTACGTTGAAGTATCAATGGTATTGCACCAAAACTTTTGAGGTATGGATTGCTCATTTAGCATTGTGCGACTCATTTCTTGTAGGGTTCTATTCTTTCTTTCAACTACCCCATTCGATTGTGGAGTGCGAGGAGCCGATAAGTTGTGAGTAATACCATTAGCGTCACAAAAGGCTCCAAATTGCACTTCATTATCGAATTCTCTACCATGATCCGTTCTAATAGACACTATAGGACATCCTAGTTGTCTTTGAATTTTCTTACTTAATATTTCAAATTGATTGAATGTTTCAGTTTTGTTCTTTAAGAATTTAGTCCATGTGTACCTAGAATAATCATCCACTATAACCAAAGTGTAGTAGTTGCCTCCATAACTTTGGATAGCGGATGGACCAAATAAATACATGTGTAGTAACTCTAGACACTTAGTTGTAGACACCATGTTTTTAGCTTTGTGACTAGAATGGACTTGTTTTCCTATGTTACAAGCATCACAAAAGTGATGTTCATATTTTAATTTCAGTAGATCTCTTACTAGATCTTTGGATGATAGCGATTGAAGAAGTCGCATATTGGCATGACCCAATCTTCGATGCCATAAGGTCGAAGAATCATCCATAGAGGTAAGACAAAGTTTGTCTTTAGGTTCATTACCAATTTAATGACGTAGACTCCATGTTTCCTAATTCCTCTACTTATGGTGATGCCGTTTTTTAATATCTTACTACCGGTTTTGGTAAAAGTACATTGCACCATTTATCACATATTTGTCCTACACTTAAGAGATTAAAGTTTAGGTTTTCTACGTGACAAACATCGTTAATGGTTAGTGATTGGTGCAAAACCGTCAAGTTTTCTTACGCAAGTTAACCACTTGTGAATGGATAACTGCAAGGAACTTAAAACAGTTCACACACCAATGCAATTTAAGATCAGGAGAATACAGTGGATTCCCGGGTCGTTAAGTCCCACGGAGGTTGACTGGTGTTAAACACAATCAGATGTCGAATATAATTTTTTGCCGTAGTGGTATTCATCTCCTTAATCCTTTGTACCTCAGATGCAGTAATTTAACCATTACTTGGATTTCTGTTTGAAACAGAATGGAG